>CM062820.1:494902210-495251029 GCA_031772625.1 Pinus tabuliformis
AAATACATTGTGAAGCTACTTGAAATATTTGGGATGGTGGACTGCAAGTCCATGACTACTTCGATGGAACTTAAATTTAAGAAGTTATGTAGAAGTGTTGTTGGGCCCAATTTGGGAAATCCTTATGAGTATCGTCAACTCGTGGGGGCCCTAATCTTCTTCGTGAACTCTCATCTAGACATATGTTTTGTAGTGAATACATTGAGTTAGTTTATGGTCGAGCCTCATCACATACACTGGATTGCTGCCAAGAATCTCTTGAGATATCTCTGGGACACAATCACCTATGGACTAAGATACACTGTCGGAAATGTGAGGCTCCATGGATATTTTGATGCTGACTAGGCTGGTAGTGTCATGGATCATAAGATCTAATCTGGATGTTTCTTCTCTCTAGGTTCTGCTTCGATATCTTGGATGAGCAGGAAGTAGATGTCGGTTGCTTTGAGCACCGTTGAGGCTAAATACATTACTGCTAGTATGGCCTCCTATGAATTTGTTTGGTCGAGGAAGCTGTTTAGTGATTTTTTTGGACATGTGTTGGATACCACCATGATTTATTGCGACAAACAAAGTGGGACTCGTCTTTCTGATAATCCCACGTTTCATGACCGCTCCAAGAATATTGATATCAGGTACCACTTTATCTGGGATATGGTAAAATGGGGAGCAATAAGACTCCGTCAAATTGAAATCGATGATCAGGTCACAGATATTCTGATGAAGCCCCTAGGGGAGGTCAAATTATTAACCATGCATGAACGACTTGGAGTCCTAGAGAGACCCTCTTATGACAGTCATGTTTGATTTGGATATTGAGCTCCAGGAGCTCCGGGGGGCTTGCGGTACTTCTTCGAGTGATGAGCGACCATAAGGTGAGTGGTTCACCTTCCCCTAATGGTGTGCAATGTATAGGGTGACTGGTTTACCTTCCCCTGTGATACCTTGTGTTGACATATGCATAGGAAGAGTGGTTCATCTTCTCCTATGGCATATGAGTAGGATGAGTGGTTCAGCTTCTCTTGTCGATACGTCCTACCCGTGCAGTCTAAGAATCATGGGAGTTGCCTCTCATCTAGTCAATGAATTGGGAAATGAGGATAGGGACCATATTACTATCAATGGACACATCATGTACTACCATACTCCCTATGCTAGGATGTTTGATATTGATCTGGGATCAATGGAGACTGACTTCAGGTCAGTGAAGAGTCGTATGATACACTCTCGATTATTGGAGATTGACTTCAAGTTCGTGGAGAATGATATCATACATTCTCGATCATTTCTTCTTCATTATTTCTTCATGGTTTAGCAGAGCAAAGCAGGGATGACATGTATGGTACAGATTGTCAGATGGTTTGGTAGGTGGAGTTCTTCCTAGTTGATAGGGAGTGTTAAATTTCGCAACTAGGGCCAAACTCCACCTTGGATAGCTCGTATGACGTAGATAATATTTTTATTGGATTCGTCTTTCCAAGAGATATAGGATTGATCTAAATATCATCTCATTATGACATATGCAAATGGAATTATGAATTTATTTTGTTTATGGACAAATTATCAAGGTCAACAAGCAATCTAATGTATGCTCAGAAGCCCAAAGGACACGTTTATTCATCCTCAAAATTGCATATAAATAGAAGGTGCATCTACCTGATCTGGACATCAATCATTCTCACGCACATCTCTCTCTCAACACGTGTGAAGGACAAACTATGTTTTTTGTTTTGGGTGCTGACTGAATTGCAGGAAGGGTTTGACTAGTGTTGACCAAGCTGTATTTGGCCGAGTTTGATTACATTTTTCTTGGGGAATTTTCTGTTTGGGCAGCCTGCATTTATGGGCACACAAATCGAGGCAAACAGAGCTTTTGACTAGTGTTGATCGCAATGAATTGACAGTAGGTTTGACCTCTGCGTTGACGAAGTCTCACTGTCATTTTCAGGACTATTTTAGCCTCATTTGGATGATTGTTGGAGGCCGAGTTGTTTGGGTTTGACCAAGCTTATTTGAAGGAGAAATGTTTCCCTGTTGACCAGTGTTGACTTTCTAGTTAGGGCTTCCTGTGACTATTGTTTGACTAGACAAATTTGACTTTGATTGGGCAAGTAAATTTTGTATATTATACTCTCTGTCTCTGTTGAACTTTTGAAGAATAATAAGAATAATTGATCAAAGGGTTTCCCCACATTTGGGTTTGTCCTTGGCATGCGCCACATCTTGTTTCATCTTGTGTTGGCTTGTCTTATACTATTTTTATTTATGTTCTATCTACATTTACTCTCACGTTAATGTGATTGCTAATTTGGAGATTGATATTGGGCTAAAAAGAAAATTGAATTAAATTGCTCTTAAGCATAGAACATACCATTGTTATCTAAAATTAACATTTCTCTAGTGATAAAGTAAGAACAGGGAAAGTACCCCATCAAAGTAGTAGGTTCCTCACTACATAGCCTAAGTCTCTTGGATGAGGAAGAGCCACATGCAGGCCCTACAATAGCACAAGAGGATTTAGCAAATTTTGGTAAAGGGAAATACATAAGGAGACATCCCCAACCTTTATGAACTAATAGCCTCGTGTGGGATTTTCTTTTCTTTTTTTGTTTTCCTTAATACCTAGTATGAATCTTAGTTCTAGGCTTATAGATGGACATCAACCCTAGTCTTTGTTTTTTTTTTTTACAAAGAAAGGATATTAGCAAAACTCTCTTAAACTTATTTTGAGGTTATATATATATATATATATATATATATATATATATACATACATTACTATCAATGTTTTTATTTATAATTCATAATATTCAATCATTTATATTAACTCTCTAAATATTTATTTTTGGGACAAGTAAAAGTAGTTCATTTCATTAGAGACACAATAAGACAAATAGTGGCTAGTATGCCTTCTGCTACTAGGGAAACCAAACCAGTGGTAGTACTAGAGCTTTTTGAGCTACCAAAAATTAGCATTGTTTTGAGAGTTCAACAATACAACATTGATATTAAGAGGCTTGTGGCCTACTTGAGCTATAATGTCCATAGAACTAGAAAACTACAAGGAAAAGTAAACAACAGGAGAGTGGACATAATTCATCAACTCATCTTGGAAGAGTCTGATTCCTCAACAAGAATGGGGTCATTGTTGCTCCTTGGCAGCAACCTAGATTTGGAGGGAGGCCAACATGAAATTTAATCTGTTGTAGACATTGATCCAATCCTTTAGTTATGAGTTACAATTAATCAACAAGATTTCTTCTCGAGCAATATTTTCATGTGCCAATAGATATATATTTTGTACATGGACGAATTGAGTGTTCCCCTTGTGTGTATGACATTTAGGACCTAGTCAGCAAATTCACTAACAATTTCCACATTCTACTACTATTCCCCTTTCCACCTATGTTATTTCCTTTTGAATTTGAGGTGGATTATGGTCTCTGAAATACCTTGTCGAGGTCTCTACACATAGTTGAGGTTGGGAACCCATCTCACAATAATAAGATGGTCCTCTTATTGACCTAGCACATTATCTAGACATAGCTATCGACAACTGAATACTAGGATCAAAATTCAAGTGGGTAGGGGAAAATCTAGTAGGAAGCAAAGGGAAGGGGGGGGGGGGGGCGCACTCATGCAAGGCAAAACTAGGGAGTTTTGATAGGTTAGATCAATCTAGAGCCAACCCAAGAACACATTGAGTAGAGGAGACATGAGACTCACCTTCACAACCAAGCATATGCCAAGCCTAGGAACAAGGTAAGGAATAAGAAGAAGGTGGAAAAACTTGAACAACGAGAGGAAATTGAACAATTAGAGGAACGGAGGTAAGCGCTCAACCTTTGTTGAATGGACTAAAAGAAAAATTAAAAATCCAAAGTGGAGCTTGACTCTAAATAAAAACAACATACCAACAATGAATTGCACCTCTGAGCTAATAATTTAAACTAGAATTCCTTGTCAATTTGTAATGAAATCCATATGGAAGAACCTAAGTTCAGGAATTGCATGTATCTGTTACAGTAATTGAACCCAAATCAGAGCTTAGAACCTGACTCATGTTCAAATTGGTTAATACACATATCCAATGCACTCCATCTTGCAAAATGACAAATTCTCATGGTGCACCTGACTAATAATAATAACTCAAGCAAGATTAAGAGGTTTGCACTTACATATCTGCCCATTAAAATGAATGCCAAATTCTTAGTTATTAAAACCTTATTATATATGCCCTTTGTGAATGGAATAGAGTGTTATGTACACATGTGCCAAATACAAATTATGATGCTTAATTAATTAACATGGGGAGGGTCGTGCCATATCACTACATTTATATTTGGTGGGGAGATGATCATGCCCTCCACTACTTGTACCCTTTATGATACCCAATAGGAGAAATTAACTCACCAAACTTAATAAACACAATATTTAATATTATTTTCACATTATTTAAAAATATTAACATAAAATATATGGATAATAATATTTTATTATTACGATTTCTTATTGTGGTGAAACTAAATGATAGAACACTGAACATGTATTCAAGCATGTTCTAAGTATAATATTAATTTTCGTTTTCGCATTATTTGAAATATGTAAAAGACTGAAAAGTCTAAACGACAATTTATAGCTCAATGTCATATGGGTTAAAATTTCACCTCTTCCTGGGTGTTATTTTGTTTCACATTTTCCAAATGTATTTTAAAGTTCACAAATTTTGGTGAATCTCATTAGTTTTTAATACGTAAATGGTAAAATGTTTTGTTATTATCTTTGTAAAATTTTTCAAATTTTTAATATTTTTATACATATTACTTATAAAATTTTGGCGATTTTAAAAATAAAATAATTTTATACTAAAACATTTGGGTCAATAATTTGCAGGAAAAATGAAAATTGGCAATTTTTTTTTTGAAAAAATAATACAAAATTAACCCACGTACTGATATTAGCCATTAAAATTTTCCATTCTCTACAAAATAAAAATAAATTTATAATTTTATTTAATCATGAAAAGTAATTAAAAACACACATTTATGTTAATTTATGTACCATTTATTTGTTAATATAAATTACAATAACATAAATATTTTTTAAAAATGAATATTTATAATTAATTAAATATTTATTTAAAATATGAAAATATATATATAAGAGTGAAAAACGCTCGGCAAGGATATATAGACATCCGAAGTCAACCAATCAGTTTATTAGTAAAAGATCCGAATTCCTTGTAGCGTAAGAATCAAGAAAATTTATTTGGTAAGACATCAATTTTCCTATCATAGAAAATTTTATAAATATAGATATTGTTTTAAAATATTAAATATAATTGATATGATTATTATATTAATAAAATAAAATTTTAGATATGAGATTTTTGTGATTTATATTATGGATAAGTATTTTTGGGATTAATTATAATACTAAAATTTAATTTGTGTTTTGAATTAACTAATGTGATTTATTTAATAACATAAAATCTTATTAAAAAATACTTCTTAATTTCTTTTCTCTAAAATTGGATTTTGATGATAAGTTTGCCAAAATAATAATAATAAAATCCCATTGAAAGGAAGAAAAACTTCCAATTCTCCTATTTTAATGATAATTCATGAAATTAAAAAAGAAAATTGTTTTGATGATAATTTTGACAAAATAATAATAATAAAATCCCATTGAAAGGAAGAAAAACTTCCAATTCTCCTATTTTAATGATAATTCATGAAATTAAAAAAGAAAATATCAATTGCAAATTATATGTTACCATACAAATTTTCTATTAAATATTTTGAGTATTTTTCTTGAAACATTAAATTATATGTTTTTGCAAACTAATATTTATGATTTTAATAATGTTTAAAGAAATAATATTTTAAAATATAATGATTGATAAATTGTAAAAAATATTTAATTTATTAATGTGTTAAAGTGTTTTTAAATAGAAAAATAAAATATTATATATTTTAAATTAGAATGAGAATTTTGTATTTATATGTTAATTGTAGCAAAAATATCAAGTAGTACATATCTATTTTCTTGTCAAACTAACAACAAAAAACAACGTTTTGTAGGTATATATTAAACAAGTTGTCTTTAGTGCGACTTTTTGGAAGCTTTTCCGGTGGATTTTTCTGGTTTAATTTCTCTAAAATCCGGTAGGAATTCATTGAAATCACTAGTTTGAGGGGTAAACCTTGCACAATAGAAGTGCCCTAGGGGGTTTTCAGGGTGCTGAATCCATATATACACTCAAAAAACTAGTTTAAATAACACAAATCAATATTTCACCACAAAATTAAGCGCCGGATTTTGGCACCGAAAACTTCAAAAGGTTGCACTAAAGACAACTCCTATATTAAACAAATTGGCTGACCTAAAAAAAAATGTTACATGTCATACAATAAATGATTGATAATGCATTCCTTCATAATTGATTCAACCATTGATTTTTAAATATCTCAATCTTAATTTACACCCTTCATTAGCACATAAGTTTGCATCTTTATTGAGATAACAAAGAACATGGAAATATGCTATAGAAGAGAACCCTTCCTAATTCTTTTCATAAGACTTTGCCAAATAAGGAGAGAATTTCCCAAAACAATGAGAGAAGTAACCTATTTTTTTTTTGCTAATTAAACCCCCTAGTACAAGGCATAAACTTCTACTTGGTTGTTTTTCATGCATCCTAAGCTCCATGAATACTTTACAAATTTAATTTCCAAAGGGCCATAGAGCACCTCTCCCCATCCTACCACTCCTAAAAAATAATTATTTCTTTAACGAAACGATTATGGGACTACCCAATAGAACAAGTTTATATATTTTTTTTCACAAATGTTTAATTTCCCAATGGCCATAGAGCACCCCTCAGATTTACTCCTACATATGAGAGTTTAACATTAGCTTCAATTAAAATAATAGTTTAATGTGTATGATGATGAGAAAGGTCAAATATGTTGTTATGTTTGAGATATGGTATAAAGTATTCAGTTTTGTTTTTGATTGGTTATTAGTTTATCTTCGGCCAGAAATTTATGATGCTTATTCATAATTAATAAAAATTCAATTTTTATTATTTTCTATTATTTCTTAAATTTATTTATTTGTAAAGTGATTGGTTGAGTTCTGATTTTTTAGTAGCTTCTATTTCTATTAGTTACTAATTTTTAATTTTTAGTTTTATTTCTTTTTTATTTAACTTCTTTGATTTTTTTCTTGTTCTTTTTTTTCTATTATTTATATTTTCATGAACTATAATTTTTTTACAATATATGATTTATTATTATATTAAAACATATTTTAATAAATTTAATTAAAAACAATTACATATACTAATAAAAATAAAACATACACATAAATATGTGTATGTTAATATAAACAATATTAGTTAATCACATTCCTTAATTTTTGGTGATAGCATTTAATAATATAATATTTTATTAGTTGTTTTATTTTTGTGATAAAATCTTTGTCTTTATTATTTTTTGTTTAAATAAACTATATTTAAATTAAATAATTGATACTAATTATTATATAACCCTTATTTTTTTAACATTATAACTTAGTTAATAATTGTTTAAATTTATATGGGTAAATTTTTTTTTAAATTATATTACTAACAATTCTCCCCAAATGTTTTTGTTGTATGGGAACAAATTCATAGAAAGAGTGCCCAAATCATGAGGAAATTGTTTTAAAATATAGTTTTTGGATTTCAAAAACTATATCAAAAATAGCTTCCCTGACGTAATATTCCCTGGCGTGAGCAATGATGTCATTCATTTCGAATGTTTTGAAGGTTGCATGTGAATCAATTCACAAAAGAGTTTCCAAACTTGGGGGAAATTCCTTTAAAGTATAGTTTTTGGATTTCAAAAGTGACTTTTTAGCTGGGATTTTCTATATTGACTTCTTTAGTATTCATTTATGTTTCTTGTTTTTTTTATCCTTTATTGCACTTTTATCTCGTTATAGTAATTTAATAGCTATGTTTATGATATTAAATTATAATAATAAGTAAAATATAGATGATAGTTTTATATTATTTTATAAAAAAATTTGTTGTGATAAATTATCTAATCGAATATTTAAGACAATTTATAAATTAATATATGATTTGTAATAAAAAGAATTAAAAAGAGGTTTTGTGGCAAGATGATGATGCTTGAGTAACACTAGCATGGAAGGAAGAAGATGTAATTGTCACAAAAAATGAAGATGAGAGTGAATCTAGTAAGCATTAGGTCATGTTTTAATAATTTTGGAGAGTCTAATACCGAAAAAACATTAAAGATGGAAAAGTATTATAAATTTAGAAACATTGTCAATTCTTACTAGTCCTTGATATGAAAAGTATAATGTTTGGTGATATTTTTGTAAAATATTTAAATTTCTAATGATTTTATATTAGTCTCTATAATTTTTTTATGATTTTTAAGATAAAATATTTTCTTAGTATAAAATTTGGGCGAATCACTTTTAGAAAAAAATGTAAATTGGTGAATCTTTGTTTTTGAAAAAACATAGAAAATTAGCCCAGTTGCAAATATTAGCCCCTAAATTTTTTTTTGTGACTAATGCATGAACATGCTACTCAAATCAACCATGGCCCTTCAGGGTTTGAGATGAAATAGGTATTTATCAAGTTCATGGCAATAGATGGTAAGAAAATGAATGCAAATGAAGGGGAGAAGGCTTGGGTGGAGAAGGCTTTGGTAAAGTTAAGTGTATGAAAAATATGACATGGATTTCCCAGACTCATGAGCTATTAAAAGACTAACGGATTCTAAAAATATACATTGGTCAACCAATGAGCCATAAATTATATGAATAAGAGCCTCTACTAAGATCTTGGTTGACCCATAATACCCTATATAGCTAAGGCTAAATGAATAAAAATATAGTAAAATTAAAACACATCATAAAACTTAATGAAATAAGTCTCTTTATCCGTGCTTTATCCACAATTCTTGTATAATTATCTTAATCTCCCATTCCTCTATATATTTTATCTTTTTGTAATGAGCCTCTTTGGAAATAAGTTTGTCATTATTATCGTATTCTACTTGAAAGTGTACTCAACTATGTTATAGTTTTTAACGTGATGATGCATAATGTATGTGCAATGCCCCTTATGTCTTGCCCAAACTAAATGACTAGTCTCTTAGATATATTGTTTCTCATAAAAGCATGGAATGGAATATAGCCCCATTAAATATCTTCCTCAAGGGACACACATACTTGACTTTATTTAGACTTCTTATTCTTATTACCTAATATTTAAACTAAAATTTCACAACTTAAATAATATAGACTTCTTATAATTGATATGTTAAAGTATTATATATGTTGGAATGTGTTAATTTGGAAGGTAATAATGTCTAATGTTATGTCATAAAAGGTTGCAATCTTATTTAAAAGTGTGTTCTCACATTCATCATGGAGTAAAATACTCTTGTTATCATTTATTATATAATGAGGTAAGCTTACATTTATCCCGCATGTATTATTTGGATGTAATTCATCCATATATCTTGGTATATTATAGAGGTAAGAGGAGCCCATGAGATAAAAATAAACAAAAGATTATATTTGTAAAGGGTAAAGCATTTGTGTAGGTGCTCTCAAGTGTAAGATTACATATTTTTGAATAAGCGTGCACTTTATCTTGTCTCTTTTATCCTTTGATTAAATGTTGTTGTTGTATGGATAAGAGGATAGTCTAGTAAGGTGATTGTGCCTAGTATTGTTGTATGTTTATTCATATGTTTTATTCTAACAATATAGATGCATTACAACTCTAAATATGTTCTCATAGACTATACCCTACAAGATGGCATTTTTTATAAACATGACTATCGTAACCAATTGAATTTAGTTGGGTATTCAGAATTATGTGATGGTTATATTGCTTCCAATTTAAGTTTGATATATGGATACAAAATAATAGGCTTGAACATGCTCCTTATGACTATTACTATAAATATATTGCATCAAGAAATTTCTTTGGAGGCAAATGAGAGGTGTTTTAAATTTAATTGATAATGAATTCAAAGGTATATAGTTTCATATCTTCTCCTAGAAATTTTCTTAGAAAGAGTGTTGATTTTTATAACATAGGTTAGACAAAGAAAAAAAATGTGACTAAATTCAATTTTAATTATCATTTTGATATATCTATCTTCATAATTCTCACTAAAATTCATCGTAATATTTAGAGGTTGATTTTTATGTCAAATTTGAGAAATTTTATTTATATTCCCTTATCTTAGAAAATCACTTATCCTAAACTGGGAGATCTTGGTAATTGGCAGAGGGGTTTCTTTGAAGACTACCTTTTTAGTACTCCTACAATATTTCCCTTCTACGTCAATATCCTATGAGGTGTATCTTAATGTTAAGAGAGATTAGCTATCCTTGAATCCCATTTCTTGGAAAAATGTCAAGTGACGTAGTAAAATATAATATATCCTTGAAGCCCATCTCATGGAAAAATATTATTCTATGAAATAAGAACAAATGGTTTGTCAAATTATAATCATTATATGAAATTACAAAACATGGGAACTAATAACCATATTTAATCTCATGCTTTACCAACTTATGTTGATTAGGAAATTATTTAACATGCAATTACTTTCTAAAATTTGTTCCCTACTTCTTCCAAATATGTTCACAATTTCCTACCTTAAATTTATTCCCTAACAACCCATCACATTAGTGCAATGAGGTAGGAATAACCTTTTATTATTATCACTTTATTTAATGCATCATACATTCAAAAATTTGGTGTCAAAAATCTTAGTGTTGAATATTTATAAGTTTGTATTCAATAATCATAATGATCCCAAGAATTGAGAATTATTTATTAATGTCACTAAGTGAGCAATCTCATATTGATAACCAATAGATCCTCTACACATGACGCAATTAGAAAGCGCCTTACTTAAGGATACATATAAAAATAGAATTATGTTCTTCAATTTATTTAAGATCTAATTAGACATTAAATTTGTTCAAACTCTAATTAGACATCAAACTCCAATTAGGTTCTGAACTAGTCAATATGTCAAAAAACTATGCCTAAAGCGATAAAAATATTAAAAATCATACATACAGAAGTTTTAGTATAAAAAATCCATGCACAAAGAGCTCCAAATGTCAAAAACGATGTGTAGAAGAGTTCATGTGTCAATGCCATTATATTACTAGTATTATTAAAACTACTATGTCATAATAATAGAGAACATAATTCCTTTTAATAGCCTATGCTAGATGTCATCATATTAGACAAAACACTAGAAAATTTTAGCTTGATTTTCTCCCACTACAAAATCATTCACAATCAAACAACTCACTCACATGCACTTTCACCATTGATGTTCTCACTCACCTAGGAACAACTCACTCACCTACCCTACATTTGATGATATGTAGTTCACTCAACTATACCTATAGGTTAACTCACATATGCACTTTTCTAGACTTGAACTTGACCAAACATCTTTCAATTGCATCTCTTCTTAAGTATTTATACTATACATTCTTCATTTATTTATTTCAATATTGTTATCCTTGGAAACTATTTCAAACCATAGCCATAAGAGAAAAAACCTAATGAACATTTGAAAACATTACCACCTGAGTGAAACCCTAGCCATTTTTTCAAAAACCATTTCCACATGAGTGAAATCTTGGCCATTATGTCAAAGTCCTAATTGAAGGACTAAAACCCTAGCCAATATATCAACAAAATTAATCCTTTCATTTCATACCATTAAACCCATGTCTAAGGTATTAGAATTGTTTTGGAAATTGTAGTTGTCAACAAACATGTTAAGTGATTTAGAAATTAGTTAATTCATGGAAGGATACATGATTGAGAAAGGACATGTCTTTGTCTTGAAGCAAACTATTCAATTTTTATGATCTCACGCAAGCAAGTCAATAATGCAAAGGCTATTATTCAAATGCTTATGATTTACTTTTATATATGCAGGTTAGGAAGGATGTGTAGGATAACAATCAATTGATTTATTTTTATGTAAATTCTTTCTATTTGGACAAGCTATAATAAAACATTAATCAAATTTATGAGAATTGAAGAATTGATTGACTAAAAAACTATGTAGGATGTAAAGTATTATTCACTATCTATTAAAAGGTCCATTCATTATATCATTCTTATTAGGAACAAGCCAATTAGTTATTGTTACACAGTACTTTGTCACCGTCACTGTTACCCCTTCTCCCGCACATTGGAGGACTTATTCCGGGACCTGTGAGAAGTGACATATCCTGAAAACACTTGCATTGTATCCCCTTGAGTATGTACTTCATATGCCTTGAAGACACCTTCTGCAAAATACCCATAAAAATAGCCCTTTTTCCATTGGCGCGGTTCCACTGTGTATCACTCGTGCCAATGGGAGAAATCCTACAAAGAGGGCACGCCAGCTGGCGCTCTGTCTCAGAGTCGCACTCGCGCCAGCCCAGTTGGGTAAAGTTTTTAACAAACAAACTTACGAAGGTTCTTCCTAACCTATTCATGAACTGATTCCATCTTGAGTTAGTTCAGTTGGGCTTCGAATCTCCATAGAAGGGAAGTACTTCTCCACCTCTCATGGAAGCTTCTTAGTGATAAAGCCAATCCCATGAATCTTGTGGATGACCCTAACTCCTTCTCCTCTATCTATAAAAGCTTGTCCTTTTGCCTTTGACAAGTTAGTCTCCAAGTTCCAAATTCTAAGTCTCAAAGTCTGAGAATTGCCAAGTTCATGCTACAAGGAGCATTATTCATTCCCATGAGTCTAAATCTAAAGTTAGGAGATTCTTGTCCAAGTAACCAAGGAGAGAGAGGCTTGTTCCCCATTCCCAACAAGCTTTGCAAGGCATGTGCTGCTGATCACCCAACCAAAGGAGGATTTGACGTCAGAACTATGGTTGTATTCTTCTTTGTTTATCAATAACAGACGACTATCATTATGGTTCCACTCTTATTGTCTTTGTGATGATGATTGAGTTATATCCCTTCTGACTGATATATAGTTGCATCTATTGGATTTTATGCTTGTTTTTTGTCATTCTTTGCATGTGCAAGTGTCTGTTCACGAGGATCGTGGGGATTGTGACCAGCCGGAGCAAAGGAACGGGAGCGACAAATCTTATACAAATATTAGCGTTGGAATCCAGGTAGGCCCTCATCATC
Source organism: Pinus tabuliformis (assembly GCA_031772625.1). Lineage (NCBI taxonomy): Eukaryota > Viridiplantae > Streptophyta > Pinopsida > Pinales > Pinaceae > Pinus > Pinus tabuliformis. The sequence continues at coordinate 494,915,433 of CM062820.1, forward strand.
GGTCTTTGATTTGAAATTAGGAACTTGCGTGTTAGCGTTGTTTGATTGTTGCTAGACCCCATTTGGGCTAGTAGGGATCGCCTCTATCCGCAGAGGGGATTTACCTCCACAACATAGGGGCCTAACATGCCCCTCTCCTTCAAAAAGCGTTGTCCTCAACGCTTAAGTAGTTCTTGATGCTTCTATATAAAATTATTGTCCTCCCATGTGGAATCTTCAGCGGGTAAGTTCTTCCACTTGATGAGATACTCTGAAATTGATTGATTTCATAGTTGTCGGGTTCTTGTTTCTGTGACTGCTCCAGGTTCCAATATGATTCCTCTTCACTTTCTGGAAATATTGTTTGAATTGGGATCTTTTGCAACTTTTGAATAAGTGGCCATACTTCTTCATCCTTCTTCCATTCATCCCTTGCTTCTTTTATCCAATCTGGTTGGATAATAGAAATAGCACAAAACAATGCTTCCACATCCTCATCCTTGAAGAGTCTTCACATTCGGTAAGGTCGCCATTTTTTAAGTGCATGTAGTATTGCCAACATTTCCTTCTCATAAATAGCTTGCTTGAGATGTAGCAGTAAAAATACCCAATCACCTACATCAAAACATTTTTCACTACGATGTTGATCTACCTGTTGTTTTGTTTGATTTTGCACTGAAGTGGCGTTATCCTTTAAAATTTGGAGAACTTGTTGTTGATGCTCGAGGTGATCTTTCACTGCTTGAACCTTTTTCTTCTTGATATGTCCTTCTATCTCTAAAGTTTGAGGAGTGGTAATTTCTTCCAATCCTTTACAAGTTATGGTCGGATTCATTTCTTGATGCTCGATGTGATCTTTCACTTCTTGAACATTTTTCTTCTTGATATGTCCTTCTATCTTAATAGTTTGAGGAGTGGTAATTTCGACCAATGAATTACAAGATATGGTTGGATTCATTTCTTCTTTCTCGATGTGATCTTTCACTACTTGCACCTTTTTCTTCTTGATATGTCCTTCTATCTTGAGAGTTTGAGGAGTGGTAATTCTTTCCAATGCTTTACAAGATAAGGTCTGATTCATTTCTTCTTTCTCTGGGGTAGGGTCCTGGCGTATATCCTCTTCTTTTGATGTTTCTTGATCCTTTTCTTCCTCCTCTTCATATTCTATGTAAAATAATTTCTTCTCAGCACACTTATGACTTTTAGTGCATTTGCTATCACAATTGTAAAAAAGCCCTTTTTCTCTTTTTTCTTCCAATTGTTGTGGTGTAACCCTTGTAGGTTGTGGAATGCTAGGAGAAACAACACTTCCATCTTTATAGTTGTGAGGGGTATGCTTCCTGGTTTCCATAATTTTTCTTTCCACTATGTCACAAAGCCCTTTTACCATTTCCAATTGTTGTGGTGTTGCTCTAAAGAAGGTGTTGCTCTTTGTATCCTCATAATGTGCTACCATTTCCTCTGTGAAAATTGACCATGTAACAAGTTGTTTACGAGAACAAAGCCCTTCATACCATAAAAATTGATCTAGTTCTAAATATAAAAATGCAAGACATACCTTTTGTAACAGTGGTACACCATGTAGATCAAAATATTTCTCCATCTGTAGTATCCAATTTACTGGATCCTTGCCATCAAACCTCCTCATCTCGCTTTTTCTTGATTTTAGGAGCTCAATCTTGAAACGACTGTAACTCTATAATTCCTAATCTTTCAGTTCTAAAATTGCGACCTGTAGTAGCCCTCTGTGTCCTCCTTCCAATGCCACCAGTCTGATCCAAATTGGATTCTCCAAGGAAGAGTTATGCACAATCTCCCAAGATGACCTGATTATAGACTGGTTCAGTAGAGCAAACTTGTACAATGTGCCACGAGTCACTTTTTCGACCTTTGGATCTAAAAAAGATATACAGGAAACTACAGTCTGTCCTCTTTTTGTACCTTCTTATGAAATTTCAATCCGATGCTCAGAGAGAAAGTTATGACGATTTTCCCCACGTCACCTGTTTGGAATGTAATTTAGGAGTCTGCAAAAAGACCAACTTCCTCATATCATATCTCCGAAAATATAGTGTGAAAAGCTCTGAAATTTTGATCCGAGGTTCAGTGCAATTTCTTCTCAAATGGGTTTTTTTTGAAACTTCTGAAATGTCGCAGAAAAAAGTTTATAGCAAAAATGCCACGATGACCTGTTTGGAGCAATGAAACCCTAGAATCCAAAGCTCTGATACCAAATGTTACGAAACCAGCTCAAGAAAAGATAGAAAAGATAGATCAATGACTTAGAATTCAGACTCTTCGAGGGGGAAACCTCCTTTAGATTACATAAATGACCAATTCTTTGATGATACAAATGAAAAAACCTCCTTTCTATATATAGGAGTCTAAGAGGTCATAACATAATCAGAGCCGACATAACAATAATAATGTAAGGGCACAATAATAACAATAGAGGGCTTCTATGGGGCACAATAGTAACAATATGGGCACTACATGGGTACATCAATATAATAAGTGGGTTGTACTAATAACAATAAGGGGTTACACTAGTAGTATAGGGGCCTAACAGTGTGTTTCCATTGCAGTCAAAGAAACATCCAAAGAGCAACAAGATCAACAAAGATTGGTGCAGGCTGGTACAAGGTGACCAGTCAATCGAATTTTTGAAAGAGGCATGTGGAATTATTCGAATTTTTCTAGGAACCGATGGCAAATGTTTTGGCCATGAAATCAGCAACGCTGAGTTTTTGAAGGGGATAGATGGCAGTGTTCAAATTTTCCAATGGACAGGTGGCAGAGTTTGTGGACTTGAAATCAACATTTGTTTAACATTTCAGATTTCCAATGATGGTTCCAGACAAACTTTGGTAGGCATTTCGACTTGTGGCAGCGAATCAATTGTTCGTTTTAACGAAGATTTAGTTAGATTATTTATTTATAATTTTGTTCATGTAATTTGACCGTAGCACATATTTGGTTTTCATTTTTATTTTTATTATTTTGATTCCTATGTTTAGGAAATCATAATTAGTATGTAATATTATAAATAGGATTAGTTTTAAGATGTAAGGGTTCGATTTTTGCAACAGGAAGAGGCATTTGGACTGTGTAAAGTTTACTTGAATATTATTTTAATAAAGCAATTTCTGCCCTTTGGACCTGGGATCCATCACGGTGTTAATGTCTAGTATGTTTTTCCTGTAATTCACTTACATATTTTGTTTTTCTACCTTGTTACAGCATTATCTAAGAGATGTGTTAGGAATTCATCTATACATGATGCTCCTTTCATGATGATTTTGTTGTCAAATGTAGTGGTTGTCTTTGCAGAATCCATCCTCTGTTAGATGCTCTGTTGAGAAAGCCTATGTTCCTCTTTCGTCTAATGCTACTACTGTAGATCCATCCCCTGTTTGATGCCTGCAGGGCAACAGGCTTTCTCCCCTATTCTTCTCACATTTGCAATATTTTATTTGGCTAAACATTGCACTTACTTTGCCCCAAGTTTGCCGGCAGAAACTGGCATCGACCCCATAGCCCAATGGTCCTTTCTCTTGTTTTTTTCGACCCAAAAACCTTAAAAACAAATCCCCGCACTCCATAACTAGCCTAAAATTTCATTTATTGCAGCCACATCTTGTTGGCAAAGAGAGAGCCCTATCTGGTCTGGCAGGGCTAGATGCCAAATCGAAAGCTTGGTCTGTGGTTACCTCGGAATTGCCTTTTCTCAACCTTAAGGTACATTCTAAGTGCTAACAGACTATAGAGAATATCCCTATGCATCAGATGGGCAACGTGGTGTGGACACCCTTCTAGCTTGGCAGACACATTGAGAAGCCTGAAGGAAGAAATAAGGATTTGCAAAGTAGACAATGACAAAATCATGTAGGCACGAGAGAAATAAGGAGAGGTGAATGCGATATTACTTCAGAGTTTGTCAGATTTGTAGTGATAGGGACCTCTTCAGATCAAACATGGACATGAGGACATAACTAATGGGGCATATGGTAATAGGACCCATAGTAGACATAAGTCAGATAGATATGACACTATTAGAGATGGCAAGATGTTGGACACTCCGAACAGGAGGCGTGACAAACATAGGTATTATTCCAGTTTTGGTTCTGATAGACATCAGGATCGTCATCATTATCATTTGTACAGGAGGAATGATAGGGGATACTTTATGGATGAGTTCAAGAAGGCAAAGGCACCTACATTTGATGGAGATATGAAGAAATCGCAAGATGTAGAGGCTTGGTTGCTTGGCATGAGGAAATTATGTAGATTGCATGATTACTGAAAAAACATGAAAGCAAGGATAGCCCTTTTCAGTCTCAAAGGTAAAGCATATATTTGGTGGGAAGACATGAAGAATGTTAAGGACATACATGAGGATGACTTGACTTGGCATGTGTTTGAAAGGCTCTTCAAGAAGAAATACTTATCTGATAGGTATTATGATGGCAGAGCTAAGGAATTTTATGAGTTATGGATGGGTTCTATAACAGATGAGGAGTATACTAGTAGATTTTTGGAGTTGTTGAGATATGTGACTTACCTCAGAGAAGAGAAGGCCAAGGTTCAGAAATTCATCAGTGGATTTCCATTTGCATACAAAGAGTATATTGAGTTTGATGAGCCTAGATCATTGGAGGAGGCCATCCAAAAGTTGAAGCATTATTATGAGCAGTCGAAGTGCAAAGTTGAGTTGAAACATGACTTGAAGAGAAACGAAAAAGCTAAAGGAAAATGGCCACCAAATTTAGGAAGACCACAAGATGCAAGTGAGAAAGATAATGCAGTCCCTTACAAGAGATTCAATACAATTCAAAAGGACATGGAGAGTTGTAGGCTAGAGGCGGTGGTAGGGAACCATTGCAGTGTTGGATATGTGGTAAGGATCATCATAAGAGGGATTGTTTGTAGTATCATAGTGATGGTAGAACCCAGATATATGGTACTCATGAGGTGCATACAGTTGGTGATGTTGGTTATAGCATTCCTTGGATTTATGCAATTGTGGACAAGAGGCGAGAATATCATTAGGCATCGATCATTGAGATGGACGGTAAGCTTTGTGATCAAGTTGTTTCTATTTTGATTGATCCTAGATCTAACTATAGTTATCTTAATCCTAACCTGGTGGATAAGTGTGGTTTGAGAAAAGAAGTGCATGCAGAATCTTGGTTGGTAAATTTGGCTACATGTACAAAGAAGCGAGTTCACAATTGGGTAAGAGCTTGTGCATTTGAGTTAAATGGTATGCCTACAATAACAAATTTGAATATACTTCCATTGGGGTCATATAATATGATTTTAGGTATGGATTGGCTATACCTTCACAGAACCAAAGTGGATTACTTCAACAAGGCCAACGAGTGTGTGGATGATAGTGGGGAAAAGAGGACCTTGCAGGGAAAGAAGAAGCCAACATTAGTGAGGATGGTTACTGTTACACAGCAATTTGTCACCGTTTGTCACCGTCCCTTTTACCCCTCACCGCACACTGGAGGACTCATTCCGGGACCTGTGAAAAGTGACATGACCTGAAACCACTTGCATCATATTCCTCTAAGTATGAGCTTCATATGCCCTGAAGACATCTCCTGCAAAATACCCATGAAAACAGCTCTTTTTGCATTAGCGTGGGTCCACAGTTCACTGCCCGCGCCAATGAGGGAAATCCTATAAATAGGGCGCGCCATTGGCGCTCTATCTCAGCGTCACACTCGCGCCAACCGAATTGAGTAAAGTTTTTAACCAACAAGCTCCCGAAGGTTCTCTTCAACCCATTCACCAACTGAATCTATGTTGAGCTAGGATGGTTTGGCTTCGAATCTCCATAGAAGGGAAAGTGGTTTGCCACCTTTCATGGAAGTTTCTAAGTGATAAAGTCAATCCCATGAATAATGTGGTTGATCCTATCTCTTTCCTCTCTATCTATAAAAGCTTGTCTCTATGCCTTGAGCAAGCGAGTTACAGTAGTTCTAGTCAGTAATTCCAGCATAGTGATAGAGAGCTTGAAGCTGCAAGAGCCTTCTTTGCACCCATAAGGCCAAATCTAAGTAAGGAGATTCTTGTCACCCAAAGAGAGAGAGGCTTGTTCCTCATCCCAACAAACTTTTCAAGACTTGTGTAGCTGACTACCCAGCCAAAGGAGGATTTGACGTCAGAACAATGGTTGTATTCTTCTTTGTTATTTATCAATAATAGATGACTATCATTATGGTTCCACTCTCATTGTCCTATGTTTGATGTTGAGTTATATCTTTTCTGACTGATATATAATTGCATCTACTAGATTTTATGCTTGTATTCGTGTTGTTCTTTGCATGTGCAGGTGTCCAATCACGAAGATCGTGGGGATCGTGACTGGCCGAGGCAAAGGAACAAGGGCGACATCTCTTCTACGAACACTAGCGTTGGAATCCAAGTAGGTTCTCACCATCCACTTTTTATTCGCAATTAGGAACTTGCATGATAGCATTGTGTGATTGTTGCTAGACCCGGTCTGGGCTAGTAGGGATCGTCTCTGTTCGCAGAGAGGATTTACCTCCACAAAAATTTGGCGACTCCGCTGGGGAGTCTTGTCTCTTTGGTTCTCTTGTTTGGTTGCTTAGATAGCTTTCTGGGTTAGATTTCTTGTTGTCTCTTGCTTCCTGCTCTGCCTGGATATTGTTTTCAAGCCCTGGGTTGCTTGTTTTTGTTTTTGATTTAGAAAACTTGATTAGCGTGCTTTTTAGCCTAACAGTCGCGCCAATTGGCGCATGTTGCTCAAAAACAACCCGCGCCAATCCCTTAAAAGCGTGAGTTGCAGCCTGACAATCGCGCCGGGCCTGTCAACTTTTCTAGTTTGCTTGTTTTCAAGCCCTCTGAGCTTGGATTTGTATCTTGCCACGTCTTTTTCAATTACTGGAGTGTGTTTGATCCTTGTTTGACTAGTTTTATACCTCCATCCTTCGGGTGTTTTCCTCTTTCTATCGATTTCACATTTTAGCCCTAGGGCATCTAGTGGCTTTGTGCATCGAGCCTTCCATAGGAGTCTTGGGTTCTTTGATCGTCCAGTCGACTTTGTGATTACTTTTTGCACTTGCTTAGTAGTTGTCGAAGCCTTTTATTGATATTCAAGTGATTTGCTTCTTTCCCGCTTGGATTTCGCTTGGCTTCGCTTGGGCTTAGATCACGTAGCTCATAGGGGTCTTTGTGTTTTCTTCTTGGTTTGAAGGACTGCCTTGGTGTTTTGGGGATTTGATTGTGTTCTCATTGAGTGAAATTTATCTTTTTTACTCGGTGTTATTATCTCTCAAAATTTGTTTAGTGCACTTTGCCATTGAAAAGAAAACGAACAATCTCTTTTGCGTTGAATTAGTTAATTGAAATTAGAAGCTTCTCATTGATTAGTGATTTAAAACAAAAAAAAGGTTTTCGTTTATTTGTCATTAGCTGCATTAGAGTAGTTCTTGATTGTTTGTGGTCATTTTGTTTGAAAAATTCTCAACTCTCTCGTAGTTAGTATTCATCAAACGAAATGATATTCTTTGGCATATAGTTTGCATTCAGGGAATTGTGAGAGATTACATACGGTAGGACCTGGAAATCGAAACCTAATCAAAGATCAACCGTAAAATGAACTGAATGAACTTAAAAATGCATTGGAACATAACGCTCACTGTTTAGAGGTCTAGGCTAGAGACGTGCTCCGGCGTCGTTAAACCTAGTCACTGTTGTTTCACATTATGGTTGGGTGATTCCTCCTTCCGTGATGCAACAAGTGGTCTAGCACGGACTTGAGCTCCCACGTACCGTCGAGTATATGGGGAGACCCCACTAGTTTATCATCCTTTATCCATAGGAAGCCGTGTCTACCGCCTTACAAGCCGTAACACACCGAACACAGCATTCGGGAAGATTGACTGCCATACGGGAATTCCTTGGTTTTCATATGACTGCCAAGGTGTATATGCAGTTTTATGGGTTGTCTGGTAAACCCTTTGCTAAGTTTCTCCAGAGTAGTCACTTTTGATCCTTTTTGGACTCCTTAAAAGAAAAGGCTCACTTGAGCACTTGTCACTTCGGGCTCACAAAACATTCGAAGGCGACTAGAGTCACCTTTTTGTCCTTTTCTCGACTCTTAAAACATGAAAAGGTCAAGTTCAGTTCCTTTGTCTTAAAATTTATTCGGTCGCGTTCACATTTACTCGGTTAGATCTTGTTTGAGTTAGCTTGAGTAGGCTTCTTTTCGTTCTCAATGGCAACTTTTCCGGGGTTCACCAACCCAAGGACCCCCTCTGACGGGAACCCTACTCATTTCGCTCCTTTCGGAAATGTTGGTGCTCCTTATATGGCAACGTTGTTCCTCCCAGGGTTAACTGTTGGGTTGCCGGTTTGGTTGTTCTCAACCTCTTTGGTCCCTGTCGTCTCACCGTCTAGTCAATCCGTCCCTCCACCTGAACAACACCATGTTGATTCTAAGGTGGATCTCTCCCCTTCTACGCCCACTTCTACATCCTCATCTTCCACTTCACCTGGTGAAAGTCTCGATTCGAGTAACCAGGTGGCTAAGAAGAAGAAGAAGAAGATGAAGAAGAAGAAGGCTCCTAAGGGAGAGGTTACAAGTGCAGCTACCCCCTCGAGTACACCTGAAGTCAAGCCCCCTTCCGCTCCTCCATGGAAGGTCAAGTTTCCTTGTCGATTATGCAAGGAGGACCATCTTCTTCGCAATTGTCCTGGCATTCCCAGGGTACTAGAAGTATGGTCTCGCGATCCGGCCCGCCCCTCATCGTCCTCTGAAGCTCACGGCAATGCTACCTTATCAGTCGGGAATGGTAAGGGAAAAGGGAAGGTTCGAATCCCCTGTAGACTTTGTGAAGGCAATCATCCCCTTCACCTTTGTCCACTCATGGATAAAGCCTCCGTTGTCTTGGAAAGTCTTACAGCTCCTTCAACCCAATTTCCCATTGGTTATCGACGTCTCTTTGCAGCTGTAGATCGTCCCCCTGCTGACAAAGAGATTGCTTCAAATTCTTCTCTTGTCCAAGCCCCTCTTCCCGAACCCGGCTGTCCCCGGCCTGTTCCAGACCAACCATTGGTCGGAAAGAGTGTCGACTCGAGTCCGCCGCTCGCTCACTCTGTTTCAGAAGAGAATCGCGCCCATGTTCTTCTCGTCTCTTCAGATTCTCCTGAGTCCCGAAATGACTCTCCTAACCCAGCTGCTCCCGAAGGTTCTCCTTTGGTTCCTTTAGCACATGGGGGCAATCATACGATTCCCCCACCAAGTAGTGTGGTCGCTTCCTTTGATTGGAATCGCCTGATCGCCGGTCACCTTCCATCCCATATGCCTTTCTAGATCACAGTACATGCCTGTGCTACGGCAGTACCTGGCACTGTTTTGGATGAAGGGGTGTCTGTCAGTCTTATGCCGTACACTACTTGGCAAGCTTTAGGTTCCCCGCAGCTTGGGCCAATCACTCAGAATCTGTTGGCCTTCGACGGAGGAGCCTGTCCATCTCTAGGAGTTCTCCCGAAGTTCTCTATTACTTTGGGAGGCAAAACCGTCTATATAGACGTCTTGGTTACCCAAGGTGTTTTAGACTTTAGTCTTCTCCTTGGTCGTGACTATGTTTATGCCATGGGGGCCCTCGTTTCTTCGCTTTTCCGTGTGGTTTGCTTTATGCACGATGGAAGAATTGTGACTATCGATCAAGTGTCATTCGTTAGTCCCCCGATGCCTCCTGCGCAGTTGTCGTCCCCTCCTAGTTTTCATCCACCAGTTGCATCTACCCCACCACAGATCAACTACATGGCCACCTATCCCGTGCCTGGATCCAGTGATGCCGCCATCGTGCATAGTGTCCTGGGGGCATTGGGCCTTGACTTCCAAGATGTTTCCCTTCCACTAGGTGTGGCAATCTTGGAAGCCCCGACTTTCTATTCATTATGATGAAGTTCGGGTGGAGCAGAGTTCTCCATGGTTCAAGCTCCTTAAAAAACGAAACAAGGTGTTCGAGCAGAGTTCTTGATCTTGTGTCAAGCTCGTTAAAAAATGAAACAAGGGTTACAAGGATAGTTTTGATCTTATGTCGACCTCGTTAAAAAATGCAACAAGGGTTATGAGGATAGTTCTTTTACTGTGTCAACCTCATTAAAAAATGAAACAACTCCCTTTCCAAATCGAGTCTTTTGATTAAGATCTCGTAAAATATAAGTCGAGTCTTTCATAGATCTCGAGAGTGAACCTTCATTCCATCCACTTTGTTGAATGCAATGAAGCTTGGGGGGCATGTACCTCGTTTTGCGTCATTATGCCTGGGGGCATGCGAACTCATAAGAAGCATAGTTTTTCGTTTCAAGCTTGTGTAAACATGAAACCGAATCCAAGCAAAGTTCTCCATGGTTCAAGCTTGTGTAAAAATGAACCCATACCCATTTTACATCTTGTGATTGCTGTCTTTATCCGCTGAATGAGCCTTGGTTGTTTTCATTCCATCGCCACCATCTCTTTGGCCGATCATATGCTCTCATTTGGTTGTTTTACCTTTCCTGAGGGACCGCAGTTATGAGTGGTTTTGTTAGCCAGCCTCTTGACCATTACATGTTTTGAGCAGTTCCACCATTGCCAGAACCAGTTGCTACCCTTTATACCACTCGTTCCTCCAGGACGAGTCACCTTTAAGCTCTTTTCTGACTCGTAAAATATGAAAAGATTGCCGAGTATTTTTTCCCTTTTTGACTCGTGAAAGAGAATAAAAATGGAGGTCTGCTTTTAACTCTTTTCCGACCGTTTAAAGATGAAAAGATTGCCGAGTTCCCTCTTGACTCGTCAAATGGAAATGAGAGACGGTCGTCTTTAAACTCTTTTTCGACCGTGTAAAAACGAAAAGATCGTCGGACCCTTGTCGTTTCAGGTTCGTTAACGGTCACGAAGCGACGTGGTTTCGATCACTTTTTTACTTTTTCAAGTCGAAATCACTACTCATAAAAAGTACTCCTCGATCGTAATGGTCGGGCGGTTCTTTCGAGCATTGTTTTATACTTTTTCGAGCTCGAGAGACACAACTTTACGAAAAAGGACCCCCCTAGAGTTTACTTTTCTGCTGTCTTTTCAAACTCTCTAAACATGAAAAGACGCCGAGTTCTTCCTTTGTCAGACTCGTTAAAACCTAATGACATCGGATTCTGTCGTAATGACGCCTTACGAGCATATGCTATCCCTGTCAAGCTTGTCATAAAAAATAATCGGGGTACTCGCCAGAAATGGTGGGGAAAAGGACCCATAATTATTGTCGTGTCGGCAGTATGTCGCTCTTGAACATGGCACTAGTCTGCATTCGTGTCTGGGTGGGGACATCTCATCTTGTTTTACACTTGCTTCCGTGGGTTTGGGTTATCCTATTTGACCTCTGATCTGCTCATCGCCTTGTGACCATGACCCTTGATCATTTAATGTCAAATACTGCCAAGTCCACTGTCGTGCCACCGATATGTTCAAGAGAAGTTGACCTCTGCAGAATTACAACCTCCCTCTGATACCTCACATAATTTTGATTCACCACAACATTCCTCCTCTGTCTCGTGTCAATGATGTGGGAAACATTATGGCCCACCTTTGATCAAGGTCACTTCCTGTCGACTTCAGCTCATTATCCAGGAAGCTGATCTAGAGACTCCCTTCCGGTGCCTTGGAGCCTGCATGCCTCAATGGCAGGTTCTTCGTGTTCGACGAGAGGTTTTCATCATTGGCCCCCAATCGAATGATTCTACGAGTGTTCGACGCTAGCTCACTTATTTGCACACCGTAGATTGTACCTATAGTACCTTGAGGACCATCGTCATTATTGGTGGTACCTCTCGCGTCTGTTAACAACTTTCACTATTGGCTGGTAATCAGACGATGTTCATGCATGTTCAACTTCAACTCATGTATTCGCATGCCTGAACTTGTACTCTGTTTGGGTCAAGATGGAGCGCAAGACCCTGGATTTTGTTTGTTGGAATCCAGGCTACGATTTGTGGATTATTATGATCATTACATGACTCATTCACTGGATGGTTGTGACCATGCCTGAGTCTATTTATCGATCCTCTCTGGATGGCTGCGTCCATGCCTTGGATCTAGATTATTATGTACTCTGCTATGGATGGCTGCGCCCATACCACATATATCATGTACTTGAGATATCAGTTGTACTTCTTTTCGCAGGTTCCTCGGCGTCCGTGTTTTCAGTCACGCATGTTCTTGTAAAGCATTTGGGTTATCCTATTTGACCTCTCATCTGCTCGTTGCCTTGTCACCATGACCTCTGCTCATTTGATGTCAAATACTGCCAAGTCCACTGTCGTGCCGTCGATATGTTCAAGAGAAGTTGACCTCTGCAGAATTACAACCTCCTCTGATACCTCACATAATTTTGATTCACCACAACATTCTTCCTCTGTCTCGTGTCAATGATGTGGGAAACACTATGGCCCACCTTTGATCAAGGTCACTTCCTGTCGACTTCAGCTCATTATCCAGGAAGCTGATCTAGAGACTCCCTTTCGGTGCCTTGGAGCCTGCATGCCTCAATGGCAAGTTCTTCGTGTTCGACGAGAGGTTTTCATCATTGGCCTCCGATCGAATGATTCTACGGGTGTTTGATGCCAGCTCACTTATTCGTACGCCGTAGATTGTACCTATAGTACCTTGAGGGCCATCGTCATTATTGGTGGTACCTCTCGCGTCTGTTAACAACTTTCACTATTGACTGGTAATTAGATGATGTTCATGCATGTTCGACTCCAACTCATGTGTTCGCATGCCTGAACTTGTACTCTGTTCGGGTCGAGATGGAGCGCAAGACCCTGGATTTTGTCTGTTGGAATCCAGGCTGCGATTTGTGGATTATTATGATCATTACATGACTTATTCACTGGATGGCTACGACCATGCCTGAGTCTATTTATCGATCCTCTCTGGATGGCTGCGTCCATGCCTTGGATCTAGATCATTATGTACTCTGTTATGGATGGCTGCGCCCATACCACATATATCATGTACTTGAGATATCAGTTGTACTTCTTTTCGCAGGTTCTCCGGCGGCCGTGTTTTCAGTCACGCATGTTCTTGTAAAGCATTTCACCCCTCTCTCTCTCGGGCCTCATGCTTTAGGGGGCATCTGTTACACAGCAATTTGTCACCATTTGTCACCGTCCCTTTTACCCCTCACCCGCACACCGGAGGACTCATTCCGGGACCTGTGAAAAGTGACATGACCTGAAACCACTTGCATCATATTCCTCTAAGTATGAGCTTCATATGCCTTGAAGACATCTCCTGCAAAATACCCATGAAAACAGCTCTTTTTGCATTAGCGCGGGTCCACAGTTCACTGCCCGCGCGAATGAGGGAAATCCTCTAAATAGGGCGCGCCATTGGCGCTCTGTCTCAGCGTCGCACTTGCGCCAACCGAATTGAGTAAAGTTTTTAACCAACAGGCTCCCGAAGGTTCTCTTCAACCCATTCACCAACTGAATCTATCTTGAGCTAGGATGGTTTGGCTTCGAATCTCCATAGAAGGGAAAGTGGTTTGCCACCTTTCATGGAAGTTTCTAAGTGATAAAGCCAATCCCATGAATAATGTGGTTGATCCTATCTCTTTCCTCTCTATCTATAAAAGCTTGTCTCTATGCCTTGAGCAAGCGAGTTACAGTAGTTCTAGTCAGTAATTCCAGCATAGTGATAGAGAGATTGAAGCTGCAAGAGCCTTCTTTGCACCCATAAGGCCAAATCTAAGTAAGGAGATTCTTGTCACCCAAAGAGAGAGAGGCTTGTTCCTCATCCCAACAAGCTTTGCAAGACTTATGTAGCTGACTACCCAGCCAAAGGAGGATTTGACGTCAGAACAATGGTTGTATTCTTCTTTGTTATTTATTAATAATAGATGACTATCATTATGGTTCCACTCTCATTGTCCTATGTTTGATGTTGAGTTATATCTTTTCTAACTGATATATAATTGCATCTACTAGATTTTATGCTTGTATTCGTGTTGTTCTTTGCATGTGCAGGTGTCCAATCACGGAGATCATGGGGATCGTGACCGGCCGAGGCAAAGGAACGAGGGCGACATCTCTTCTACGAACACTAGCGTTGGAATCCAAGTAGGTTCTCACCATCCACTTTTTATTCGCAATTAGGAACTTGCGTGATAGCATTGTGTGATTGTTGCTAGACCCGGTCTGGGCTAGTAGGGATCGTCTCTATCCGCAGAGAGGATTTACCTCCACAACAGTTACCACTATACAAGCTAAGTGTAGTTCCAAAAAAGGTTGTGTGATGTTTGCAGTACACATTTCCAATTACAAGGGTAAGGAGGTTGAGGATGCCAATGTGTCGAGTAGGTACCTAGTTTTGCAGTAGTTTCAGGATGTATTTCCGGAGGACATTATAGAATTTCAACCTCATAGGGAGGTAGAATTTTCTATTGAGTTAGTGGCAAGGGCAGCTCCAACATCGAAATCACCTTATAGGATGAGCACACCTGAGTTGGTAGAGTTGAAGTTGTAGCTAAAGGAAATGTTGGACAAAGGATACATTAGACCTAGTGTATTACGTTGGGGTGCACCATTGTTGTTCATAAAGAAGAAAGATGATACTCTTAGATTATGCATTGATTATAGGCAGCTGAACAAGGTAATGATCAAGAACATGTACCCTTTGCTGAGGATTGATGATTTGTTTGATCAGCTAAAGGGAGTAGTAGTGTTCTTTAAGATCGACTTGAGATCGGGATACCATCAGGTACGCATCAAGGAAGAGGATATCTTCAAGACTGTGTTCAGGACCCAGTATGGGCATTATAAGTTTGTTGTTATTCCATTCGGTTTGACTAATGCTCCCACTGCATTCATGTGTTTGATGAATAGTGTTTTGCGTCCTTATTTGGTCAAGTTTGTTACTGTATTCATTAATGACATACTGGTATATTCTGATAATGAGGAAGAACATGTCGAACATTTAGCAGTAGTGTTGAGATTGCTAAGAGAGCATCAGTTGTATGCTAAGCTTAGAAAGTTGTTATACAGGAAAATGACCTCCTCATCAGCTCAGAGGAGAAAGACATGATGACTGAAGGACTGACCAAGTTCACAGACCCAGTTGTCAAGCTAACACTGCCTAAACACTAGCAACCTGCTTTATAAAGCTTCCTAGCAAGGCTAAGGGTGAGTTAGTGCCCAATGTAACCATGTTTTTTTACCTCGGGAAGATTGTTAGTGAGCCCTAATGAGTTTCTATGGGTCAAGGGAATGAGTTGACTCCGAAAATATCCCTAGATTCTCTCCTATGTCAGATCACAAAAGCAAGGAAACATCAGAACTCGACCTTTTTTGGGGAATTAATAATTCCTAATGGAGTGTGCAAATGGGAAAGAGCACAAAGGCATGAAAACATCACTACTTTTGCCTAATGGAACTCATGAAGGACTTGGCAACCCTAACCTCACATGCTATATATGCAAGGTGAGGGCCATTGAAAAGAGGCCAAACCATTTGAAAGGATTGCCTATTTGACTGTCAAGCAGAGTCTCAAACTAAGGCATCAGCTATATATGCAAGGCTAGGGCAATTGAAAAAGAGGTCGAACCATTTGAAAGGATTGCCTATTTGGCTATCGAGTAGAGTCTCAGACTAAGGCATCAGAAGAGGTTAAGGTTTCCAAGTCCTTCATGAGTTCCAATAGGCAAAAGCAAAGATGTTTCCATGCCTTTGTGTTCTTTCCCAATTGCATACTCCATTAGGAATTAGTAATTCCCCCAAACAAGTCAAGTTATGATGTTTCCCTGCTTTTATGAGCTGACATAGAAGCGAATCTAGGGATATTTTCTCAGTCAACTCGTTCCCTTGACCCATAGAAACTCATTAGGGTTCACTAACGCTCTTCTCAAGGTAACAAACAGAGTTACTTTGGGCACTAACGCACCCTTAGCCTTGCTAGGAAGCTTTATAAACCAGGTTGCTAGTGTTTAGGTAGCGTTAGCTTGACAACTGGGCTTGTGAACTTGATCAGTTCTTTAGTCATCATGTCTTTCTCCTCTGAGCGGATGAGGAGGCCATTTTCCTATATAACAAAGTGAGGCTTCTTTCAGATTAAGGTACACTACTTGGGACATGTTGTCTCCAAGGAAGGAATAGCAGTAGATCCAAAAAAGATAAGGACCATCATGGAATGGGCAGCTCCTAAGAATGTAGATGAGGTGAGATCATTCATGGGATTGGCAAGTTACTACAAGAGGTTCATCAGGAACCTCTCACACAATGCATATCCTATCACATCATTGGAGTGGAAAGATAAGAAGTTTGAATGGACAGAAGAATGTGATGCTAGTTTTGAGCAGCCTAAGTAGTTGTTGACACATGCACCAATGCTAAAGATTGTGGATCTAGAAAAGGAGTTTGTAGTGTGTACATATGCTTGCAAGAGGGGACTTGGTGGAGTTCTCATGCAATAAGGACAGCTAGTGTGCTATGAGTCACAGAAACTGAATGATCACGAGCATAACTATCCAACGCATGATCTTGAGCTAGCAACGACTATACATGCATTGAAGATGTGGAGACACTATCTTCTTGGCAAGAGGTCTACATTGATGAGCAATCACAGTGAGTTGAGATATTTGTTTGATCAGCTGAATCTAAATGCCAGGCAAGCTAGATGGTTGGATACCCTTAGTGATTTTGACTTCGAGATCAGATACATCAAAGGGAAGGAGAATCGGGTTACATATGCTCTTAGCAGGAAGGTATAGGTAAATCATATAGCAGTTATAAACTCCTATGGGACAGAGTTACAGGATAAGATCTTAGAGGCAAGACAACGGGATGATAAATAAATGGAGATCATGCACATATTACAGCAAAGTACAAGCATGGGTACAAGTTTAGGTGCAGGTAAATGTACAGGGGATTAGGATGCAAACTATCATCTCACGACAAATGGCTTGGTGAGGTTTCAAGACAAAATATATGTGTCGAAATGTAGTGAGATCAAGAAGCTTATCTTGAGTGAGTTTCATGTGAAACCATATTTGGGTCATCCAAGATATCAGAAGACATTGACGATGGTGAAGAAGTTTTACTATTGGTCAAATCTGAAAAAGGAAGTGGCAGAGTTCATGGCTAGATGTTTACACTGTCAGCAGGTAAATGTGGAATGCAAGCATCCAGGTAGTCTACTACAGCCTGTTGCGATTCCGTAATGGAAACGAGAGTTCATTTCCATGGATTTCATCACAAGTCTTCCGAGGACAGTGAGGCAGCATGATTCTATTTTGGGCTTGGTTGATAGGTTGAACAAGGTAGCTCACTTCATTCCGGTGAAGAAAAAATATTCATCCAGTGAGGTACCACAACTATTCATCAGAGAGATAGTGAGACTACATGGTGTTCCAAAGAATATTGTGTTAGACAAGGATGAAAAAATCACTTCCAATTTTTGGAAGGCGTTATTTGCAGGCTTGGGTAAAGAGTTGGCCTTTTGTACATCTTATCATCCATAGAAAGATGGTCAGAAAAATAGGGTCAACAAGATTTTGGAAGATATGTTGAGGATGTACATGATGCACCACTAAAGGAAATGGGAAGAGTTTCTACCATTGGTTGAGTTCGATGGAGTTGTAACACTCCCATCAGCTAGAGTGATCCAATGAACAGGGTACTTATTGGACCAGACATGTTGACAGACATGGAGCAGGAAATGTAGTTTATAAAGAAAAATCTAAACATAGCACAGGATAAACAAAAGAGTTATGCAGATCAGCACAAGGTGTTCAAAGAGTTTCAGGTTGGGGAGCATGTGTATTTGTGCATCAAGTCCAAGAAAATATCTTTGAGGATTAGTTCATGTGCCAAGTTGGCACCATGGTATTGTGAGCCTTTTGAGATCCTTAAGAGGATTGGACCAGTGGCATATCGACTTGCACTTCCTCCAACAATTAAATTCCATGATGTTTTCCATATTTCATTGCTTAAGAAGTACATAAAGGATGTTGATCATGTTATTGATTGGTCTATATTACAGGTGGAGCGAGAAGGAGAGTTCTAGTCGAAGCCTCAGTGCATATTACAGTGGAAACATCTCATGCTCGGGAATAGAGCCATAGAGCAAGTTAAAGTGAAGTGAAAGAAATTTGGGCCTGAAGAAGCTACATGGGAGATGGTGACTCATACGCATGCCCTATATAGTCCATTGTTTGCCGATTGAGGCAAAGCAATTTTGGTTGATGTTGACTTATGTTTGGAATATGTTTTGCTGATGTTTTGATATTCGTATATGTATATGTATATGGAAGTAAATACCACCATGAGCTAAGTTATAAAGCTCCAATAAGTGGTATGGTTATTATCTTGTCATGTTTTCATGGTGTTTTTCTTTTGAGCAGGTTCTTCATTGTAAATATTGCAACGAGATAAGTTATAAATCTCCATAGGTAGTATGTTTGATTTTCAGTGGTTTTTCTGAGGTCTTGGTGTGGTATAACACCGAGGATAGTGTTCCCCAAGGGAGAGGGTTATATAAAAACCCTCATGAAAAGTTCATGTAATAGAAGTTAATAAAGGAAAAATAAGACCATGGTTAAGGGACACTTATTCCAAGTTGAATGTTGGGAAAATATATCCTAGTGGGCATCACTGGATGTATGTTTTGGCTAAGGGAATTGGCAAAGGCTAAGGCAAAGGTATTTTGGCACAATTATTTATGAAAATAAAGGAAATTAGGAGAAAAGTAAGGTGAAAGTTCCTAGGTTGCATGCGAGGAGAAAATTGAAGGAAAATAATGGAAAATGAAGAAAATAGAGGCCTCATTCATAAAAAGGCTTCTGAGGGTCAATTCATGGCTTTTATCAGTTCAAGTTTGGAGTTGTCTCATTATTCTCTCTCTCTCTCACTCTCTTGGTCACTTAGAGTTTTTCTTGGAACACTCTAGTTTGGAGCAAGGAAAGGAAAGAAGGATCAAGTAGCTTCAACAAGAATACTTGTAGGTAACCTGCATGTGTGATTTCCTAACTGGTTTGGACATGCATGTCTTTGCATGTTAGTGTATAGTTCTCTTATTGTCGATGGCATGGTTTTTCCAGGTTATGACAGTGGATTTCAACTTAGCCTAGCCTTTTTCCGGATGCCATGGTATGTTGGGATGTTATTTCAGTTTTTGAGCTTTGGAATTGTTGGATGGATTTCGGAATCCGGGGCAGAGGTGGTCTCAAGGTTCATTCCCAAAGGCCTAGGAATCCCTTGATCAGATTTGGTAGGATACACAATAAAGCCTGAGGGAGAAGTCTCGGTTTAGGGCCTAGTGATCCAGGTTTTGATTGCGGTAAAGCCTGAGAGACAAGAAGAAGGAAAATTCCTCAAGGATAGTGATGGATTTCAAATTTCATTCCAAGTTCTGTTCAGTTCTGATTAGAGCACCAATTTTGGTGTGATCACGGCTGATAAGGGTGGAGGTGGGTTAACTTCTAGATTCCTTTGTTTGTTCATGGATTATTTGTTCTATGAGATCTCACATTCATGCTTGGAATATGGCATGGGGGTGATTGGCTGAAAGAGAGATTTGGTTCAGCCATGTCTATGGTCGGGCAGTACATGGAAGTCCCAATCCTAGTCGAATTTGACTATGATTAATAAAGGATAAGTTCTCTTACTTTTTAATTGATTTATATGTGGATTTAATGGTTGTCATATCTCTAATATTTATATGGTTTTATGCTAGTTATAATCATAGTTGAATGGTTGGTTTATGTCATGGTTATTTCATATATTTACTTGTAACTATTAAGTGGATGGATGAAAGACATAATTGATGATGTAGTAGTTCAATGGAGAAGGAGGTGATCATTCTGGTTATGTTTCATAAGTTCTTTCAGTCATTTATGCTATGTCTTGTATCCTAGACCTGTAGGTTGCATTAATGTCAAGTGTTTGACAGAATCTCAATCCCTGTTGGGGATGCTTCGGCCTAGTCCTAAGGGTGATTTTTGATCGATCAACATTGTTATCATGTTTTTAATGAATTTTGTAAGTTACAACAAGTTCTATGCAGAGGCCAGGATTCTGTGCTAGAAAAGTGGCTTAAATCCTGGGATCGTTGGCACAGAACTAGTAATTTTGGTCCACAGTCGTTGGCAGGCAGGCCTATTAGAGCGACTTTGGGTTTTAGGTCATTCCCTTTCCCATAGCATGAGAGAAACTATGGCCTAAGAACTGCAGAATAGCAGTCAGACCCAGGGACAGGTTGTTTGAGTGGTTGACTTATCTCCTGAGGGTTTTGTTGATGATGTTGGATGATTGTATGTGATGTTCCATTGATTCCACTTCCTTAAGGTGACATAGGAGGTTGAATATGATTGTAGTAGCATCTCTCCTCATGTTTACCCCGGTTGGCATGGTTACTTTGGGTAAACCTGGGAGGGAGTGTTACAGTTTCCTACAGAGCGGTTCCTCACAAAGTTTTAATTGAAAAGAGATTTTATGAAAGATGAATTTTTTTTTGCCCTCTCTTCACTACAAAATAAAATATCCAAAGGTATTCATAGTCTATATTACAAATTATACAAGGAGATGTGGTATATGGGAGGGAAATATTTTGTAGTATTTCTCGTGAGCTATTTTCCACAATTAATCTTTCGGAAGTGCTTAATCAGGGACTAATAAAGCTTGTTTTAAAGAATACCTCCAAAGATTCTATTGGTGGGTGGTGGCCAATGATTATTTCTTATAAAATAGAGGCCAAGGATCTATCTAGAAGAATCCAAGATGTGACCCTAAAAATGATTTAACGAGATCAAATAGGGTTTGTATAGGGACAAATTATTCTAGATACAATGTTGTTAGATTAGGAGGTCATGGTGTGGGCTAGAGAGTCTAGTTAGCAGAAACTCTTGCTAAAAATTGATTTTGACAAAGTTTATATCTTATTGACTAGACATTTATAATTAATATGTTGACTTGGCTTAGGTTTCGCTAACATTGTGTTAGTATGGTTAACACCTTGTTTACCTATGCCTTTACTTTCATTTTAGTAAATAATATGTTCTGCCCTTGCATCTATCCCCAGAGGATTATTAATCAAGGGTGTCCTTTCGCCCCTTATCTCTATGTTTGGGAAAATTATAGGGGCTAATATTTGTAGGTGAGATAATTTTCCATGCACTATCCCAAAAAAAAACATTTGTCAATTTCCAATTTTTCTAAAAATAACTTCCCCAAATTTCATAATATAAAATTAAATTTCCCTAAAAATCTCTAAAATTTTATATAGCCTAATCTAAAATCATTAGAAATCTAAATAAATATCACCAAAAATCATTAGGGACTAGTAAGATTTGTTGATGTTTCTAAACTTTAAGATAAAATTCCATACTTAAAATTTTCCCTGCTCTATGTTTCGATAATTGATGCTATTGGTTATATGTTGGAGGAAACTCATCTTCATGGTCAGCTTAGAGGCATTTCTATTTGTAAGAGGGAGGAGATGGTTTAAAATGATTTTGTGGATGACTCTCTTTTGTCAATTTATATTGATTAGGAGTCAATCGCAACTTATAAGGAGTGCCTTGTTGTGTTTTGTGATGTTTTGGGAGTGATTGTTAGTGATCACAAGATGAACTACTGGTTAGTTAGTCTTGAGGATTAGTCCACGTAATTGCTAGCTACTTGGAGGTTTGTTTAGCTGGGGGTTGTTATGTAGTATCTTGGAATACATTTTGCGGTAGGCCTTTCACCAATTACTATGTCAAATTTTTTCCTAAAAGGATTGCAGCATAAGTTATCTTTTTTGTAGCACAAGGATCTTCCGTATGCTACTAAGATAATAGTGGTGAGAAAGATTCTTATAGCTTTTCACATCTGTTATGTCTCTTGTTCGCTTCCTAGCATAATATAATTTCATTGATTGGAATAGATTTTGCTACCATACTTGTGGTCTAAGTATGATTGGGTTCATGGTCTTCTCATGGTCCCATGGGCAGTTTGTATCATGACCAAAAATGAACCAAGGGGCATGCTATAGTTGATGTGGCAATTCAAGGAAACACTTTAGCTATTAGATGGTGGTTAGATGTCAAGAAGGCTCATCCACTTAGAAAGTGTTGATGCAACACATATAGGTTTAGCCCCACATGTAGGAAAAATAAGGGGATAGTTCATTTTATATGATATCCTTTATGCTCCTCATAATTTTTATATTTCAGGGTCCTTCATCTTTAGGAGTAGTTCAACATCATAGATGAGGGTGAAAGGTCTAGTACATTAATTTTGGATTTGACAGTAGGAGGGTACTTGAATATCTAACCTCCCTTGTTTTTAGTTAAGGAGGATTAGCAGAAAGAATATTTTCTAATGGAGAGATCTTTGAGATTCCAACTATTATTCATAGATGAACTAGTGTTTAGTGGATAGGGAGTTTAAATTGCTTTCTATGGATCGACCTACCCTTTTGGAGATTATTGAGCTCATACCATAAGAGGATAATTTTAAGATTAATGATATGAATGATCCCTTTCAGAAAGGTTGGGAGTGAAGTTTTGGATGTCCCCTTATCCATTATGATTCTTGTTAGAAATACTTCATTCTACATCAACGGTATAATTTAGGTTATGTTCTAAATCATGTGAACTCCTTCAAATGTATAGAGACACTAAATTCAATGGTTGTATGGCATTTTCTCAATTCAAGTTTCCTATAAGATTCGGGTTTTTCTTGGTTGGTAATCTATTTAGTTCTCCCCTCCAAAGCCCAGCTACCCATAACTGGTCTTTCTAATGTTCATTACCCCTTTTACATGAAGTTATCATTAATGAATCACATCTTGCGGGAAATCTACTCTGTGGGATCTTGTTGGATTGAGGTTCACTCTCATTTGGAAAACATCCTTTAGGGACATTTACACTAGTAGGCAATTTTGTTTGGGGATGTCAAACAATGATCTAGGATTCCTTAGCTAGTATTTAGAACAATTTGAGGATTTTTGCTTTGCATATTCTTCGAAAACTTCATGGAAATTTTGTTATTAATAATGAGGATAATACTCAGAGAAAAAAAATTTCAATTATGGCAAGATGAGATATGTATGAAACTCCTAATAAAAGGGGCATTGTTAATGAGATATGTCGAATGTTTAAATTTTGCATTTATTCTTATTGCATAGTTATTTTAGTTGCCTTATAAAGGAATATATGATGTACATTGTGTAGAAAATCTTGTAGATTCACAAGCTATTGCAATGTACTAAAGCACAGGACAAGAATCTACTTCTACTTTTAATCTGAAATGGGGCACTAAAGGCTTCTTGTCATGCTTACAAGAACCTCTCCCACTCCAAAGCTTATATATCCCCAAGATCGATGCTTATGAGTGATAATTTGTGAAATAAATAACTTGAAATAGGTGTATGCTTGTGTTTGTACTTTAACTGTTAAGTGCTTTAAGTTTATTTGCTTGAACTGATATAGAACATATAATAGCAAATACAATGCAGCAATAAACATCATACACATAACAGCAATATAATTAGGAGTTCACCCAAACCTCTTGGGATACGTCTCCGTGAGCTCTAGTCAACTCAACTAGGCTCTTTGGGATTATGGCTTAAATTATTTTACAAGTTCCACACTCAACTCCATAGGTTTACAACTAAATCAATGGGCTTAGAATGCCATCTTTATCCCTAGCTGTTTGGCTCTCTGGCTCTCGGCTCTCGGCTCTCAGCTCTTGGCTCTCAGCTCTGGCTCTCGACTCTGGCTCTCGGCTCTTGGCTCTCGGCTCTAGCTCTCGTCTCTGGCTCTCGGCTCTTGGCTCTAGGCTCTTGGCTCTTGGCTCTTAGCTCTCGACTCTGGCTCTTGGCTCTCTGGCTTTGCAACTTTGCTGCACTCAAGCACCCTGGCTCTGCAACTTTGCTGCACCCAGCTCTCTGAGGAATCACCCCTTTGCCATCACCCCAGCCTCTGGTGTCTTCTCTGGCTTTCTCTAGAACTGCGGCTCTTCCTCCAACCTTTGGTGGCTCTGCCTCTATCAAGCCTCCAACCTTTGGTGGCTCTTTGCCCAGCTGTGAGCTCCCTCAAGGGAGACTAGCTTCTTCGCTTTGCTCTCTGACTTTTGAAGAATCCTCTGACTCTACAGCTTCCATCCATTCCTCTATGTGCAATCATGAGGAATCATTCCTCTATGGCTCTGCATCTGGTCCTCTAGCTCTCTAGCTCTCTGGCTCTGCGTCTGGCCCTCTGCCTCTGCGTGCTTCATAACGCATTCCTGTTACAGAAATGCCCGCTTATAGTGTGGCATAGGTGCGATGGACTGTTTCCAATGGGAATGACACAGTCAGTCGTTATTCTACCTACATTACGAAAATAGCAAAATAACAGAATACACAGGCAAAACACATCATGGGCCTTAATCCCGGACTTCAAATGGCCTTTAATCGCATCTATAAACTTGTCGACTCCGTCCTGTCATCGCAAATCACAATTGCACAGGCGGAATGCTTAAAACCCAAGAAATGGCCAAAAACATCAATACACAGGAATACACTGAAAATCCAAAAATCTGGACTTCAAATAATATGCAATCGCATCCCTTACTTTATCGGGCTCGTGCCTTGATCACTGATTTCAATTGCATTGTTGTATGTGCACTAACCCTTGTATTGTTGCAATGCGATCCACTGATCGCTGATCGGCTCTATCGCATATTGCACGGTCGCAAAATCGCATGTCGCGTTGTCCTCCCGCCAGGCCTTTATCCCTTCAACGCTCCGATCTGATACATCTTACGGATCTGATAAGGGTTTAGGCTTTGGAACATAATATTTCGAGTCTGCCTCCACATCGCTCCATCATTGTTGCTTCGTCGAGCGTCGCAACATCAGCACATCACCAATTGGCCTACCCAGGGTTCCAATGTCGCATGAAGGCCTTCCTCTGATGCGATATATCGGAGATCGCTATTGGGGAGCCCTTAAGGCCTACTGCTCCACCGTTTAAACCTTTTTGATGCGATTTTCTTTAAGAGATGCATATTCTCCATTAAGTCCCATTTAATAAGAAAATGCCTCCTTTTCAAAGGACAATGGGCAATTTTCTTTTTACAATAACTTCTTCATCTGAAGTCTATTTTTTGCCTATTCAAATTGTGTTAGATTCAGAATGAAGAGATCTATGCAATGAGACTATTTTTAGAAGAATCATTTGACTTTCATTTTCCTCTATAAGGAAGATTTTTAGACTTAGAAGTTTATTCTATATCCATTTTGGATCATGCCTTCCCACTAAAAATATTTTGGACTCCAAAAGACTGATATACTGATCTGAACAATAAATGAGAGTACCTCACCCTCTTCTTTCAGCCTCCATACACTTGCATGGCATAGTGCCTTTGAACCAAAGCCTTTAAACACTTTCCTTTCTAGATGTGCTTGTCCTCCTGGGAAGAACTGTTTTCCTCCTTGACTTGATGCAGAACTTCTGGTGAGAAGGTTACAGAAGGTAGTTTGAACTTCTCTTCCTTGATCATTGATCCAAGGTGGCTCAAACAAATGTGAAGTTACATCTTCTTCACAAAAATTTACATTTGTATCTGTTTTACATATTGTCAACAACAACTGTTAACAACAATATAATTACAAACAACAACTGGATGGCCTAAACTTCTGCTTCAACAAAAGAAACTGACTTCACATCTTGTGAACACCTCCATGTCTTTACATCTACATACAAATGATAACAAGCCAACAATTGACCCTTTAAAACAATTGACCCTTCAACAAGCCAACAAAACAAGCCTTTAAAACAATTGACCCTTCAAGTCAAGCATGTAGAAAAAGAACTTTAGGATTCTTTTTCAAAGATGAAACAGTTCATCATCATCTCCATCTTGGAGACCAAATAAACTTTTCCAAAGTCAATATTGCATGACATGCATGTTTACAACAAAGTAATCAACCCTTCAAGTTAATCACACATACATGTTCAAATACAAGGAAATCATCAACATCCCTATGTTCATGCACATCATTCTCATGCATGCATTTCATCCTTCAACTTTCGCTTAAGTACACTGTACTTTCGAAGCTGAAATGAACATAATGTTGCAGCAATAAAGTGAGTCTCCTACTCAACTTTTCCATTCACCTTCTTGGTAAAACCCTACAACTTGCATTCCATTAACAAAGAAATGCAAATAGATGTGATACATTTCTTTTCACATCAAAAGATATGCAACTTTAATTGGATAAGAACTCTAACCATTTCTTACCAATCCATTTCAAAGGTCCTTCCTTTGTCTGCACATCAACAGCAACATGCGAATCATCATGAAACACATCATTTATGGAATCTTTCTTTCCATTCCTACCATTCTCTCTTTCCACCTTCTTCAAGTTTTGTGGAAGCATTGTTGGATTCAGAGTCCAACACTTTTCAGCAATGTGTCCTTGCTTATGGCAGTAAGTGCAACACATGTGCATCTCCTCAACGGCATGATTTTCATTGGACCTTTGGCTTCTTGCTTCTTTTCCTTCCAAAGTTTCCTGCATGTGGCCATCTTCTTCCAACAACTAGAAACATTATGGTTATCCAAACCACAAAAGGAACATGCAATGCTTATATGGAATTTATAATGCTTAACATAATCAAAAGTAATATGATTAAAACCAAATTTATACCTTTCTCTTTCACCTTTATTACCTTCATGAGGGGGTGAATCAAATGAAGAAGTGGCTCCCTTTGGAACACCATCAATCTCTTCAAGACTTTTAGAGTTTCCACAACTCTCTGGTTCAAGTGTATGCTTATGAACACCTTCTTCCTGCAAATGATGTTTCAAGCTATTGCATTCCCCGTGGATACAATCTTTACACTCTTGAGGTAGAAGACCTGAAATGAAACTCCTTCTTGGAACTGTTTCAATTGTCTTCATGGTAGCTTTGGAGCTTTCTTGATAAGATTTTCCATAGCCAAGACCCAAATACCTAGGCCTTTCCTCAACCATCATTGGCTCAACAATACCCTGTGCATGTTTGCCCAAGCCTTTTCCTTCATAGCCCATCTTGGACATTAACTTGGACCCTATGCCTCTGGTATGTTTTTCAAAAGAACCAACATAACCATTCTTAGAAGAATTTGAAGACAAACATGAATTGTTTACCTCTTCTTCAAGCTAATACTTGACCAAGGATTCTTTGGCAACAAGGAGCTATGTCTCCAACTCATGCATCCTTTTCAGGTTCATATTTGCAATATGAAGTTGCCTCTCCATTTCCTGCATTTTTTTAGAAAGCAACTGCTTCTCTTCCTTCATGGAATTCAACTGCTCTTGAAGTCCAACACTCATTTCTCTCACCATATCCATCATGATGAACAAGTCTTTGCTTCATGTCTTTATCATAGAATCTTGTGATGAAGGAAGAATTTGAGGACTCACTTGTAGAAATAGTCATTATCAAAAATGAACAAAAGATTTCAAACAAGATTAACAAAACCATATTCAAGAAACCTTTTGCAACAAACCTCTTGTGCTTCAAGGATTGCCTTGAGGTCCTTTGGGATAAGAAGAATGCCTTCAAACCTTTTTCCTTCTTGTCCTCTCTTGGACTTAGCTATCAATAACTTTCCCCTCACCTCTGTAAACTCAAACAATAGTCAGTTTAGAAACAATCAAACAACTTTCAAGTCATCTAATCATATGGTTTGCTCTGTCAATCAAACATTCTGATCTGATACCACTTGCATCATGATACAACGTGATTCATGATACAACCTGCTCTGGTATAACTTAACTCTGATATCACCTTCTTTGAAGGTGGGGTTAATCAGCCTGATGCTCTGATATGACTAGCTTTGATACCACCTTCATTGAAATGGGGCACTAAAGGCTTCTTGTCATGCTTACAAGAACCTCTCCCACTCCAAAGCTTATATGTCCCCAAGATTTATGCTTATGAGTGATAATTTGCAGAATAAATAACTTGAAATAGGTGTATGCTTGTGTTTTTACTTTAACTGTTAAGTGCTTTAAGTTTATTTGCTTGAACTGATATTAAACATATAATAGCAAATGCAATGCAGCAATAAGCATCATACACATAACAGCAATATAATTAGGAGTTCACCCAAACCTCTTGGGCTACGTCTCCGTGAGCTCTAGTCAACTCAACTAGGCTCTTTGGGATTATGGCTTAAATTCTTTTACAAGTTCCACACTCAACTCCATAGGTTTACAACTAAACCATTGCGCTTAGAATGCCATCTTTATCCCTGGTTGTTTGGCTCTCTAGCTCTCGGCTCTTGGCTCTCGTCTCTTGGCTCTTGGCTCTGGCTCTCAGCTTTGGCTCTCGGCTCTTGCTCTCGGCTCTTGGCTCTCAGCTCTTGGCTCTCGGCTCTTGGCTCTCGGCTCTTAGCTCTCGGCTCTTGGCTCTCAGCTTTCGCTCTTGGCTCTCTAGCTTTGCATCTCTGTTGTGCTCAAGCTCTCTGGCTCTGCAACTCTGTTGCACCCAGCTCTCTAAGGAATCACCCCTTTGCCATCAACCCAACCTCTGGTGGCTTCTCTGGATTTCTCTGGAACTGCGGCTCTACCTCCAACCTCTGGTGGCTCTGCCTCTATCAAGCCTCCAACCTCTGGTGGCTCTTTTCCCAGTTGTGAGCTCCCTTAAGGGAGACTCCTATAGGTAGACTAGCTTCTTCACTTAGCTCTCTGACCTTTGAAGAATCCTCCAACTCTACAACTTCCATCCGTTCCTCTGTGTGCAATCATGAGGAATCATTCCTCTATGGCTCTGCGTCCGACCCTCTGGTTCTCTGGCTCTATGGCTCTGTGTCTGGCCCTCTAGCTCTGTGTGCTTCATAACTAATTCCTATTGCAGAAATGCCCGCTTATAGCATGGCACAGGTGCGATGGACTGTTTCCAATGGGAATGAGACAATTAGTCATTCTTCTGCCTACATTCTGAAAATAGCCAAATAACGGAATACACAAGAAAAATACATCATGGACCTTAAGCCCGGACTTCAAATGGCCTTCAATCACATCTATAAACCCGTCAAGTCCATCCTGTCATCGCAAATAGCAATCGCACAAGTAGAATGCTTAAAACCCAAGAAATGGCCAAAAACATCAATACACGGGAATACACTGAAAATCCAAAAATCTGGACTTCAAATAATATGCAATCGCATCCGTTACTCGATCGAGTCCGTGCCTTGATCGCTTATCGTAATCACATTGTCGTATGTGCATTGGCCCTTGTATTGTTGTGATGCGATTCACCGATTGTCGATCAGTGCTATCGCATATCGCACAGTCGCAAAATAGCATATCGCATTGTCCTCCCGCCAGGACTTTATCCCTTCAACGCTCTGATTTGATACATCTTACATATCTGATAAGGGTTTAGGCTACAAAACATTATATTTCGGGTCCGCCTCCACATCGCTCCATCACCGGTCGCTTTGTCACACATCGTAACATCGGCATATCGCCAATCGGCCTACCTAGGGTTCTGATGTAGCGTGAAGGCCTTCCTCCGATGCGATATATCTAAGATCTCTATCAGGGAGCCCTTAAGGCCTACTGCTCCACCCTTTAAACCTTTCCGATGTGATTTTCTTTAAGAGATGCATATTCTCCATTAAGTCCCATTTAACAAGAAAATGCCTCCTTTTCAAAGGACGATGGGCAATTTTCTTTTTACAATAACTTCTTCATCCGAAGTCCGTTTTTGCCCATTCAAATTGCGTTAAATTCAGAATGAAGAGAGATGAAAACAAGAAGAAGATAAATCAATGGCACATAAGACAAGATGTATCTAGGGAAAGCCACTGCTCAAAACATCGCTAGCTGTATTGCATATATCATAAATATGAGTGAAGATACAAAGCTTGTTCTCACTAGAACAATTCCGCACAAGTATGCTAAACTCTCTCAGCTCACAAGCTAGCTCTTGGCCAACACTTAGCCAATTCTATAGTTCTCCAAGCCCCTATTTCCTTTCTTAATTCCTAGGATGAATAGCTCGTATTTAAATGGAATTCATGCTTCCAAAACAATGCAATCCAAACATAAGATGAATCTCTGATGCATGCATGATATTTACATTGCAGTAAATAATACAACTGATAGTACATTGTCCCTACACTCTAGTCTCAATTGGGTCTTTATCTGAACTGACATGCATGAGTTTCTCATGAGGGAATATTCAGTTAAGTAGAGTAGCACTAGTGGATGCATTAGTGCACCAACTGATTGTTAGTCCTCTATTAGTTCCAAAAACAATTTAGAACTAATTTAACTTAACTTAACTCAGTAAACTAAGTGATCTAATTTCCAACTCAATTTAAACTCACATTGGACCCCTAAAACTCAGGGAGAACATATACATGACTACATAAAGACTTCCAACTCAAAATTCCTAAGCTAATTAATTTAATTAAACTTAATTAACTATTTACAAGTTGCTATGACAATAGAATTCAATTTTAATTCTTAGTTTAATTCAAGGACAAATTTAACTGGCATTTCTTATTGCTATTTCTCAACACATTGTATATACCATTCTATTTTTTTCATTTGTTTCTAACTACTTATGCAATTTTTTTTTTATGTATATAAGAAAATTCTTCAACAAAAGGGGAAAAAAAGAGACAGTAAGATCCCATCATCTAGCAACCCATCACATTACCAAATACTTTTCAAACGACTCATATTGCCCAAAATTTGTAGGTTACGTATATTTCTAGAATACAAAATGCCTTACAACATCTGGTGGCCCATCACATTGCAAAACACTTTCCAAATAACTTATATTACACAAACTTTTGTGTTACTTACATTTATAGAATACAAAACACTTTACATAGACAAGAAAGCTAATGATATTACTATTTTTCAAAATTCCTCCTTAATACAATATATTTGTAAGATAATTTGGTGGCATCTCTTAAACTACCATGTTTCATATTCATAAACAAACAAACAAACAAACAAAACATTATGATACATTACATCATTTTTTCCATTTCAAACATTCCTAGATAAGAAACATCATTTTAAGAAAACCACATATTTAATATTTCTCAACACAATGGTACTATTACTATAAGAATGCATAATTACTTAAATGGAGTTTTTGTTTATTTATTACAAAAATGATTAAGTTAATTAGTGGGCCAATTGCATTCATTTTATTCCTTAAAATTAAGTATTTTTTGGAAGTTATAATTCCACTTGATTTATGAGAATTTAGACCATGGAACGTTTTTTTTGGAATGGATAATTGTATGTGTTGTCATACATTTTGGTAATTTAAGGGTGGAAAAATTGGAAGAATCGGTTGGTAAGGCCCATTTTAGTGGCAAGGCCCAATTTGGAAATTTGGAATCTAAAACCTTCTTGTGCCATTTTGAGGCATTAAATGATTTTTTGGGGGGGTTAAAACTTTGTAAACATATTTAATAGCCTCTTGATATCATTCCATGCACTAAGTCGTTTTCAATAGTGAAAAAAAATCACCTCAATTGGGGATAATATGTAGATGTTATGCCTCCCACAAGTTGACTTACATTGTTGACCATCAAGGTATACGTGGATGGCCTATCAATCCCCATTACTCACATGTGTGGCCCATGTGTGATCTTTTAAAAATGATCTAGAAGATCCAAAACCTTATCACTAATTGAGAGTTGAGGATGCAAAAGCCCAATCACTAGACGACTAATGTGCTATTTAAACATTGGGTTGCTAGGAGGAGAATGGATTCCATTCTTTAGCATTGTACTCATTTCATAGTTGAGAAAAGCACCTAAGAGTGGAATTTGAGAGCATAATAGAGTAGGACAATATTTTGTAGTAGTCATTCAAGCCACAGTGTCAAACAAAACTCTATAATGAATGTCTCTTTCTTTATAGTTTCATTTCCAAATAGGCATCACCTTCTAGATAGGTTTTTGCCCATATTAGATTTTTCAGGATACATCTTGTGTTCATTTGTGTGGATGGTGTGTTCTTTTGCTGATTTATTTAATTATTGATCAATTATTTCATAAATTCAAGCAATAAGCTAGTAATAATTAATCTCATATCTAAGGAAATAAATCGCATAATTTAAGATTTCATAACACTATAAGATCTCTTGGGATAAATTGTTCCAATGGAATATCCATGATAGTTTACACATCATATTGGTACCAAAGTAGTTTCTTTGGGGAATTTTTGGAAAGTTGAAAGGTCTAGGAATTGTATTACTATGGAAGTCAAAAAATCTAACCATGACAAATGAGTTTATTCACAACAATCCTCAAGATATAGCAATAGAGAGATTCTTGAGGTTGGAAGAGAAAGTTGCTGATATCTGTCACAACACAGGCCTCCTCATGGTGGCTCTAGCAAGCAATGTCATATCATTTGGGGAGGTTTGTGGCTCTAAAACAAAATATGGATCTAAAGAAAAATGATGAGATAGTGAAGACCTGTAAAAGGAATCAAGAAAAGAGCCCAAGAAAGAGAAACCTTATTCCAATGTCACTTCTCCTTCATAACACGTATTAAAAATGGAAGTGAAAGTAAATATCAAATCTTATTAAGTTGATACCATGATATTAATTTGAACCATCGGTTGCAACAATTAGAAGTGTATTTCAGTGTCCATAATATAGATGAAGAGTTTAAATTTTCATTTCCCTGATTGAAACTAGAGGGCCATGCACTACCTTAGTGGGAAATCCCGACTTAGACAATTAGGCTTGATGGTGATCCACTCATGACTAATTTGGTGGATATTAAAACCCTCATCAAGTACTAGCTCTACCTTATTGGTTATGTACAAGACCATTGGATACGTTGGCATCACGTCATGTAGAGGCAAGGGAAAAGTGTGTAAGAGTACATCACCAAATTCTTATGTTAGCACTTACTAAATCTTTGGTTCATTTGCATGGATAGTGTTATTATGTGCTTGTTCTTTCCATTTCTTATTTCTTATTTCAATTATTTCATAAATTTGAATAAAGTTATTAATTACTTAAACTAGAATCTAAGCAAAATAAATCTACATAATCTAAGTTTTCATAAGTTCTATTGTGGCAAATGGTTCTAGTGGAATATCCATAGTATTTCAAATTTTGGTGTTGGGAAGATAGTTGTCAACTTACAAAAGTATGTATATTGGCCCAATATGCAAGAAAATGTAATTTTATATATTAGAGGATGCATTCTTTGTTGTACTAGCAAGCCTAGTAATAGAAAACATGGTTTATAGGTGGTTTATACCATCCCTTTCCTGTACCTACTCAACTGTGGGAAAGCATGTCCATGGATTTTGCTGGTGGTTTTCCACAACTAGGAAGGGAAATGGTTGTCTATTTGTGCTAGTTTAAAGGTTCAACAAGATGTGCATTCTTATGCCTTGTATAAGGACCATCAAAGGACAATTAGAAGTAATAAACATGTTCTTTGAATAGGTCTAGATGCACTTTGGGATACCATGAAGCGTCATCTGAGGTGGAGATATGAAAGGAAACATTAGGTTTTATGTAAGTATTTCCCATTTAGTGTAGAAGAAATTACAAAAGAGTATTTCCTTTGTCATGGAATTTAATAAATCTAAAGAGAATTAGCTCCCTATAAAAATAATGTTTCTTCAAAAAGAACTTCAAATTTGATCATGTTTCACCTCAAAAGATAATCAAAAGAATTTATTTTTTAACACTTTCGCAATCATTGTTTATGTTTTAGATGGGCAAAATGTTTGTATCTTTGCATAAATGTATCCTAGTAACAATGGGGAATTGGTCAAAAAAGGTGTAGATGTTCATTTATTTGGAAACAACCCTTTAGAATCCATTGCAAACTCTGTTATGTCCGATAAAAATTTGAATGTCAAGAAGCAATAGGTTGAACACATGAATTGATGATGGGAAAATGACTCATAAGTGATCTATGTCTACAAAAACAAATGCAACATGTACCTTGAGATACATAAACAAATGTAAAGGAATGCAACAAATCCACGACCCTGTTTTTTTATTTCATCTTCAAGAGATGCATAATCTCTTTTGTAGCAAAGTATGTAAGCTAAATTCATCCTACGATGAATTTGGACTAGTGCATGGTGGTTTAAGAAGGTGGTACATGAGTTGTGAGGATATAACGATATGCAACTCAAATTGGTATTAATAGAGGTGACCTGAGTTTGGTTTGGGATCTAATCTATAATAAATACAATATTGGATTGTTGGGTGTAGGAATTACACTTAAGAAAACTCCTCAACACTTAAATTGTCAACTCAGGGGATTCGTAAACTTAGAGACGAAGCACAGACAATGCCAGAGATAGTATGAATATTTCTAATGTCAATCCCTACTTTCTTTAAAGGAAAGATTGCATAATCAAACTAAAAAGAGAAAAAGGCAACTTGAACCATCAAAATAACTTAAGACTGGAACAAGGAAGAATGCATTTGCAAAAGGGATTTAGAAATAAAGGGGCAATCACTCTAGCTAACTATTAATTAACTACTGAGTGTGTGTTTTTCTTTAGCAGAGACACTTAGAAGTCTCATCAGATGGACCCTTCAAACCTGCTTATGTAGAGATTTCCTTCTTACACTAATTTGTCCTGCACTAGTGCAGGAACAGAGATTTATGTAGAGGGTATAAATGGTGTCTTTACTAAAAGCGTTTTTCTTCCTGCAAGGGCTTGAACTTTTTCAGGTTCAGAGCACTTAGATCCCATGGCAAGAAACTAGTTCTTGCACCAGATCAGAGCTTCTTGCATTTAGCATTTAGTTCTTAAAATAAGTGTTTAGTTACTGCAAGTGCTATTATACTATGAAATCAAATTGCACACATAAAAATGAATGTTTCTAATTTTGACAGAGTGTAGAAATAAAGAAACAATCCATATAATTGTTGGATGTGGAGCCTGATTATCTTCTGTATTTAAAGGTTTCAGCCAGATGTTTACCCTAGGAATACTGTACACCCCTCCACACGAGGGGGTGTAGGGGGGACTTGTCCCCCTCCGCAGGGGTAAATCCCCCCCGGCTGGGGGGTCCGAGGGCCAGCGGTCCCCCAGCGGGGGTTCGGGGGCAGTGCCCCCAAAGCTAAAAAATAGCTGTAAAATTGCCTTGTAAAAGTCTAGTAATTTCTAGTCAATCTGGGCCGTTGATTAGGCGGATGATCTGACGGTAGAAGTTATTTTTAATTTAGGGTTTTTTGCCCTAAAAGGAAACCCCTCACTATATATGAGGGAATTGTATTTCATCTATACATATCTGTATTCTGAGTGAGGAAGAGAGAGGAGATTGAGAGCAAAGAGGGTGTTACAACGGATCTGCTGTAGGTTGTATCTCTTCAGTTTGTTGGATAATATAAAAGGAAGCAATGGTTGTTTCTCTGTGGACGTAGCCCAAATTGGGTGAACCACGTATATTTGTGTCTCTCTTACTTTATGTGTTTTCTGTGTTTATATTTTGTGTTCCATTGCTTCGTAATATATAATTTTCTAACAATAATTTATCCTGTCATAAAGTGTTTAATGAAAGCAAGAAAATTGTGGGAAGTAAACTAGAAAGGCTTGCTGCATCACACCAACGTGCACTGGTGCAGGTTCATTTCTCCTACTTGGACTAGGCGGGGGAACCAATCCGAAATCAACTGCAGAAAATGAATAGCACACCAATGTGCACTGGTGCAAGTTTATTTCTCCTACTTGGACCAGGCGGGAAAACCAATCCGAAATCAACTGCAGAAAATGAATAGCACACCAACGTGCACTGGTGCAGGTTTATTTCTCCTGCTTGGACCAAGCGGGAAAACCAATCAAACAGAACTGTAGAAAATGAATAACACACCAACGTGCACTGGTGCAGGGTTATTTCTCCTGCTTGGACCAGGCGGGAAAACCAATCCAAAATTAGGTGCAGGAAAAGGAAATCTAACTACTTCACACAGTGGATCTACTTTCACTCAAACAAGAATACATGTGCTTGAAATTAAATCACACTTGACAACATAAACATAAATTACAAGAAACAAGAAATAGGGTAAATGTGTTGGGTTTGTTGGGCCCTAGCCAACTAGCGCGTTTCCCTTTCAAATAGAAACGTTGCTCAGTACTTTATCAATTCATCAGCTTTTAAACACAGAAATATGATTTATAAAACATGAGGTGGAGCTCCCTTCTTATTAATTCATTGAGGAAAATACATGTGTGAATACATAGTCCAACCCAGATTCGGGCGATAACAAAATACAAGCCTGTTACTGCCTCTCTGGCTATATCTCTATTCTATACAAATTATGTCAAAAAAACTATATCGTCCTATTTACATTCTTCATTATATAGATCTTTGGCCAAAGGCCAAAAATATTGTTTAACCAATTACATAACCGATATGCAGAATTTAGCTTCTCGGCATTCAAAATTAGGCAGTTCAACAAAATTGGTCATAGCCAATCTCCAGCAGTTCGATCTTGGCTGCCTTTGGATTGACCATGCTATCATGGCTAGAGCTCGGTTGCCTTTAGATCTATCCTGCTGTCATGGCTGAAGCTGCGTAAAACGAGGCGATGATTAAGGAGGTCCGGATCTACTGCAAGGATTCACTATGCTGGCACCGGTGCAAGATTCGATCCTGCACTAGGATCAGTAGTCACGGTAAGCATTTGACTACCAAATAAACATTGGAGATATCGATAAGTTACAAGAGTGATTATAAGCAAGAAATCATGTAATAAATAATTAATTAATGCTAAGTTAAGTTAAAAATATGAAATATAAAGTTCATACGAAATATGTCATCGTTCTTGGACTAGTGCAAGATGAGGGTGTATATGAGAGGTAAAACATCGGTAAATGGTTATGATTTAGGAAGGAAAAAATGGCCAAAAGAGAGCAAATTAGGGGGCTAACATCCTCCCATCACTAAACTATTGTGTGTCCTCACACAACTCTTTACCTCTGCAAAACAACTTTAAAACTTTGAGCATTCCAGCTCAATCCTGCTTTGGCATACTGTCATCAGCCTGCAATGTTTCAGACTTCTTATTTCTGATGTCCTTTAATTTCTTTGTCACCTTTTTAAATCGCCTGATACATTGCGCAGCTCGGTACTTCCAGATTTTAACTTCTCTTTTCTTTTTCCGTATCTCCGCCGTCAATTCTCCTCTACTCTGTTCTTTATCCTCATGCGCTTTGGCTACAAGCTGCTCTAAGTTCTGCACTTGAAGCTCTAGTTCAACTACCCGAGCAGCAGGAGTTACCAAATATTTTTCTTTTTCTGTTTCGGCAAGGGCTGTGTCTTCCTCAGGGACCTCAATATCTGCCATGGTTACATCAGGAAACTCTTCTCCCTCTGGTCCCTCGTCTTCTAGTTCTTCCTCCTTTGGTTCTTCTTCTCCTGCCTCTCCTTCTTCTGCTTCTTCTTCTATGGGTTCTACGTCTTCTTTTTCAGATTCTACCTCTTCTTCTTCGGATTCTACCTCTTCTTCTTCGGATTCTACCTCTTCTTCTTCAGATTCTTCTCCTCCTGCTTCTTCTTCTTCTGCTTCTTCATCATCTGGTTCTTCTCCTCTTGTCTCTTCTTCTTCTTCTTCTTCGTTGTCCGGTTCTTCTCCTCCTGTCTCTTCTTCTTCTGCTTCTTCATTGTCTGGTTCTTCTCCTCCTGTCTCTTCTTCTTCTACTTCTTCATTTTCTACTTCTTTTTCTGGTTCTTCTTCTCGCACTGGTGCTTCTTCTTGTACTGGTGCAGGAGGGGATTCCACGCCCTTTGGGTACTGTGGTTCTTTGCCTGCATCAGATACTTTATTCTTTTTCCGGGGCTTTTTGATGAAATCGGCCAATAGAACATCGTCTTTGACCTCTGCAAACTTTGCTACGTCCGCAAGGACTGACAAGTTGTCATTTTCAGGGGTCTGTGTCTGTACTGGTGGCGCAAAAGGGGTCTCTTCAACCGGTGCGCTAGCTATCTTCTTATTTGAAGATGAGGCATTTTTTTCTTTTTTAGATCGTTTCCTTTTTGCACTGGTGCAAGGAGGACTCCCCTTCTCATTTTTACTTGGGCCTTTGCTTGTGCTATCGGGGTCCTCTATCTCCTTTCCAGTGGTTGTCTCTTTGTGAAGTTGTTTTAACTATCCCTCCCATGTCATACCTTTAACTTCTAGCTGTTTCAAGACCAAAATTTTTATCAGGCCGTGGTGATATAGCCTCGTGTCGACCTAGTCTGCCCGTCCATCCTGCACACTTTTAGCCATTTTCTCCAAGCTCTTAAGCAGAAAATAAGGGAAATTCATCCTCCACTGGACATGTTGGCTGGCTTCAAAATGTTGCAGCATTCTAAAATGATATACCAAAGTGCGGGTGTATCTTCTCTCACAGGTTACAAACTTCTGTAGGATGAAAAGGAGGTCTTTCCATTGTCCCAGCAGGGCACTGCGTGGAACTCCTACCTTCCAGTCTACCTCTATCTTCTTATCAACGATGAAATGCTACCATCGCTTCCTTTCTAGCTTCTGATTTTTAAACCACTGTTCACCAGTGTTCTCCAAGCTCGTTGCTGCTGCTATAAATTCTTCTGTGACTTTAAATTTGAGAGGCCCAATTTTCACTTGACTGTTTCTTAAACTCCTGGAAAACTGTAAAGCCACTTCTTTATCATGCACGTCAAACTTCTGCAAAAAACTGAAGAAAACTCAAGTCTCGCAATAGTGGAAAACTATTGCGATACTTGGTAGTCTGCTCTACCTTCCTGGGAGATGAGGGTTCGTTCCGACAGGCGGCATCGCTGCTTAACAGCTATGAACAATTGAGAATTTTACATGCAATACCGAGGAAATCGTCTCTTATAAATAGAGATCCAACTATCCACCATCCTTTCCATCTTATCACCCGTTCATTCGCCGTAGATGCGCGGCAACTTTGAGGTCAGGCCGGATTCGTACTTGCTAGGTGAGATAATCATTATGAGTGAAGGATTTCTAGGATTATGGTGGAGAGGGGTAATTATGTCCAAGTAATGGTTAAAACATTTCCACATTCCTTCATAATTCAAAAAATAACTTAGCTTTCATTAAAAAAGATCATGATTTCTAACTTAAAAAACACCTTGTACTTTAAATAATTTTCTCCTAGTTAGTATGATAGCATAAGTACTCATCGGCTAAGTGAAAGGACTTCATATAAATTTTCATGATGACCACTTTCCTATGTCATATGCTATGAAAATAATAACTTATACTATGTTTCTGAAAGGGTACATTCTTGCACTAATCTGCTTGCACCTCTTAAATTATACTATTCTGCTGGTACCATTCTGCTTGCTTTATCATATAGGACAACATGCTTACACTATTGCAAGCATAATATCTAAAAACAAAGAATTTAAATAGTATATGTTGGACTTCCACATGACTTCCTCAACTTATACTGGAAATTTGCTTCGCCCTTTCTTGATGCTTCAGAGCATATCCTTTTGCTCTTTGTGTGCAAGGTCCTGCAATAAATTCATGATGGAATAAAGAAGTGGGAAAAGGGAAATTTCAGAATGGGAAGGAATTTTGTTACAGGGATTCCAGGAATAGTACCAAAAGAGGGAATAAATAGAAGTGGGATAGGGAAAAAAATTCAAGGGTAAGTGGGATTTCTTCAAAGAGGACAGGGTAAATTTAGAAGAATGTGGGAAGGTTAATCATTCTAGGATTGAAGAAGAAAACTGAGCGAATATTAGGAAAGTGGAATATGAAGAAAGGCAAAAAAAATTCTGGAAGGTCTGCCTGCACTAGTGTAAGAAAAAATAACTGCAGCGAAAATTAAGCAATACTTGAGTAAAAATATCCATGCTAATTACCCCAATTGTATAATGGTTGGTTCTGTTGAACCTACTTTTACTTGGTGGTCGCTAGCGTGTCTAAAGATCAAACAACATTTTCTTTTTATTAGAAATTTTTGATCTTCCTGCCAGTAATCTAGTTTTCAGGTTGATCCTTCTGCAATCATGTCAGCGAACTAATTTTCATCATTACAGGAAAATATTTTTTCCTTACTTTTTTCTTATCTTTTTTTTATTATTATTATTATTTTAAGAATAAAGAGAATTCATGTTTTCAAAAGGTTGGTATTACCATTCACCACTACTGTCCCAAATTGTTTTTGGACTTGTTGTGTAAAACCTTTCCTGGTAGGTGGTTGAAAATACTTCTTTAACCGGTGTCCATTTACAAAGAATACTGAATTTTGTCCATCAATAGTTTTAACTTCTACTGCTCCATTCTCAAATACTCGAATAACTTCATAAGGTCCCATCCAACATGTGTGGAATTTCCCTTTAAAGATTCTAAATCTAGAATCATAAAGGAGCACCAAATCACCTGGTTGGAATTGCTTTTTCTGAATAGACTTGTCATGCCACCTTTTACATTGCTACTAAATTAGTATGTTCTGTTGAACAACATCCCTACAAAATTCATCTAACTCATTTAATTGAAGAAGACGCTATTGTTGTGCCTCAGAGAGATCTAGTCCTTGTTGGAAATAATACTGAGAGGGGGGGGGGGGTGAATCAGTATTATCAAATCAATAAAACTTTTTCATTTCCATGTACGCTACTTCAATTAATGGAACCCGTGTGTATACGCAACTGTGTCTAATGCAACTAGCATATATCCAAAATACTTATGATTCAGTTAGTCCATTAATGTTGATCTTAAGTTAGTGCATCATAACTTCTTTAACCATATGAACAGTAAGCAGGTGCAGTAAAACAGAACAGATCATCACACACAAGAAGCACACATGAACACCATGATATAAGGTGGAAACCCAATGTGGGTTAAAACCACCTGCTGCAAGTCATCTCTATCTTCTTTTAATACGAAACTTCATTTTACAATATTTCTGTGCTGGTGCAGTCTTATACAGGCTTCTACCTACAGAAGGCTACAACCTTCTCTCGTTCTCCAGACTCTCCTGGAAGGGAGCTACAACCCCCTTATCTCTTGTACTAGCCGATCCATTTACTAGTACGTAGGTGCCTGCCTACAGAAATGCTCCAACCTTTACTCATTCTCCAGCTGCTACTAGAAGGGAGCTACCACTCCCTTTGCTCTTGTACTAGCTGATGTACTAGTACGTAGGCGCTGGCCTACAATCTCCTTCCATCCTCCAAGGACCACATTTCATACATTTTCAGACTGGATACTCCTGAAGCACAATACTAAAATCTGAAGGCCACGTTTCATCCAATTTTTTTACTGGACCCATAAATATCATTGAAGCACACAATCAATCAATACTAGCATCATCAATCTCTGAATCACCCAATACTAAATCACTGAAACCTTGTCAACAAAAATTGCAGTCACCAGAACACAGAGCAGAATAATGAACTCTGCAAAAATATTCAGAACCAACTGTATCATCAAAATCATGCATCAGAGTGCATACGCTACTTGGAAGTGTTGAACCAGCGTGTATACGCAACTTCACCAAAGTGAACCAGCGTATATATCATCAATTACTTACTTATAACTTGATGCACTTCCTGACTTCAGACATATCCAGATTATTACATATGCAAGGATAATATGTGTGTTAGCAACCAGATCTAGTCCATCAGATCACATAAATATGAGTCATTATGATCCTGATCCATTATTAGATCTCATCCATCACCACTGAAGCTAAACACAATCAACCAAACAGAATATGCAGAATACTGACACCATTAAACAGTCACCAGAACTCATCAAGAACCACCTGTAACTTCAAACACCATAGCTCAAATGGTATACGCTACTACAATGAACCAAACCCACGTACATACGCGCTTTCACCAAAGCCAACCCGCGTACAGATCTATAAATATTCAATCATGACTTGTAGATATTTCAAACTTAAGTTATACCCAGTTCAGAACATTACATGTGTCAGTATACAGATCTAGAACAAGCATAATCAACCATATAGAGATAGTTCATTTCAAACCATTTGATCCCGATCTATCCTTAGATCTTGTTCTCCATCAACCGGTGAGATTTCTCCTTAGCTTAGATCAAGCAATGCATCATAAACCCTTTACCTACATACTGGATTTCATACTTCATCAAATATTCAAGTCTTTTCCATGCTCTTGTCTAATTATCTTCTTCTCCTTTTATAGTCTTAGGCCTTACTCAATACCATGGTCCAAAACCATAACAAATCAATACCATGGATCTTGTTAGCGCTTGAGATTTCACCTTAGGCTGAGGAAGGTAAACCTTCAAGGCAACATCAAACCATTTCACCTCGTAGCTAGCCCTACGGGGTATGAGAAGGCTCTCTCCGGTCAATCTCAGTAAAATGTTCAATGGTGAGATGACCCACAAGGTAACACAGATATTAGGCTAGTAAACTGATAAGGAAATTTGATTTGGGGTTTTTAATTAAATGACGGGGCTTTTCTGGGCTGCATGGGCAAAGTCACAGCTTGAACAAAGAAATATAATGACTACACAGATTATCAACTGAGGCAAGGTAGGCAAGCAATTTAACACCAAATCTAGATTTTAAATGAGATGGCAAGACTGGTGAGGAACTGACAAGGGCATAGGAGATGAATCCTTGTCAAACAGAAGAAAACATCGAACGTGAACAAACTTATAGGAGGAGCATATAATACTATGAATTCCTACCTAAACACTTCATTTGTTCAGCTAGAAATGATCGTGAAATGAAATGAAACATAACAGTTTGCATGTGAGACAAAGGGAAAACTTATGCTAAATTAACATACCACATGAATCTCAGAAGTTAGAGCTGTGAAATTTTCATTAAAAATCCCTGCAGAAAACTGTACATTGAAATCTCTGTTCCAGCACTCAGCCCTCAGAAAATCCTCCTCTCCCTCTCTGTCCTACAAATGAAGTTTTTAATATATCAAATAAACACAGTTGGGGGAAAAACAATCGACCCCAAGACCCGGCATTTGTTTTTATCATTATTAATAAATAAACTAACAGAAACAATCAGCTCTTTCTGAAAATAAAAATGCCCTCCTTCTTCTACTCGAACTGTTGAAAACTGATGAAGCGGTGGCATTAGTGTCATTACAGGTGTCACTCCCAATTACTGAAAATAAACATGAGCAGTCAAATCTGTATGTCACTTTGCACATTCTGGGTTTCATAACTGCGCCCCAGATCTCTGCGCTGTTACAATTACAAAAATTAGAAATGGGCGTTTCATCTAAGCTAAACATAAAACAGCCTTTCCCTAAAATTCTCTGATGGCTTGACATATGGAGCGCTGATCCTTTTGAATCGGGACTGAGGATAAAAGTAGGCGAATTGACCTCCTTTTCTGCTGTAACAGATGTCTTAAAATGCTATGAGACAGTTGAGCTCGGGGGCAAAACCAATTCATATATTAAAAATACGATCTAAAATAAATGGGAAAAGACTGCTCTTTCTGTTTTGAATGCCAAGTCACCATTTTCAGCGTCTTCGTCTTCCTCAAGAGAATCGGGATGATGCGCAAAACCATGGCCTTTACGATGTCACTGCAATGCCATAAATGGTCCCTGTCCAGATTTTATGCCGCATATCTTCCTTAGATGAAACGAACACCTTAAATGTTGCAACAACTGCCACGTTTATATGCAAACGGTTCATCTTCCCCCTCATCAAGAATAGATAGCTAAAAGTACACTGATTCTTTACATCACGTATACTTCATACATAAGAACATACATAAGAAGATATTGCCAATCTCAGCTTGTGCTAATGTTAAAGGTGAGGTCCCACCTATCATGGTCAAAGCTGGGTCAGTTTCATCCCATCAAGATCGTAGCTTTTGTTTGCAAAGCCACAAATCATGAAAATGCCAACCTTCTGCAGTGTACTGCCCAGATCGCTGTATCAATTGCACGAATTGCAGGCTTAATTTCTATCCTTTTCATGGAACAGTAGACAAGAAAATCCCGAGTATCTTAACTATTCTGAGTGATATCGCACAATTTAATAAGGGGAACAAAGTAAAACGTTTCATGAATCACTAGACCAAACTTAGTATTTTGCTCGAAACGTTAACCTCTGTAAAATCATTGTAAGCTTCACTCTTGTCTTCTATTTAAAAGGAATCATTTTTATGACCAATTTTTATGGGACAGCGGCACTATCCTTCCTCCTCGTCTTCAATGGCTTGGACAGCACGTCGCTATCTTGCATTTCTTCCCTGTACCATCATTGCTCACAACTTTATGTCGTTCTACTTTCTCTGCACAATGAGTTCTTGTTTGTTCTTTCTTAGCTGAGTTCCTTTGACGTTGTTTCTCACGAGCTTTATCTTTATATTTGATCGCTCCCAGATCAATGCCTTCAACAGGCACAAAACCATCAGTTGACAAAGTGCGCTGCTTAAGCTCAGGCAAAGATGGAAGCTGCAGTAGACCATATCCCATTGCTAGCTTCCCTGCCTCCAATTCTTTCCATCTGAAGATATAGGAACAATGGTGCTCTTTGTACGCACGAATAAATGACACAAAAGCCTTCAATCCCTTCTCCATTACATCTCGATCCTCCTTTGCAGCTGCACGTATCTGTGGAATAATGTCAGAAGTAGTCACTGAAGATTTTTTCTCTTGAAGAGGAATCTTC
The DNA here is from genome assembly GCA_031772625.1 of Pinus tabuliformis. Lineage (NCBI taxonomy): Eukaryota > Viridiplantae > Streptophyta > Pinopsida > Pinales > Pinaceae > Pinus > Pinus tabuliformis. The sequence continues at coordinate 494,960,067 of CM062820.1, forward strand.
CGGATACGCAAAAACTCCACATAAGCATCTTCCTTAGGTAGAGGAACGCAAGTGCATTCCCAGATCTTCCCATTCGTGCTGTTCGGCCAACCCTATGTACAAATACATTAGGGTCTTGTGGAGGATCATACTGCACAATCCAGTCAACATCAGGAATATCAAGACCCCGTGCCGCCACATCAGTGCACAGAAGAAATCCAGCAGAAAGCTTTGTGAAAAACTGTAATGTTTTCTCCCTCATAGACTGCTTCATCCTCCCATGAAGAGCAATTAGAGGACATCCTTTAAGAGCTTCAAGTTGTGGTAGCACAACTCCCCAAAACGACACTTTGATTCCCAATGATGCCATGATCTGAGAGATAAATTGTGGGTGTGCAGGCCAAGCTGCTGCTGTCACTAAATTCCCATCTCTGAAACACGTAGTTATAGGTTCTGGCTCTAATCATTCACCGCCAGAAAGCAATATATCAAGCTTTACAGCTGGAAACGCAGTACATGTTTTCTCTTTCAATATACCTGCACCAGCAAGAATCAATTGCCCACAACAGATAGAAGCAATGGGCTTGTTTGAATCAGAAGACCGCTTGACCAATTTAAGAACAGATTCATTTAGAGCTAGGTACTCGGATGCCCTTCCTCCAGGAACTATCAACCCATCATACATGCTTGCATCAATGTCATCGAAAGATGCTGTCAAAACAAAATATTGGCCTCGTAGTTCTGAATAAGTCATGTCTATTTTCTTCAAATTGTTATATTATCAAAACATAAATGAATTTGCAGCAGATTGTCGAGTGAAGCTAGAATGCGGGCTTGTTGAGCTCTTGCTCTTGCCAGAGCCTGTTCATAAAGCTGCGGAGAATGTAAATCCATTTCTAACTTTTGCAGGGATTGTCTTCATCATCCACATCAAAACACTGTCATTTGAAGAGCTGTAGAGCTATAGAATGTCATGACAAATTACATATTAATGATTTCTTCTTCAAAACAGGGTTTTGAAGAAGAATCTATCTCTGACATGAGACGGAGTCTAACATCGGCTCCATTTGGGATGGCAGCTGCAGCTTCCTGGAGGTGCCAAGAACCGCAGAACTTTGGGAGAGCAGACAGTGCCTCCATCCATTGGGCAATGGAGTCATCATCAACACAACTCTTGACTTATTTTCAAACTGGAACTGAACTCAAACAATCTTCAAGCAAACTAAAACAAGATGCTGCCCTTATGGCTGCTTATTTATTTACAAAGCTACCCTACTTTGCTGTACAAACACTAGATCAGGTAATACTAAAATGCCAAATTAACCATTCAAGTAAACCTGGAAATGAAGCCGCTTGAGAATGCTGCCACGAAGTCACAGATGCAGTTGCTGGCAGCCCTTCATGCACGTGGTGACCCTGGTCACGGAAAAGACAGCCTGATCTGTCAATCAAACTGAGAAATGTGTCCATGTATGCCGCAATAGGATCACGGAAGCCGGACTCTGTTGGCTGCCCCAACTCTGCGATGCATACTTCCAGCTGCACACTGTCAATGTAAACATCTATAGGCAAATCTGTTATTTCTTGTTTCGATGGAGGAAGGATTTCCAAAAAAATTTTAGGGTCTTGGAAATCATAAGAGTGGATCTGCTCATCTAACCATTGAATCTCATCTTCAATTCTTTCCACAATTAACTCACACAATTCAATTTTGAAGACCTTTAAAGATTTCAAGCATTGAATCAAGGCACTGAAAACATCTTCATCAAATTCAGTATTTGCTAATAAATTTCTTATTTCTTCTACAGCTTCACACAGGGCAGGGTCTGCCACATACCCTTCCATGGCATGAATGGATCAGCAAGCACTGGAGTGTCTGGATCGAATTGGAGTCGCCAGGTGAATGGTTCAGCCTGCGTAAGTGTCTGACCGTTGTTCACCATCAACAATCAGATCTGCACCTTGATTGCATGTACTGGGACAAAACAATCAACAAGTTGAATGTTCTCCCCAGTATGGTCGCCACTATGTTAGCGCTTGAGATTTCACCTTAGGCTGAGGAAGGTAAACCTTCAAGGCAACATCAAACCATTTCACCTCGTAGCTAGCCCTACGGGGTATGAGAAGGCTCTCTCCGGTCAATCTCAGTAAAATCTTCAATGGCGAGATGACCCACAAGGTAACACAGATATTAGGCTAGTAAACTGATAAGGAAGTTTGATTTGGGGTTTTTAATTAAATGACGGGGCTTTTCTGGGCTGCATGGGCAAAATCACAGCTTGAACAGAGAAATATAATGACTACACAGATTATCAACTGAGGCAAGGTAGGCAAGCAATTTAACACCAAATCTAGATTTTAAATGAGATGGCAAGACTGGTGAGGAGCTGACAAGGGCATAGGAGATGAATCCTTGTCAAACAGAAGAAAACGTCGAACGTGAACAAACTTATAGGAGGAGCATATAATACTATGAATTCCTACCTAAACACTTCATTTGTTCAGCTAGAAATGATCGTGAAATGAAATGAAACATAACAGTTTACATGTGAGACAAAGGGAAAACTTATGCTAAATTAACATACCACATGAATCTCAGAAGTTAGAGCTGTGAAATTTTCATTAAAAATCCCTGCAGAAAACTGTACATTGAAAGCTCTGTTCCAGCACTCAGCCCTCAGAAAATCCTCCTCTCCCTCTCTGTCCTACAAATGAAGTTTTTAATATATCAAATAAACACAGCTGGGGGAAAAACAATCGACCCCAAGACCCGGCATTTGTTTTTATCATTATTAATAAATAAACTAACATAAACAATCAGCTCTTTCTGAAAATAAAAATGCCCTCCTTCTTCTACTCGAACTGTTGAAAACTGATGAAGCGGTGGCATTAGTGTCATTACAGGTGTCACTCCCAATTACTGAAAATAAACATGAGCAGTCGAATCTGTATGTCACTTTACACATTCTGGGTTTCATAACTGCGCCCCAGATCTCTGCGCTGTTACAATTACAAAAATTAGAAATGGGCGTTTCATCTAAGCTAAACATAGAACAGCCTTTCCCTAAAATTCTCTGATGGCTTGACATATGGAGCGCTGATCCTTTTGAATCGGGACTGAGGATAAAAGTAGGCGAATTGACCTCCTTTTCTGCTGTAACAGATGTCTTAAAATGCTATGAGACAGTTGAGCTCGGGGGCAAAACCAATTCATATATTAAAAATACGATCTAAAATAAATGGGAAAAGACTGCTCTTTCTGTTTTGAATGCCAAGTCACCATTTTCAGCGTCTTCGTCTTCCTCAAGAGAATCGGGATGATGCGCAAAACCATGGCCTTTACGATGTCACTGCAATGCCATAAATGATCCCTGTCCAGATTTTATGCCGCATATCTTCCTTAGATGAAACGAACACCTTAAATGTTGCAACAACTGCCACGTTTATATGCAAACGGTTCATCTTCCCCCTCATCAAGAATAGATAGCTAAAAGTACACTGATTCTTTACATCACGTATACTTCATACATAAGAACATACATAAGAAGATATTGCCAATCTCAGCTTGTGCTAATGTTAAAGGTGAGGTCCCACCTATCATGGTCAAAGCTGGGTCAGTTTCATCCCATCAAGATCGTAGTTTTTGTTTGCAAAGCCACAAATCATGAAAATGCCAACCTTCTGCAGTGTACTGCCCAGATCGCTGTATCAATTGCACGAATTGCAGGCTTAATTTCTATCCTTTTCATGGAACAGTAGACAAGAAAATCCCGAGTATCTTAACTATTCTGAGTGATATCGCACAATTTAATAAGGGGAACAAAGTAAAACGTTTCATGAATCACTAGACCAAACTTAGTATTTTGCTCGAAACGTTAACCTCTGTAAAATCATTGTAAGCTTCACTCTTGTCTTCTATTTAAAAGGAATCATTTTTATGACCAATTTTTATGGGACAGCGGCACTATCCTTCCTCCTCGTCTTCAATGGCTTGGACAGCACGTCGCTGTCTGCTGCATTTCTTCCCTGTACCATCATTGCTCACAACTTTATGTCGTTCTACTTTCTCTGCACAATGAGTTCTTGTTTGTTCTTTCTTAGCTGAGTTCCTTTGACGTTGTTTCTCACGAGCTTTATCTTTATATTTGATCGCTCCCAGATCAATGCCTTCAACAGGCACAAAACCATCAGTTGACAAAGTGCGCTGCTTAAGCTCAGGCATAGATGGAAGCTGCAGTAGACCATATCCCATTGCTAGCTTCCCTGCCTCCAATTCTTTCCATCTGAAGATATAGGAACAATGGTGCTCTTTATACACATGAATAAATGACACAAAAACCTTCAATCCCTTCTCCATTACATCTCGATCCTCCTCTGCAGCTGCACGTATCTGTGGAATAATGTCAGAAGTAGTCACTGAAGATTTTTTCTCTTGAAGAGGAATCTTCCGGATACGCAAAAACTCCACATAAGCATCTTCCTTAGGTAGAGGAACGCAAGTGCATTCCCAGATCTTCCCATTCGTGTTGTTCGGCCAACCCTATGTACAAATACATTAGGGTCTTGTGGAGGATCATACTACACAATCCAGTCAACATCAGGAATATCAAGACCCCATGCCGCCACATCAGTGCACAGAAGAAATCCAGCAGAAAGCTTTGTGAAAAACTGTAATGTTTTCTCCCTCATAGACTGCTTCATCCTCCCATGAAGAGCAATTAGAGGACATCCTTTAAGAGCTTCAAGTTGTGGTAGCACAACTCCCCAAAACGACACTTTGATTCCCAATGATGCCATGATCTGAGAGATAAATTGTGGGTGTGCAGGCCAAGCTGCTGCTGTCACTAAATTCCCATCTCTGAAACACGTAGTTATAGGTTCTGGCTCTAATCATTCACCGCCAGAAAGCAATATATCAAGCTTTACAGCTGGAAACGCAGTACATGTTTTCTCTTTCAATATACCTGCACCAGCAAGAATCAATTGCCCACAACAGATAGAAGCAATGGGCTTGTTTGAATCAGAAGACCGCTTGACCAATTTAAGAACAGATTCATTTAGAGCTAGGTACTCGGATGCCCTTCCTCCAGGAACTATCAACCCATCATACATGCTTGCATCAATGTCATCGAAAGATGTTGTCAAAACAAAATATTGGCCTCATAGTTCTGAATAAGTCATGTCTATTTTCTTCAAATTGTTATATTATCAAAACATAAATGAATTTGCAGCAGATTGTCGAGTGAAGCTAGAATGCGGGCTTGTTGAGCTCTTGCTCTTGCCAGAGCCTGTTCATAAAGCTGTGGAGAATGTAAATCCATTTCTAACTTTTGCAGGGATTGTCTTCATCATCCACATCAAAACACTGTCATTTGAAGAGCTGTAGAGCTATAGAATGTCATGACAAATTACATATTAATGATTTCTTCTTCAAAACAGGGTTTTGAAGAAGAATCTATCTCTGACATGAGACGGAGTCTAACAGATCTAATACTTGGGATCAACAATTCTTACGAGATACCATGGTCCAAAACCATAGGTCCAAATACTGAGGACTTAATACCATGGACCAAAACCCAATGTGCGCGCCTTCCCTTGCATGAAAGTGTGTGTATACGCATACGCGCCTTTTGATCTATGATCCCACGTGTATAGGCAACTTTGATAAGAGGAACCTGCGTATACCTTATTTTCTTCATTCTTTGTAGTGTGATCATCAACTCTTTGCTACTGACCTGCTGCACTATGATCTGTCATCTGTGTGATTTGCCATCAAGGACAACACTTGTCTCATAATGCCAACAATCTCCCCTTTGGACTTGATGGCAAAGCTAACTTGTCATTACTGAGAACTGTCATCTGATTCCTTTGAGCTATCCTGCATCCCGTGCATTCAGTCACATCTGACATCTCTTCTATAGATTCATCTAGTTATAAATAAGTGAGATGTTCTTCTATGAGTGGGTTTCCATCAAGTACAACGCATGCATCATAATGCCAACAATCTTCCCTTTGGACTTGATGGCAACAACACCAAATCACTCTCCCCCTTTGACATCAAGGGCAAAGGGCGAACCAAGATATTCTCTTTCCTTGATAAACATTCCGCTGTCCATACTCCCCCTGAGTACCTGCTGAAATCTCTGAATGAGCTCCCCCTTTGTATATGCCAAGGTGTACCAATCTGTCCATGCTCCCTCTGAGTACATGCTGAAGTCTCTGCTCTGCTGAAGTGTGTTGTTCATGCTCCCCCTGATTGTAACCCAAGTCTACAAAAAGATGTTCTACAAGAAGAACATGACTCTATCATAAATGACCTTCCTATCACTAAGGACTCATACATTCATCTCCCAACCTAGTGGGGATATACCAATATTGACTCATCCACCCAACCAAGTGGGGATACAAGAGTATAACATCATTCATCCCAGGCATAGTGGGGAAACCAACATAGGCCGTTACATGACCTTGATATGACTGAAATATTTCATCATCCTTCTTATGCATAAAGGGGTTACAAATTACATCATGTGACCAGAAGAGATTTCATCAAATGACTACAATAGATAGAGACACACTATTACATCATGAGTCTTGATATGACCTTTACATGAGACCAAACATCTAAATAGGACCACGATAGTCATTAGCAACTATCATACACAATGTATGATCTACTCCATAAGCATCTGTCACCAACATCTAGACCAACAATCATGTTCTCCCTCTATACTTGTTCCATCTGTGCCAGATGGTTTCTGTCAGGCCCATATCAGACTCTTCTCATTCTGAGTTTGGCCCACTGATTTCCTTCAAATTAACATATACGCGACTGTATCCATATAAACAGGCATATATACGCGGATGTTCTTCATAAAACTCGCGTACAACCACTTCCAGATCAGCAACCTGTAAATGTCCTGTAACAAGGTATGTCTGCATATAGATATCAACTCATCCTTTTGAACATCATCATAAAATCATCCACATTATATCATATGTGAAAAACACCATAGTCATATCATCAAGATCTACATGCTCCAAGTATCATCACTTTGGGAACATCAGTATCAATCAACATATGTAGGTATCAATCCTATCATCATATAGGTAAGAACTCATCATCATCATGTCTCCAACAATGCAACTTTGAGTAATCATTCATGTATCCAGCACTATGTATCTTGAGCTCAAGATCATTTTTCAAGACTTCTTCATATCATCAACATCAACAATCCTCATCCACATGGGCGCCAAGAACTATAGGAATCCTGTATCACAACTATATTATATGATCTTGATGCATATGACGACAGCAGCATATGAGTGACTCATCATCAAGTAATGAAGTTGTGTATCACCATGTAAGCACCATATATGTATTATCAGAGAATCAACCACCAATCTGATCTGAAAATCAACTATGTGACCCCAAGAATCATATGAGATGGACAACTCATAATCATATCATAGCAAGATATATCATTTAGCCATATAAGCATCATCACCAAGGACTACTAACCATAATGCCAACAATGCATTATTCAAAACATAAACTCCCCCTGAACCTGTGCCATCTGTTTACTGTCAGATCTGATCATGCATGTATCAGCAATAAAACTTCATCATCATCAAGTTAGGATCAAAAACACTTCTAAACATTTTAAGAGTACCAAGATATTTCCACACATCATTAGCAGATTGTAACTATTATCAAACAAAGCAATAATGAACTGAATCATATCAGACCCTTTTTCTGAGCCTGTCCCTACTGCTTTTCCTCAGACTGACATATACGCGACTGTGCAGTGTCTAACTCGTGTATATACGCGACTTCCCTTTATGAAACTTGCATATGAGACTGAAGTTTTATACTTTCAGCTCCCTCTGAGTCTGTTATGTCTGTGTTGTGCTGTGTCTGAGTACATTGTGTTGTGCCACATCTTTCTGACTGTACTTCCTTCTTCTTCCATATCTTCAAGTGTGATGATGTTTTCTCTTTTTGGTGTGATGTCCGTACTTTGTTCATGCATTCCTTTGCTATATGTCCAAGCTTGTTACATGCATAACATCTTACATGTTTCATATTCCTCCTGTAGCAATCAACAACCTTATGACCAAACATATTGCAAGAAAAACAATATCCATTAAAGTACCTGGAACGTGATGATCTTTCTGTGTGGTGGTCTTGACCCATTCTACTTCTGCATCTGGCTGCAACATGTCCAAGATTATGACATACATAGCATTCAACATTATTCATCAGAGGAGTAGAAGAATTTCTTTGAAGAATTTCTTTCCTTGGTTGTTGATGGGGTTGACCTCTCATCTCTTTGTTGAGCATTTCAGATTTTGCATTAGATTCCATTGTCTTACTAGATTCTTCTTCAACAGATTCATGAAAACCAAGACCAGCTTTGATAGCGGGAGACCTTTTACTACTAAGAATATCATCCAAGATCTTAGTACTATCTTGAAATCGTAAGAGCTTAACCTTTTCTTCTAATATTTCTTTTAGAATATTTACCTCAACCTGAAGATGCTCTTCCTTTTCATGATATTGCTTCTTCATGTTTTCTTCAACTTTTCTTCCTTCCTCTAATTGATGTCTTAGTTCAAGAACTTCATTTTCCTGTTTTTCATGATCTTGGAGTAGTTCTTTATTCTGATTCTTTGATTCTTCGAGATCTTCCTTTAGCGAGAGGATCGTAGCTTCAAGCCTTTCATAGTAATTGGATCTATCTCTGAGTTTCTTGATTTTTGTGCTTCTTTCATTTACCTCAGTTCTTAATGATGTCACTTCATCCTGCAACTTTTGATATTTTTCCTTGAATAGCTTCCTTACCTTGTTACCTTCCTCTAGTTAAGCTTTTAGTTTGGTAGATTCATCTTTGAAGGCACATTCCCTTTTGTTTAATAGATCTTGTTGATCTCTAATTTTTTCTGTAAGCCTTTTAAATTCTGCCTCTATTTGATATCTTTCTTGCTCACCCATAAGAGAAAAATCAGTTGCTTCGCTATCACTTTCATCATCTTCACATGGATGGATACCAGAGGATAACAAATTCATACCTGATAGATCTTGTTCATCTTCATTCTGAAGTGATTCTGAATCTGAAGTGCTTCTTCCACATAATCCCCAATCGATGCTCCCACTGTCATAGTTCTTCTGAGATGTCTTCTTTTTCTTAGGTGCTTTCTTCTTAAGCTTCATTCCCATTGTTCTGCGGATCTCCTTCAAGCAATCAAGCTTCTACCAAAGGACCTGCTCTGATACCAATTGTTGGAAATAATACTGAGAGGGGGGAGGTGAATCAGTATTATCAAATCAATAAAACTTTTTCATTTCCATATACGCTACTTCAATTAATGGAACCCGCGTGTATACGCAACTGTGTCTAATACAACTAGCGTATATCCAGAATACTTATGATTTAGTTAATCCATTAATGTTGATCTTTAGTTAGTGCATCAGAACTTCCTTAACCATATGAACAGTAAGCAGGTGCAGTAAAACAGAACAAATCATCACACACAAGAAGCACACATGAACACCATGATATAAGGTGGAAACCCAATGTGGGTGAAAACCACCTGCTACAAGTCATCTCTATCTTCTTTTAATACGAAACTTCATTTTACAATATTTCTGTACTGGTGCAGTCTTATACAGGCTTCTACCTGCAGAAGGCTAAAACCTTCTCTCGTTCTCCGGACTCTCATGGAAGGGAGCTATAACCCCCTTAGCTCTTGTACTAGCCGATCCATTTACTAGTACACAGGTGCCTGCCTACAGAAATGCTCCAACCTTTACTCATTCTCCAACTACTACTAGAAGGGAGCTACCACTCCCTTTGCTCTTGTACTAGCTGATGTACTAGTACGTAGGCGCCAGCCTACAATCTCCTTCCATCCTCCAGGGACCACATTTCATACATTTTCAGACTGGATACTCCTGAAGCACAATACTATAATCTGAAGGCCATGTTTCATCCAATTTTCATACTGGACCCATAAATATCATTGAAGCACACAATCAATCAATACTAGCATCATCAATCTCTGAATCACCCAATACTAAATCACTGAAACCTTGTCAACAAAAATTGCAGTCACCAGAACACAGAGCAGAACAATGAACTCTATAACAATATTCAGAACCAACTGTATCATCAAAATCATGCATCAGAGTGCATACACTACTTGGAAGTGCTGAACCAGCGTGTATACGCAACTTCACCAAAGTGAACCAGCGTATATATCATCAATTACTTACTTATAACTTGATGCACTTCCTGACTTCAGACATGTCCAGATTATTACATATGCAAGGATGATATGTGTGTTAGCAACCATATCTAGTCCATCAGATCACATAAATATGAGTCATTACGATCCTGATCCATTATTAGATTTCATCCATCACCACTGAAGCTAAACACAATCAACCAAACAGAATATGCAGAATACTGACACCATTAAACAGTCACCAAAACTCATCAAGAACCACCTGTAACTTCAAACATCATAGCTCAAATGGTATACGCTACTACAATGAACCAAACCCGCATACATACACGCTTTCACCAAAGCCAACCCGCGTACAGATCTATAAATATTCAATCATGACTTGCAGCTATTTCAAACTTAAGTTATACCCAGTTCAAAACATTACATGCGTCAGTATACAGATCTAGAACAAGCATAATCAAACATATAGAGATAGTTCATTTCAAACCATTTGATCCCGATCTATCCTTAGATCTTGTTCTCCATCAACCGGTGAGATTCCTCCTTAGCCCAGATCAAGCAATGCATCATAAACCCTTTACCTGCATACTGGATCTCATACTTCATTAGATATTCAAGTCTTTTCCATGCTCTTTCCTAATGATCTTCTTCTCCTTTTATAGTCTTAGGCCTTACTCAATACCATGGTCCAAAACGATAACAAATCAATACCATGGATCCAATACTTGGGATCAACAATTCTGACGAGATACCATGGTCCAAAATGATAGGTCCAAATACCGAGGACTTAATACCATGGACCAAAAGCCAATGTACACGCCTTCCCTTGCATGAAAGTGCATGTATACGCATACGCGCCTTTTGATCTATGATTCCGTGTGTATACGCGACTTTGATAAGAGGAACCTGCGTGTACCTTATTTTCTTCATTCTTTGTAGTCTGATCGTCAACTCTTTGCTACTGACCTGCTGCACTATGATCTGTCATTTGTGTGATTTGCCATCAAGTACAACACTTGTCTCATAATGCCAGCAATCTCCCCCTTTGGACTTGATGGCAAAGCTAACTTGTCATTACTGAGAACTGTCATCTAATTCCTTTGAGCTGTCTTGCATCCCGTGCATTCAGTCACATCTGATATATCTTCTGTAGATTCATCTAGTTATAAATAAGTGAGATGTTCTTCTATGAGTGGATTGCCATCAAGTACAACACATGCATCATAATGCCAACAGTCCTAACTGAACTACAGTTCTGAAAGTTTTGATCTGGAATTCAATTGGTAACAGAACCTGTTTGCCATATACCAGCTCATATGGTGTATGTCCCATGCTATTTCTCCAAGTGGTTATGTATGCCCACAAAGCCTCTGGTAATCTTTCAGCCCAGTCCTTCTGATGCATATTTATTGTCTTTGTCAGAATGGACTCAATCACTTTTTTCGTGGATTCCACCTGGCCATTTGCTTGCGGGTGATACGACATGGATTTCCTGTGTCGGATCTTGTATTGCTCCATCACACCCTACACCAAATTAGAAATAAACTACCAACCATTGTCAGAAAAATTTCTCTAGGCACACCAAATCTATTAAAGATTTCAGTAAAAAGAAAATCAACAACAACTTTTTCTGTAGCAAAAAGAAATAGCTTTAGCTTCTACCCATTTCGTAACAAAATCTATACAAACCAAGATATGCTTTTTACTTGATGATGTTGGATTTATTGGCCCTATAAAATCAATAACCCATTTTTCAAATGGCTCAATCATAACTTGGGGGCATAAAGGCATTTCATTGGTTTGATTAGGCTAGCCCATTCGCTGACAGCTATCACAATGCTTGACATACTATTTGGCATCCTTAAACAAGGAAGGCCAAAAGTAACCAGCTTATAATACTTTATATGCAGTCTGCTTATCAGCGAAGAGACCTCCACAAGGTTCATCATGAGCAAATTTCAATATGTCAAACACTTCCTCCTCTCTTACACACCTACGGATAATCAGATCTGGACCAGTGTAAAAGAGATCTCCTTGAATCCAGGAATATGCAGCACTTTTCTGAACAATACTCTGATTTTCATGAGTGGACAAGTGGGGTGGTGTTTCCCCAGTAACCAAGTAATTAGAAATGTTAGAAAACCACAGGGAATCTGTTGACATAGCAAAAATATGTTCATCTAGAAAATCATCATTAACAGGAGTAGCTTCACCAAGATTATCTAATCTAGAAAGAAAATCTGCTATTACATTAGATTTTCCTGGTCTATCAACAATAGTAATATTAAATTCCTACAACAATAGTAACCACCTAGTCACTCTACCACTATTTAATGGTTTATTCATCAAATATTTAATCGCGGAATGATCAGTATGTACAAATACTTCATATCCTGTAATATAGCGCATGAACTTATTAATTGCAAAAATTACAGCTAAAAACTCTTTCTCTGTAACTGTATAATTTAATTCAGCGAAAGACAAATTATTACTAATATAATAAATGGCATAGGATTGTTTATTGTCCTCTTGTCCTAAAGCTGCGCCAATAGCCAAATCTGAAGCATCAGAGGAAATGTGAAAAGGCAGAGACAAGTTAGGACCTCTCAAAACTAGTGCATGTACTAACTTTTCCTTCAATGTTTCAAAACATTGTTGGCAAGTTGTGGTCCAAGAAAATTCACTATACTTAGCTAGAAGTCGGAAAAGAGGGGCAGCTATCTTAGAAAAAAATTCAATGAATCTCCTATCGTAACCAACATGTCCTAAAAAACCTCTTACTTTCCTTTGAGTTTTGGGTTCAGGAAGATGCAGAATGATTTCAATCTTTGCTGGATCAACCTGGATACCTTTACCAGAAATCAAATGGCCAAGTACCACTCCCGCTTTACACATTAAACTACATTTCTTGTCACTCAAGGCGAGATGGGCTTCCTGACAATGAAGAAGTACATTTTCCAGATTTTCAAGAGCTTCCTCAAAAGAATCACCAAACTCAGAAAAGTCATCCATATAAATTTCTACAAATTCTAGATCAGCAAAAATGGCCAAGACTGCCCTTTGAAAGGTAGTCGGGGCATTACATACACCAAAGGGGAGCACTCTATAAGAAAATGTACCCCATGGACATGTAAAAGTAGTTTTATCCTGATCTTCGGGTGCAATCTGTATCTGGTTATAACCAATGAAGCCATCCAAAAAGGAAAAATATTTCTTTCCTGCAAGGGTATCAAGCACCTGGTCAATGAAAGGGATAGGGAAGTAATATTTAAGAGTAGCTTTGTTTAATTCTCGATAATCAATACAAATAAGCCATCTTCCATCATTCTTAGGTACTATCACTAATGGAGAGACCCACTGACTATTGGAAATAGGATAGATAAAACCAGCATCCAAGAGTTTATGTACTTCTTCCTTCACAATATCTCTTAGATCTGGATTAATTCGCCTTTGGGGTTGTCGAACAGGTTGGGATCCTTTCTGAATATAGATATGATGTGTACAAGTTTTAGGAGGAATACCCTTCATATCTTCATAGCCCCATGCAAAGGCACTAAGATGGTTTTGCAACAAATTCACAAGCTGCTCTCACTGAGATGAGTCCAAATCTGAACTAATATACAAGGATTTACTAGGGCTAATCTCAACAAGAGTAGTATCAGGCTTAGGGGTACTCAAGGGGGTGGTCAAATGTAGCGGTACAGAAGAATGAGAATCATGGTTATCTTGAAAATCTAGGCTGAAAATCTAGCTCAATAGCTCAAAATTAGGCATAGTGTCTATATTATTCAGGAAATCTTGAATCACATCTTCTTGTGAAGACCTAGTATGCTAATGGATAAGGGAAGTGGGTTGAGTCTCATCATCACTGCTCTGGTCCAACCATAAAGTATCTCGAAGGTCCTGAATGGATCTGGCTGGGGGGTATAAGGTAACTTTCTTCCTAGAATCTCCATGTGAAATATACATATCACCGGAGCGACATCCAATATATGCATCAGTTGTAGCAAGCCATGGTCGACCCAAGATCAAGGGATGTCCTCCTACTGGGTTCTTTGGCTGAAGCACAATGAAATCAACAGGATATTCCCAGGAATCTAATGAGATGATCACATCGTCCAATACTCCTTCTGGCTTAATTTTAGATCTATCTGCTAATTCAAGCACAGTGGGAGTAGGGCGAAGATGAGATAACCGAAGTTGATCCATGGTTTTCTTAGTCGTGACATTAATGGCTACCCCCAGGTCTATTAGAGACAAGGACATTACCAATCTGAACTGAGACAACAGGCTTTTCGGGATCAGTATATTTTTCCATAGACATACATCCCGTCATCAACTCTGCTGCCCTACCAACAAATTGAATGGTTTGGGGTTCCAATCTCTTCCTCCTAGGTTTCTTGAGACAGAGTTCCTTAATAATCTTGGTACAAATGGGGATCTCTTTGATGTCTCGGAGCAGGGGTATCTTAATAAAAATATTCCGAAGCTTCGATGCCAAGCTAGTCTCAGAAATAGGCTCACTTCTTTCCATTACTAGCCTCTCTTGGAAGGGAGGATGGTTGGAAGAATATGGCAAGGATTCAGAGGGTAAGGGCTGCTTAGTGATATCTTTTGGAGAATGATTAAGAGTTTCCTCTCCTTCCTTCTCTTCAACAATCACTCTAGGTTGCTTCTGATTTTCTGATGTTACATTCCTTCCCAATATTAATTGAATATCATGAACCCCAACTGGAATAGACTAGTACTTGAATAAAGGTGGGTTTGTTACATAGATCATTTGCACTACTTTATTATTGTTAGGATTGGGCATGGTTGAGCAGGCAACTGAGGAGGTCGAAAAGGTGGAGGTAAAGGTAATGGTGGAGTACACTGACTCGGAGGTTGAGGCATTGAATAAGGTGTATGTGTAGACGGATATGACTGCATGGGTGGCTGGTAGGAATATGGAGAATGATTTGGCCCTCTCCAACCTTGTTGCCATGGTTGAGAAGGTTTCCCATGCTAATATTGGTTCCCATACTACCACTACTGATTAGTGTTAGGATAATAATATGCATGTGAATTATAACCAAAATAGTGTGGAGAAAATTTAGGAGCTATACCTGCACCTACCTGAGGCCAATTTCTTTTTGCGCCCATAGAATACAAGTATTCAGCTTCAAGTTGTCCCCCTATTATTACTGCTTTAAGTCCTGTTATAGACGGACATTTCTCTGTGACATGGTCTTCTACACAAATAGCACACTTATTAGTTTCTTTCAAATTAAGAGGACATTCTTTAGTAGGATACTTGTCTCTACATTTAGGATATAAAATACTTAATGGCTCTTGTTCCTTCATGAGTTTTTGTTGAAATTTTAAAGAGTTCAACTATTTGGTAACAGTATTCATTATATCAATTTTCATGTTTTCCATTTTATTTTCTAGTCCAATAATCATAGCATCAGTAGATTCGGTTTTTCTATTTCTATTTCGAGTTCCTCTACTGGATCTATATTGATTTGTTGAAAATTTCCTGCATAATTCACAAATTTGTTCGAAAGTTTGCTAAGAAATATCACCTTGCCCTAACAGATTTAAGTTATTTCTAGCATTATCAGTATGTCCTCTCAAGAACAATGTTCTAATAGTACTAGAATCAAGCTTAAGTTTTGACCTTTGTAAAATATACATAAATCTTTCTAGGTAGTCTTCAAGAGTTTCATCATCATCCTGTATGATTGTAAAAATCTCATCCTGCATGTCCCCAGTTTTGCAATATTCTTGATATTTAGACAAAAACACTCTCTTCATCTGAATTCAAGAGGCTATAGTGTTTCCTCCTAACCCCATAAACTAGTGTAAAGCTGAGTCCTTGAGAGTAACAAGAAATAATCTTAGCTTCTGAGCATCAGTTGAATAATCATAACTTCTACACAGAATATCAAACTCGAATAGAAAAGAATCAGGATATTCATGAACTTTACCATGGAAATAAGGGAGAGCTGATGGTGGAATATTCTTCATTTGCGCCACAGTATTAGGGTCCACAATTGGAAACACAAAAGTGGATTGTTCCCTACTTACCTGGTTTTCACCAGCCCCTTCCATGTGATCTTCATGGTCTGCCATTGTTTCCCTTTTGCTCCCAACAGACTGAACCACACCTGAGCTGTTGTCACCAAAATCTAGGTGGATTGTTCCTGCATGATGGGTTTGAATTGGATTGAGCTTCCTGCTCACAGAAGGAGACCCAATATGAGAATTGTTTTTAGAATTCTTTCGGCCCTTAGTGGGCTTTGAACCCCTACCTTTTCTAGGCATTCATTTCAAAAAAGAAAGAAAAATAACAAAACAATTTCTAATAAAAATGTTATCAGAAATCAATCAACAACAATAAAATTCCTTCAAAGAAGTTTTTCCTGCAAAAAATAAAGGAAAAATTACCTCTATTATATAATGAGAAAATTCTTACCAAATCAAATCACCTCCCTGACAATGGTGCCAAAATGTTGGGCATAGGAATTACACTTAAGCAAACTCCTCAACACTTAAATTTTCAACTCGGGAATCCAAACTTAGAGACGAAGCACAGGTAATGCCAGAGATGGTATGAATATTTCTAATGTCAATCCCTACTTTCTTTAAAGGAAATATTGCAAAATTAAACTAAGAAGAGAAAAAGGCAACTTGAACCATCAAAATAATCTAAGACTAGAACAAGGAAGAATGCATTTGCAAAATGGATTCAGAAATAAAGGGGAAATCACTCTAGCTAACTATTGATTAACTAATGAGTGTGCATTTTTATTTAGCAGAGACACTTAGCAGTCTCATCAGATGGGCCCTTAAAACCTACTTATCTAGAGATTTCCTTCTTGCACTAGTCTATCCTGCATTATCGCAGTCTTCTTGCACTAGTGTAGGAACAGAGATTTATGCAGAGGGTATAAATGGTGTCTTTACTAAAAGTGTTTTTCTTCCTACAAGGGCTTGAACTTTTTCAGGTTCAGAGCACTCAGATCCCGTGGCAAGAAACTAGTTCTTGCACCAGATCAGAGCTTCTTGCATTTAGCATTTAGTTCTTAAAATAAGTGTTTAGTTACTGCAAGTGCTATTATACCGTGAAATAAAATTGCACACATAAAAATGAATGTTTCTGATTTTGAAAAAGTGAAGAAATAAAGAAACAATCCATATAATTTATCTTGTCATAAAGTGTTTAATGAAAGCAAGAAAATTGTGGGAAGTAAACTAGAAAGGCTTGCTGCATCACACCAACGTGCACTGGTGCAGGTTCATTTCTCCTGCTTGGACTAGGCAGGGAAACCAATCCGAAATCAAATACAGAAAATGAATATCACACCAACATGCACTGGTGCAAGTTTATTTCTCCAGCTTGGACCAGGTGGGAAAACCAATCAAACAAAACTGTAGCAAATGAATAGCACACCAACGTGCACTGGTGCAGGGTTATTTCTCCTGCTTGGACCAGGTGGGAAAACCAATCTGAAATTAGGTGCAGGGAAAGGAAATCTAACTACTTCACATAGCGGATCCACTTCCACTCAAACAGGAATACATGTGCTTGAAATTAAATCACACTTGACAATACAAACATAAACTACAAGAAATAGGAAATAGGGTAAACGCGTTGGGTTGGCTGGGCCCTAGCTAACCAACGTGTTTCCCTTTCAAATAGAAACTCTACTTAGTACTTTATGAATTCATCAGCTTTCAAACACAAAAATACGATTTATAAAACATGAGGTGGAGCTCCCTTCTTATTAATTCATTGAGGCAAATACATGCGTGAATACATAGTCTAGCCTAGATTCGGGCGATAACAAAATACAATCCTGTTACCGCCTCTCTGGCTATATCTCTGTTCTATACAAATTCCTTTCAAAAAAACTATCTCGTCCTATTTACATTCTTCATTATATAGATCTTTGGCCGAAGTCCAAAAAGATTGTTTAACCAATTACATAACCAATATGTAGAATTTAGCTTCTCGGCCTTCAAAATTAGGTAGTTCAACAAAACTGGTAATCGCCAATCTCCAGTTGTTCGTTATTCATAAGTTTAATCTTGGCTGCCTTTGGATTGACCTTGCTATCATGACTGGAGCTCAGCTACATTCAGATCTATCCTGTTGTCATGGCTAAAGCTATGCAAAATGAGGCAATGATCAAGGAGGTCCGGATCTACTGCAAGGATTCGTTGTGCTGGCACTGGTGCAAGATCTGATCTTGCACTAGGATCAGTGGTCACGGTAAGCACTTGACTACCAAATAAACATTGGAGATATCGATAAGTTACAAGAGTGATTATAAGCAAGAAATCATGTAATAAATAATTAATTAATGCTAAGTTAAGTTAAAAATATGAAATATAAAGTTCATACGAAATATGTCATCGTTCTTGGACTAGTGCAAGATGAGGGTGTATATGAGAGGTAAAACAGCGGTAAATGGTTATGATTTAGGAAGGAAAAAATGGCCAAAAGAGAGCAAATTAGGGGGCTAACATGGACATTGGAAAAAATTTATTTGGTTGGCTAACTTTTGATACAAGCTAGGGCTGACATACAATATCAATTATGATTTGAGAACATACTTAAGTCCTTAAATTTGTCTCTAACTTGGAGATAAATTAACACTTGATTGAAGGTTAAATGCCTATTTTGATTCCTATTTGTCAACCTTGGACAATTTGGTAGTACAATTTAGTGATATATAACTTTTTGAAAGGATTTGATTGGCTACATGTACAACTCCAGAGGCCCTAGGTCCACACATAGGGGAAGATTTAGAGTTTTTTTATTTGAATGGTGGATGCAAACAAACTTTGGAGTGTTGTTGAGGGTGAATGAGCTTATACATATTTTGAAGGTTCTATTTGCATAAATAATGGAAAGTTTTCATAATGCAACCCTCAGAGGATTTGACACTTCATCTTGAAACTACTCGTAATGAAGAATTGGTATTTTTGTTATACAATTGTTGAAAGGAACTAGCATTTTGGAAACCCTATTAAATTATGCATTTGGACACTTCAGGGGCTTGCGTTCCCATTTTGGATGGTTTCATGGCAAGTTTTGGAAGGCCAATTGAAGATTCCTTGTTTGTTGAAGGGCCTTCAAAGGTTGGATGGTACATCGAATCCCTTCATTCCCCCCCTTTTTTGTGAGATGGGTAATGTTTGAGGGCTCATGAAAGGCTTAGATTTTGTATGTGTGGCATACAAATCCCAAATTTTGTCTAAGATTATTTAATTGTGAAGAGATCCATTTGCCTCTCCATAGGCTAGATTAGGACTTTTTAACCTTAAAAGATAATATTTTAATGTAAGGGAATTTAGGAACCTCTTTTATAAATAGAGGTGCACTTCCTCTCATATTTTAATGGTTAGGTTTGGGATAAATCCCTTAGCAAGTCTATTTTTTTGTGATTTTATCTTCTTGTAATTTGGCTATGGATATATGAGTTGAGAAACTTTGTTGGAGACTTTGTTGATGTGGATTTTGATATATTTTCATGAATTATTTTTTATGAAGATCTCTTCTCAAGTATCCCTCGCCTTACAATATTCCCTATATTTATCAATGAATATTTGCTTCACTTGCTCCCAACTTCTAATAATGTTCCCTTTTAAACTCATAAACCATTTCAAGGTTGAGAAAAAGGATTTATAATTGGCGTCCTTGTTTCTCTATTAGTTTCACAAGTGAGGGACTCGAAGATTTCCAAGTGTTGTTCTCCATCTCCAACCATAATGTGATGAATTGAAGATTCGTCACTCTATTCAATGCTTTGTTCAATTGAGGGGTTTACGAAAATCCTTAATCCTTCTTGAGGTAACTTGGAAAATTCTTCAATGATTAGTTGGAAGTCCATTTCACAATCCTCTTAATGTTGTCCCTCTTCAAATGTACATGTTTCAATGACAGTACATATGTGTGTTCTTGACAAAGATATACCAAGTCTATCAATAAGTTGATACATAAAATTTTATTATTTTTTCTATTCTTCTTCTTATTTTCCATATTTAGATGGACTTAAATGTAGCTTTAGCACCTCCCTAGCAACAAGGCCAAAAATTGGTGGGCCAAGGAATTACAATAATAATGTTCAAATCATCAACTTGACTTTAATTCATTAATACACGTGCATGCTTCTTTGATGAGGTATTGTGTACTTTATGTGCAACTAACAATAGCACAATTTGACTTATGAGTTTAATGAATTATGTATAAGTTGAAGCTAGTTTAAATGTTTTTATTGATATTTTCCCTTGAGAAATTATACTCATAGCCTTCACCCCCTCTTCTTATGAGAAGAAGTGGACACTATAGGGAATTGAGTAAACAATTTTTTAATATTTAGTGAGGCAATGTCTCATTGGTTTAATATCCTCTTCACCATCATCTTCCTCAAGCCAATTTCAAGAACTTATTCAAATGTTGCATGTTTAGACTAACTAGAAACTAGGAAATGAAATGATGTTGAAATTAAAAGGTAGATAAATTCAACCTAATAGTAAACAAGGTGTTCAATCTCAATCCCCCATCTTCTATCTCCCCATTTGTTTAGGCCAGTTATAATGATTAATTTAAATTCAAGTAATACCAACCAATATGCTAAACACCATAATTAAAAAATCAATAAAAGCAATAAGTAAGAAGTGAAATTTTAGAATATAAATGATTGGAAGGCTATTTAAAAGAAAAGAAACAAAAAACAATAAATAATATTGTAGATTGCATGAAACTCCTAAATGGACTATAGATTAATGTAAAATTGATAATGCTACAACAATGGGGGTTCCTTGCATTCCCTTGAGTGGGCCCCTACTTAGGGTCTCAACAAGAATTTTGTTTGAAACCATAAATATAGTCTTATTTATTACAAAATTCAAACTCATGATAATTTAGTGTCTTCTACAATTCGAATGCACTATCAGCACACCGTGAAAGTACTATGCCCAAAACAAACTTGTTCCTACTTCCATCCTAGCTCTACTTATACTACAGTTAAATCTAGCCCTTCAATCAATCATTGATTTAAGGGTGATTGTCCTATTGATCCTAATCCTTGTTTCAAGGGCCTGATTTTCCATCCTCAACTCAAATTCTCTTAATCAATAAATCGAATGAAGATCTAACTAATTCAATGATTTGATTGCTTTGAATGCTTCGTTTCCTTGGAGATTAAAGAGGGGGCATGATCCCCATTTTCTCTCATATTGAGTTAACTACTTATTACTATAGGTTGAACTAGTTAGGTTTGACTTACTCATGTCAAACATTAGCCCACAATCTCAAGAAAACATACATCCATTAAAAACTAAATTGTTGGGTTGTGTTATATTCTTTCCACGACTACCCCACGCGTAGGGGGGTCATAGGGGGGTGGCTTCCCCCCCTGTCGGGGGGTATGCAGGGGGGTGGTAGCCCCCCTACATGGGATTTAGGGTAGCACCCTGTGGAAAAAAAATTGGACCCCATATTAGGTGGGCGGACCTACCTATGGTTTTGTGCATGGATTTTGCACATGGTTTTGGGCATGATGGTTTTCTATCCATGGTATTTTGTAGATCCAATCAAGGGAACTACGGTTATGTTCTAATCTAGGGTTAATGGATTGGGATTTATGGATGCTTCAGCATGTATATATATGTATTGTAACATTGAAAGGAACATAATGAAAAATCAAACTAGTAGTCCTAGTTTTGGGATCCATGGGAAAATCTCTGTGTATATATGTTTTATGTTTTATGCTCTCGCCATTGTTTATTTTTTGTTTTTTGAATTCATATGTAGGTAGTTTCTATATAGGGTTAAAACCTACATAAACAAGAGCTCACATAGACTTAAAACTTAAGCATTCATAGAAATCAATATGCATAACCTGAAATCTAATTTCACAATATTATTTTTCAAGTGAGGCTTATATTTGTGGCCATTTTTGTTGTATGTCTATGGTTGGTTATAATAGACATGGATTGAAGAGTTGATCTACAACTAAAGGTCATTCTTCTACTCAATCGAATGGACAATTGATTGAAAGATGCAATCACTCAAGGGAATGTTTACACTTAGGGTATGTTCCACTTGATTGTCATTATTTGGAAGGATCTTGCAATAATATTGTGTCTCGTAATGAATTTTTTTCTTTTGTATTGAGATTCCGTGAGTTGGTAATATAGAAAAATTGTCATGCACTACCTCATCTCAATTCTTCAAGATTTATTATGATTTCTTCATATTTGTAGCCAAAGATCAAATTATTGATGTTGATATAGACTCTATTAGAATTGAAAGAAACATGCTGATAAACAATGTGAGGTGCATCTTCAAATCAATTGACTTATTCATCCTCTACCTCTAAATAGGTTGAGATCCCTACTAGTTAGAAAACTGTGGATTCTAGTGAAGGGGATTTCAATATTCTTTAGCCAATAACAAAGATTATTTATAGAGATGTCAAAATATATAATATTTTTGGGTGATTTTGTGTTTCCTTCACTACATGTTGGATGAGGTAGTTATCAACCAATAGTGTTTGTTGAAATAAGAAGCGAAAGGAGTCTTCTTGAATTCATATTGGGTTTTGGGGTAAAGTATGTTCTCCTTTTGTTAAACACTTAATTTATAACACAACAAGGTTTGCAATATATACATGGCATAGTACAAGTTCCCTAGCTTATGTCCCATGTTGGAGAGTTGATTTTAACCCAAACGAGGTGGTCAAGCCAACTACCCATTTTTTCTTGAGTTTCATATGCTTGTCAATTTGAGGACTTCTGTATATTTCTTTTGCTAATTGATTTGGAAAGTTTTTGATACCAAATTGCAAAGGTAACTCTTTCCAACCTAGCCCAAGAGTTTGTGTGGAGGTTTATTATATGTTGTCATTTACTTCCATAGTGACTTTGGATTTAGTTTGAAAACATAAAGTTCGCTATCAAAGTTGTCAAATGATTCTTTACATGCCAAGCATAATTTCATATCATCTAGGATTGATCTCATTAGAAGCCCCCATCCATGGGATCCCCCATATTTAGGTGATGTATTTGCTTCAATATCGTTGGCCTCAACTAATATGGTGGGTTCCTTAGTTGTTTCAACCTAGGTCTCTAAGGGGGGTACATTTTAGGCCCTTAGAGAATGGACTACCCATCTTTTAAGGCATGGATCTAATAGCAAGGTGGGGAGTCTAGTGCTTCAAGAGCCTTCTAAAGGAATTGGAGGCTCGATATAGTAATCATCTCCTAGCAACTTTGTAGTTCCTATAATTACTTTGGTTAATCCTCTAGTCCAAACCATGTTGAAAACTCCAAGCATTGGTAGTTCTCTTATTCAGAATATGGAAATGGATGAGGGGTGGTGGTTAAATATAACAAGCACAAGGAGGCTTCATCTCTTGCAATGTTGACAATATTGATAATACTATGAGCCCATCCCCACAGGTGAAGTATTTTAATTAATTTGTGACTTGCTTTCTTTCAAGAGGGTGGCAGCTTCATTGATGACCTATAATATGTGGAGCTCTTTGTTCAATCCTTGTTCTTTGAATGAAGATCTCTCTTTTTTCATTGAATTTTAGAGGGATGATGATCCTTGTTGGTTGTGTGGGGCCTGACTGAGGTTCAACGTTTAGTTAGCCAAACGAATCCCTACACTACTAGCCCTTTTGGCATTAGCCCGTGGAGCGCGGACTGAAATCTCACCCGAAGCAGTATGGGGGGATGTTGGAACCAAGTTTCCGCACCCTGAGATGGTCGTGATGTCGATTTATACCCTCTGTTCCTGCTTTCGCGCAGGTCACCAAGTTTTAGAGCTCTGTCAGTCTAGCCCTTTATTCCTCCCTTCAATACCTCCGCGAAGGAGTACGATTCACTTTCGCACAGCCTTAACCTGTGGCCCAGGTAATTTCGCGCTGCTATGACAACGTGTTATACAGATTCCAAAGTTATCTTAAGTATTCACTTATCTTACTAAACAATCATAGTTAGCGCTACGTAAACCGATATCCTTACTTGGTTCCAATTACCCATTATAATCACATACATTCGCGTATCTCATACACATTATAAATTAAACTCAAAACATAATATAACCAAATGCATTAACAGGAAATAAATACACAGAATTTGCAAAATACTTCTCTTCATTGATATCTTCAAACTATTACAAACTCTATCCACCCTGCACACACAAATGCAGGGGCCTGCGCACTCAGCTGCGGACTTCCACCCTAGGCCTCTGCGCACTCAGCTATAGAGCCTCTACCTATGCTGAGACCTGAAACACTTAGACTTCTCTACTAAGACTCCAATACTTGTCTTCTTCTTCCAAAACTTAAGACTACTTATAGCTTACTTACTTAGCTCGTTTTTATACAATCCCATGGTTCGCGGACCATAGGTAGATCTTTACAGCTGACTTTACACTTTACAAAATAAGGGCAGACAACCCTTTATGACTCTTGACACCTTCGCGCTCCACGACCACAAAATGCGGAGACTTTACTACTTTATTACAAAATTGACCCAAAACATGGGCTTTTAGCCCCAAAACTGTCCTTGGGGGATCCCGTTCCCAATAGGCCCCCAACACAAACATGGTGACTCATCATCGAGTCACTCTGCCAATGTAGAGATCTTGGCTCGAAGACCTCCCAGCTCGACCTATATGACCGCAACTTTGGCAGTGCACTATGCGGCTACCTGCTTCGCTTCTTCAACCATCTGTTCGGTTACTACTCCTGAATTGTCGGCCTGAAGCTTTTGTTGAGTTACTTGTAGAGTAGCAAGCTTCCCTTCAATAGAGGTCGTAACCGCATAAGCCTCATCCAACCAAGGCTTCAATCGCGCCTTCAGCACCGCCTCCTTATGTTGTGTCGCCTCTACCTGTTCTTTCAACTGCTTGGCCTCCTGCAACTTTGCCAATCTCTGCGTGAGCGTGATGGTTCACGTTGTGCCTTTTACCTTGTCATAGCACTACTACAATTCTCGTGCTTCTGTCTCCAGCTGTTGTACATTAGGGTCTTCCTGCAAGCTCGTTAGGACCTTGAATGACTATTCAAAAATCTGTGTGTAGTCTGCTACTACACTATCGACTGCCACTATCACCTCTATGATAGCAGTTGCACGCTACTCCTTTACTTCTGGTGGAGTTGAAGGTTGGGCCTTCAACTGTAATTTAGTAATCTGTAGGTTCAGCTCTAGCTATATCCTAGCCATCTCTGTACGGACGTCACGCACCCTTGTAGCAAGCTTACGAACATGCACCTTGACCAGTTCTTCCTCAGGAATGGCCAACTTCGGGACCATTCGGCATGCCTCCTCCATGACCTGAATTATATGCTTGTTTTGGTTAGTTACCTTGGTCACAATGGTGTTGGCTTGTTGGGGCCTTACCCAGGTTTAGAAGTGATTTAGCCAAACAAATCCCGACACTACCGACCCTTGCGGCAATAGTCCGTAGTGCGCTGACTGAGGTCTCACCTAAGGTAGTATGGGAGGGTGCTGGAACTAGGTTTCGACACCCTAGGGATGTCTTGATGAAGTCTGGGAAGTTCCCGAATCGATCTTCCGCGCTTGCGCTGCTCCATGCAGCCGTCTGTCCTTCGCAACTTTTGCAACTGCTTCCGCGTAGCTCTGTAAAGAGCGCGAAGAGGTGTTGTCTAGATCCTTATTCCTGACTGTGCATTTATTATAGATCTTAACTTAATTATGTGGGCCCAATATTCTCATTAATCATTCAACATTCATAACAAGTGCGCGCAATCATAAACTGTAAAGAGATGCATAAATATAATAGAAGCATAGACACAGAATATTCCAAAATCAACTTATCTTTTATTAATTCTTTGTCCCAATACAATCCCAACTCCGCCCTGCACACTCAGCTGCAGGGGTCCGTGCACACAACTGCGAACGCTACCAGGCCTCTGCGCACTTAGCTGCATAGCCCCTTCCTACTACTACAACCCAAGACTTGGACTTATAGACTCAAAGCTAATTCATCATCTAGAACCCTTGTGACTTCTCAAAGCTAAGGCTTCCTTTACACTTAGAGCCTCTCTCTATTTATACAATCCCATGGTCCACGTACCATGGGTAGGCCGACATACCATACATTAAATTATATTATTTTAGGGTGGACAACCCTAGACTCTCACACTCCGCGCCCACATTTCACGGGGTCTTTACATTACACTTAACCAAAATTCAAGCTTCAAGCCCCAAAAACATACTATTGGGGGATCCGCTGCCCAACAGGCCCCCAAAACAATCATTGTGACTCGTCTCGAGTCACTCTGCAAGTGTGGCGATCCTTGCGCAAAGTCCATCCAGCAGGTTGCATGCAGCTTGGGTGTCCGCAGCACACTGTTCTGCTACCTGTTGTACTTGTTGCACGCGCATTTTTGAACTTTCGTGTGTCGGGTCACATTCATGTCCGACTATATACAGTTCCTACATCTATGCCAGCTTCCCTTCAATGGTAGTTGTGACTGTGAACACTTCATCGATCCATGGTTGGATGCGCGCTTTAAGCAGTGCTTCTCTTTGGTGCACGGCGTCTAATCGGTCCTTAAGTGCCCTTGCCTACTGTAGTCTAGTGAGTCTTTGAGTAATGGCAACAGTTTGCATGGTGCCCCAGACATTGTCATACTCTTGCTGCAACTCGCGCACCTCTGCCTCTGGGCATTGTAGGTTTGGGTCTTCCTAGAGGTGCGTAAGTATGGTGAGTGCTTGCTCCAACATCCCGGTGCACACTTGGGTCGCCTAGCCAATTTGTTCCAACCCCATCTAGACAGCGTGGGTGTGCTGCTCTCTAACTTTCAGGGGTGTGGAGGGTTGTGCCTTCAATCGCAGCTCAATAATTTGCAGGTTCAGCTCGAACTGAACCTTTTTCGTTTCCTCCCGGGCCTCGTGGACTCCAGCCACCAATCTATGGACCCGCTCTGTTGTTGGTAGCATTGTTGGCACGACCAACTGTAGAATGCTCTTGCATGCATCCTCTATAGCCTGCTCCAATCCGCTAGCCTGCACCATCAACTCATCCCTCTGGATGCTGAGCTGGTCCATGTGGATTTTTTGCTCATGCAGGACCTGGATCGCTCGGCCTTCCCTAGCGCGGAGTTCGGCGATGACCCCATCCTACAGTTGGTACAGTATTTCATGCTGCAGGGCAGCCAATTTCAAACCAACGCCTGTCATGCTGCTCATTGCAACTCGATCATCCTCGCTTGCTGCTGCTAACACACATTCGGGTCAGATGAAGGTGTTACCCATATCGCCGCGCAGTGGATGTTCGGCCTCATTGGTTCCTACTCCGACATGCTGGGCCAAGGTGCCTGTTTGGGGGTGTTGTACCTATAAACCTTGTAGCTACACGTTGAGCACCCCCAACACAGTGTTCTGCTCCATCCGTAATCCCTAGAGTGCGTCCTCCATGACTTCCCGAATTCTTTTGCTGAGATCCAATAGATCACCTTCTGTGAGCATGATCAGGTCGTCGGGTGTCTTCATGGCATTTCCTTTCTTCCTAGGGCATGTTTTCTCGAGATCATGCGACCGCTTGAGTTGTGTTGGTGTCGTACTTGGATCCGCACAGTCCTCCTCCCTGTCTACTTCCCCGGCCTGCTGCTCCGAGGACATCTCCTGGCATTCCTTGGCCTCTCTAGTGGGCGTGGTTGTGGTTTCTGTTGTCTGTGCTATATCTACTGCATTAGCCACATTCTGTCGTGTGGCTGCTTCTTGTTCCCGACGTGTCCTCTCAGCCAGTTGCATGAAGCACAGCTTGGTGTCCTTCTTTCGTTGCTGCACTGTGATCTTCTCCAATTCCACCAAGTCCGGAGCATGCCACTCCGGATACCATGACGCCATCACATCAAAGATTGCATCATTCATTGCAATGAACAGAAGATTTGCCCATGTGCAGACTAGATCCTTGCACACTCGGATATACAGGTTATGCATATCCGCCTTGAATTCTAACGCGCTTTGCAATTTTTTATATACTATAGGGGACAAGCACGGCCTGCGGTTGATCCATGTTCGGATGCTCACCTCCATGAACACCTAGAACACCTTTATCTCATGAATACTATTCACGTCTTTTGTAGCCCACAGCGAGGTGTACCTCACAGCTTCGTGCAGGTCACCCTCAATAGCGGGAAACTGACTGTTCGCTGGTAGCTCCCCTGCAACCAACAGGATGGATAAGAGAAACCACGCATAGTGGAAGGTCTTACCTTGCTCTTGGGCCTCCCTGCAGTTCGTCAAAAATTCGTCACATAGGAACTATGCCCAGTTGAACTGGACCCCCTCTACGCATTGCTCTGCCAACGCAATCACATATGCTGGTACTTCATCAGCACGACATTTCCTCATTAGCTTACCGGCTAGCAGCTGGTGGCTATGCGTACCCCTTGGTCTTTAATACTGTCTATTGCATACCCCCTCGTTCTCTTTTCGATTTTATACTTAACCTTCATAGCTTTTGCGAAGCCCAGGTCGCTGCTTTTTCCTGCTATGGCCGCAGGGTCATTTCCTTTGATCGACAGTCAAGAGATTCGGTGTATTATATCGGCCATGATGGGAATCAGCTCCTCCAGCCAGAGATACCCATCATGCACCAGCCACATCAGCTTCCTAATGAAAAAAGTGGTGATGGGCACGCAGTGGTAGTGGGGTATCCGTCGCAGATGTATTAACCCATCCTTCTCCACACCACGCAACCATTTCTGTTTTACTAACTTCTCTGCAGCCAACTGTGGGAACTTCTCGCTGTCCACGAGGTCCTAATCTTCTAACTTCATAGTTGGTACTCATCCCAACATCGGACCTTTGAATCTTATATCATTAGGGAGGAGTGGGGCCTCGAGCACACTCTTTGTGGCCTCCAAGTCCTTCAGTACTTTGGCTTTCCCCTTCCACGGGGGGATGTACGGAGGTAACTTCATCGCAGAATGCTTTTGGGAGACATCCTCCACCTCATCGTCTTGCGCCTCAATTTGGCAAATCAGGGCGTGCAAGTCTTCCTCCTCCTCCGTTGTTTCAATGGTGATGGCTTTTCTCTTCTCCACCATTAACAATTTTCCAAACCATGGGTTTCTTGGGGATACCCGGACTGGCCCCATCGTTTGCTTGTCTTTTTGTGGCCACGGCATGTGTGGTGATTTTGGAACTTCTGGCGCAACTACCATCTCTCTAGGCTCCTCATGGGCCATAATGGGCTCCGTGGTAACTTCGGCGAATCGTACTCTTGTTATAGCAGCTGTCATTATGTCTACACTTAAGGATGGTAAGAGTATGTGGTGCTCAATGCTCTATACGTGCTCAATTCTTAAACAACCAAGTGTTACTTTGGAGTTGGCCTTGGGGTTTTTATAGCGACCTCTAAATTCGAATTCGACCCTTCCCCCCACTTATGCATCATTAATGCCTTCTTGGCAGCAAATCATCCTAAATCTCGTTCTTAATTCATGTCTTAATTATCCACCACCCACTCCCTTTTTCCTTAAATTGGA
Organism: Pinus tabuliformis; assembly: GCA_031772625.1. Taxonomy (NCBI): domain Eukaryota; kingdom Viridiplantae; phylum Streptophyta; class Pinopsida; order Pinales; family Pinaceae; genus Pinus; species Pinus tabuliformis. The sequence goes on from CM062820.1 coordinate 494,989,826, forward strand.
CCTCTTGTCATGAACAGTGACACCAATGGTCACCTTCCAGTCTACCCGCGTAGCAGCATAGCCCCTTATGTGTGGTCGCGACCCCTATGACATCCCAATCCTATGCGCAACCTCTGTCTCACGCATCTCCCATACAAACTCTTTTATAGTCCCATGCTCTCTTTCAACTACTTGGAACGCTGAGACTGTGCTTCCTATAGATAGTCAGGTGGTTGCACCCCCGGTGCGAGGCTTCAAGTCACCTTCCAACCCAGTCTGTGGGCCTTCCTTAGTTACCCTCGTGCTAGTCAGCACCTCGCATTCTTCCTTATGTAGTGTGCTTCCCTAGTTACTTTGTCTGATAAGGTGCAGTCGCAGCCATGGTAGTATAGCCAAAAATTCTCGGCGACAATCTTCTAGTGCGGTGGTAGGGCTGCCCATACATTGCCCTGTCCTTCTGTCAACGCGTAATTCTTGCGTGATTTTGGTTTCCAGTTTTCTAATATCCACATCCATTAATATGCTTTTCTGCTTCAGTCGTACCCAATCTTCTTCAAGTTCATGAAGCTTGAGGTTCCCTCACCGAATGGCTTCTTGAATCTGCATATGTTCATCCTCGCACGGCTGCATAATCTCTTCGCTCTGGTCCTCGCATGCTGTCACAATTATGGGAGTTATTGCGTGAGGATTCTTTCCCAAAGCTATGGCCTCGACTCTGCTCGTCATCTTCAGAATCATTCCCGCACTCAAGTTCTTGTGCATGGCCCTATAGGCCCATCTGACCATTGGCACGCGCAGGTCCCAATCAGTTCGTCCTGCCTGGTAAACTCTATTCATGATTCCGCATAGCTTTTTGAATGCTCCGACATCGAATATTTGTTGTGTGTGTCGCTTTTCCTGTTGCCACATCGAGTTCGGAATTTCGATCCTTACTCTGGGATGTGCATGCACAACACGTCTGCACCCATCGACACAAGTGGGCGTGCAAACTGCTTTTTCCTGGCTACCCGGCTCTCGCTCGACGCTGGGGACTTCCAAACCGCAAGCGCATATGTCTCCTACATTCACACTAGTTTCCAATGGTCTTCTGATGTGTATTCCACCATCGTGCAGGGGTTGCGTGTAGCACCCATTCCAGCACACCGTACTATTGTTGTTCCAGTACTACACCTTCAAATTTGTCCAAGAATTCATCCACTGTTGTTACTCCATCATATCTTAGCAGTTCCCTTGCCTCTGTTGCCACAGAACGTAGGGATCTAATCATCGTGTTGCAATTTAGCGTTGTCACTTCGTGCAGCTAGTTCTGTCATTGTTCTACTTCTTCGTCTGAATCCGAAGTATAGGAACTGTTGCGCTCCCATGAGATTCTCCCATCTGTAGTCAGGTTCACCCGATCCTAGTCTTGCGTCGCTATCTAGTAAATACAATTGAGCTCATCGTCACACACTGGTTTGGTGTAGCGTGCTCCTTCGGCTAGATGTAGCGGAACTACTATGTGAAGGGACTTTTTCTCAAATATCATCTTCCGCTTCTTCAGGTTAATGACTCCATTCATATCAGTGGCCCAGTCTATTCCTAGCAACGCGGCATATGGATTGCTATCGTCAACAATCTCTATTACTTCAAAATCCATCTGTGTGCTCACGCCTTCGATATCAACTGTTACCCCTTGCAACCTTCCCGTGGGAAAAAGCTTCTGTTGGTTCGCCATCCGTAATTGAATAGGGGACCACTATAAAGTGGGCCTACCCATACGTTCCCATGTTTGCTTCAGTAATACATTTGTGTCCGAACCCAGGTCTAGGATTACCTGATCCATTTCATACTCTTCAATCTACGTCGTCAATCTCATTTCCCTCCTGGTGCGTAATGCATGCTTTTCGAGTTTCCAAACCACGCACGGTTCCCCTGACCCTGCGTGCCTAGTTATCAACTCCTATAGTCCTTTAACCGCCTTATTGTCGCGCAACAATTTCATGCATGTCTCAAAAAAGGTAGTAAGCATAGAAGGATCCATCCATGTCTCAAGTTGATCCTTACTACCTAAGGCGGAGGCCTTTGCGAAGCTCTTCTTAGCTTCCATGAGCATCTCCTTTGCATATTCCAAGTCGAACTCAGCTTCCTTTGTAGGAGCCTTACGAACCCATGTATCTTCCTCTTGCTGATTCCCCTTATCCTCCCCAATGGTCGCACCACTTCTGAGAACCATATTCACTTTTGGGTCTTCTTCATGCGGTTTAGAGCTCATCATTTGAATATTTTGAGTCGGAGTAGCCTGGAGTACCCCTTTCTCACGCATTTGTGCGATCATCGTAGCACAATCTACCATTTCATGATCAAACTAAGCATAGTATGAATAGGATACTCTCGTTGAGTTGGTACAATCGTGGGTGTAGTGCCCTGGCCCTCCACAATTGTAACAAATTAACTGTCTGCAGCCCCTTCCTGGCCCCATTCCTCCTCATCCACGACCTCTCCCTTGAAATCTACAGCGCACCGTTCCTGCCACCGGGTCGAGGGTTCGCTCGTCATGGCCCACCGACCTACAAAAATTACAAAATAGTTGCTAGGGTGCCATTTTACTTTCCGTTGTAATTCCATTGTGTACTTTCCTCCTATCTGACAGATCATGCACCATAGCGTGGGGGCCGCACTCGGCCTTGCCTGTGCCTCCGGTCTCAATGGAATTGGCCCCCCTCCTGCCAAGTAGTTCGCGAATACCGAACAGTGGTCCTTTTCGTGGCCCTGGCCTTTGCATTTTATGCACCACACCTCCTCGCGCACCTCTGGCCGCGGTGCCCTATCCTGCTTCAAGCTTTGCATTTCCAGGCAGAGATTTTGTAGTTGCACGTGGATTTATTGAACTCCCAGCCTCGGATCTTGTATCGGTGTTTCATGCAACCTCATCGCCATTTCCAACGCTTCGGCCTAGGTAGCGAGTTTCTGTTGTGACAGCGTCGTCCTCAGGTGTGGTGTCAGAGATGCCACAAACCATGTGTGATGTTGCGCATCCGTGAGTGTCATATTAGCCTCGCGGATTGTACTCTTCAGTTGCTAATCCAGATCCCAAGGGGTCTCACCTAGGAGCATCGCAATCTCTTTAAATCTGATGATTGACTGTGTCTTTGATTTCGACCGGCTAAATTCTATGTTCAGCGCATTCTGGATCTCTGTTATTCCTGCATTTGAGTGATCATTCGAGTGCTTGATATACCATGTCAATGCGCGATCTTGCAGCATGCTTGCCAATGTAGCCTTGTTAATGTTGTCGCTCGTGACCCCTTGTGCTTCCCACACTGCTCTCACCACTAACTAGAACTGGTCCAGATCCTCATTCCCTACTCCTCTAAATACGGGTAGCTTGATCGCGCTCGCCATGCTAAACTGCGGGTTTGGTGGAGGTGGAGTGAGTGAAGATGGAGGTGAAGTTTGTGAAGTGGGTGATGGCATAAGTGGAGGTGATAGCTACGGAATGCCCTTATCAAACTGACCGCACTTCTCGGAGAAACCCGAGCGATTTCTTCCTCGCTTTCTCGTGAAGGTGATATTAAGGGACTGTTTCCTAATCCCTCGCTACCTTTGTAGATCTTTCCGCTCTGCATCATTCCAAACATTAATGTATTCGCATAACCCGCTTTTCACATAACAACATCTTAATCCAAGTATTCAAAGATTTAATGTACTTACCTCGTGGTCCCTTGAGAAAATGTCGTTCTACTTCGGTATAGCTCATGATCATGTCTACCATGAAATCAGTGATAAACCCTCCTATTATCCGGTCGAGCCAATGGTCCACAGATCATGTGATCTTATCTTCTGATGCCTCTAATCTGTGCACTAAATCTGGAGTCCACACTATCAGTTAGTTGAGCTTACACCTTCCCTGGCTGTTGGCTAACCTCACAATTCACTCGTACAGTTCAGAAGGAAAGGATGCGAAGAAGATCTCGTGGATTTCCGTATACACGTAGCAATCCAGCCAACTTTTCTCGGATACCTGTGAATTTCAGTTTTCTTGTGTCACAAAATCGTGAAGCTTCTTGTCCAACCACTCTTCAATTTCCTTCTTTGTTGGGTTCCAGTGGCACAACATTGGACATCCCTTAAACAAAACTCGGTCCCGGCAACAGAACCATTTTTTGGCTTGTTGAGGCCTGACCCAGGTTCAGAAGTGATTTAGCCAAACCAATCCTGACACTACCGGCCCTTTTGGCAATAGTTTGAGGTGTGCGGACTGAGGTCTCACCCAAGGTAGTATGGGAGGGTGCTGGAACCAGGTTTCCGCACCCTAGGTATGTCTTGATGAAGTCTGGGAAGTTCGCGAACTGATCCTCTGCGCTTGTGCTGCTCCGCGTAGCCGTCTGTCCTTCGTAACTGTTGCAACTGCTTCCTCGTAGCTCTGTAAAGAGCGCGAAGAGGTGTTGTCTAGATCCTTATTCATGACTGTGCATTCATTATAGATCTTAACTTAATTATGTGGGTCCAATATTCTCATTAATCATTCAACATTCATAACAAGTGCACGCAATCATAAACTGTAAAGAGATGCATAAATATAACAGAAGCATAGACACAGAATATTCCAAAATCAACTTATCTTTTATTAATTCTCTGTCCCAGTACAATCCCAACTCTGCCCTGTGCACTCAGCTGCAGGGGTCCGCACACACAGCTGCGGACTCTACCAGGCCTCTGCGCACTCAGCTGCAAAGCCTCTTCCTACTACTACAACCTAAGACTCGGACTTACAGACTCAAAGCTAATTCATCATCCAAAACCCTTATGACTTCTCAAAGCTAAGACTTCCTTTACACTTAGAGCCTCGCTCTATTTATAAAATCCCATGGTCTGCGAACCATGGGTAGGCTGACATACCATACATTAAATTATATTATTTTAGGGTGGACAACCCTAGACTCTCGTGCTTCGCGCCCACATTTCACGAGGTCTTTACATTACACTTGACCAAAATTCAGGCTTCAAGCCCCAAAAACATACTATGGGGGGATCCGCTGCCCAATAGGCGGCGATGGCAGAGTCTCGCTATAGGGTCATCTACTCATTGTTAATCCTCTTCTCATTGATCACCTGCAAAATATGGTGTTCGCGGGCCCTCGGCTCCGCGATCACTCCATCCTACAATAGGTGGAGCACCTCGCCAGGGAGCGTTGCCAAGTTCAACCCCACTCCCTTGAGGGCGCTGACAGTGGGCCTGTCATCTTCAGTCTCTGTGGTCAGTCCTCCATCTGGCAGCACTATCGCGCTGGAGACCTTCATGCGCGGCATCTCGGTGGCTTCTGAAGTGTCAATAGCGTGCCTGGTGGACACCGTGCCAACCTGTGACGCACAAGTCTACACCTCCTATAGACCTATCTAAATGGCCCCCAATATTAGTTGTTGTTGCTGCTCAAACTGTTGTAGGGCCTTTATGATGACATTCTGCACCGTGTCTCCATTGTCATGGAAATCCCCCTCTGTGAGGGTGATTGGGTCCAACGATGTCTTATTGGCCTTGGATTTCTTCCTCGACCCTCCTTTCTCTTGTTCCAGTGGACGTTTGATGCAAGCGGACGTCGCCTACGGGTCCGTGCCATGCTGCTTTGTTTTCTCGTCCACTTCTTCCTCTGTCTCAGGCAAAGGCGACCCTAAGCCTTTGTTAGAGCCCCGCTCTATTCCACCTATCTACTTGGCAACATCGTGCTTCGGCTGGGCCTTGTCAGTAGCCTCCTTCTTCCTCTTCTTCGCCAGTTGCGCCATCTTGAGCTTGGCCTCCTTCTTCCTGAACTGCGCGGCGGACTTGCTCGCCCCCACCACCAAGTCTGACGTAGTGCACCACTCTTCCGGCCAATGATCAAGCATTGCATCAATTGTGTCATCTGTTGCCAAGCAAGGCAATTCATACCATGTCTGCGTAGGGTCCTTCCGTGCCCTAATGGACACATGGTAAAAATATACCTTGAACTCCGCGTACCCCTGCAGGTTGGAAAACACAGTAAGCGACAACCACGGTTTGCGATTGATAGCCATGCGGATGTTCATCTTCATCAAGATCCAAAAGATATTTCTATCTTTGATGCATTGTGCATCCTTGGTTGACCACAGTGAAGCGTACTTTGCTACTTTTGGTAGGTCCGGCATGACCGAGGGGAATTGACTGTCTTCTGGCAGCTCCCATGCTACCATCACAATACATAGCAAGAGCCACACGTAGTGGAAGGTCCTACTGATATCTTGTGCCTCACGGCAACTCGCAAGGAACTCACTGCATATATAGTGTGCCTAATTGAACTAGACTCGTTCGATGTATTGGGCTACTAGCGCAATGATAGGTGCCGGCACCTCATCTGCACAACACTTCCGCATCAACTTTCCTGCCAAAATCTGCGTGGCCACCTTGACTACAGGGTCACTGATACTTGAGATGGCATAGCCCTGCGGCTTCTTCACAAGCTTAAATTTTTCCTTCATGGCCTATGCGAGGGCCTACTCGCCACCTTTTCTGCCAAACATCACAGCCGAATTTTCTCCTGTGTAGGGTAGCCGCGTGATCCTATGGATCAATCTATCAATGATGGGTATTGGCTCCTCCAGCCACAGACACCCATCATGCACCAAGCAGAGTAGCTGCTTGATGGCCAAGACTGTAATCAGGGTGTGGTTGTAGTGCGGCACCCATAGCATGTTGAGCAAACCTGCCTTGTCTACTCCTCTGAGCCACCTCCGCGGTTCCAATGTGGTCATCCCAGTGGTTGTGTCAATAATGCAGTGCATCAGCTACTCTGTCGCTAAGTGTGGGAACTTCTCATGGTCAACTAAGTCCCAATCTTCTAGTTTTAATAAAGGAACCTGCCCCAAGTGTGATCCTTCAAAGAGAATCTCATCTGGCAGTAGAGGGGTTTGCAAGGGGACTTGCTCTCGTCAATGTCCTCCAACACCTTGGTCTTGCCCTTGCACGAAGGGACGTACTCAGGCAACTGAGTAATAAGGTCAGCACCCTGGACTTCAACTTCCTCCACGTCTATCCCAAAGTCCTCATCATCCATCAAGATGTCTTCCATTTCTTCCTCCTCTGGCTCCAGGTTAATGGCTTTGCCCTTTTCTTGTGTGGTGGGCTTGTCCTTCAATGGGTTTCTTCTTGACGACGTATGCACTAGTACTGCAGGTTGCTTGCCCTTTTTATCCTTCGCACTCTCCTTAGTTGGGGTTAGCTTCGGTCTAGGTGTCTGTGGTGATTTGGGAACTTCAGCTAATACTTTTGCAAACTATGGGATAGCTCCCTCTGCTTCCCCAACAACCTCTGGCTCAACCCCCTTGGCTGTCACTGATTCGACGTCCATAACTTCTGCAGGTGTCAACATGATGTTATTCAACAATTCTCGTGTCATCTCTGGTAATTGCTCAAATGTTGAACTCGCTATCAGAGCTTCGAATAATTCTTGGTTCATGTGTGCCTGAGAGCTCAACAACTCAATTCTCAAAATGCCAAGTGTTTTTCGCTGGGCAGCCACCTGTAATTTATATGGCATTTTGAATTCAAATCCGACTGTTCCCTCCACATTCGCTTCATTAATGTTGGATTGGCAGTAGATTTCCAAGGATCTTACCCATAAATTTCGTCTTGAATGTCGGCCGCCCACTCCATTTAGCCGCATTTCTACCGTTAAATCATGAATAATTACTTTAACAGTCACTTTCTGCCTGACCTATGCGATGTTTCCCTAAGTAGCGCAGCTCCCTTCGCGCCACCGCAAACCCTGTGACACTTCCTTTCTTCGTGCAATCCTCCCAGGCAGTGCAGTTTATAGTCTTGCACCTACTTTCAGCTGCTTGGAGCGCTAAGACTGTGCCACGCTCGTATAGTCAAACTGTCAGACCACCGATGTATGGCTTCAATTAGCTGCCATTCACCTTTCATGGGAAGGGATCTCCATTCAATTTAACTAAATGAACTGCTCCACCATCGATAATCTCCTTAATGACATTAGGCCCTAACCAGTGCATTCTGAACTTCCCTGGAAATTTATCAAACTTACTGTCATATAACAAAACTAGATCATTTACCTTAAAGGTGCGCAACTTAATGTGCCAATCATGCCATGCTTTTTCACACTGCTTTTGGACCTGTTGGTGGAATCCAGCTAGAAATCTCTCTTCCTCAAGCTCAGCCAGCTGTGCGAGCCTCTCTTCTAGGGCTCCGTGTTCCGTCATACCCGTGAGAGCCGCTATGCGTAGACTAGGCATAATTTATTCCATGTGAATTACTGCTTCAACACCATATACAAGCCTAAAGCGTATATGTCCAGTAAGCTTCTTATATGTCGTCCAATAGGCCCATAGTAATGCGGGTATGCGCAGGTCCCAATCACTTTGTTGAGCATTGCAAACCTTGGTCAATGTGTTTTCCAATACCTTATTGAATGCTTCAACCATCCGATTAGCCTATTGCTGATAAGGCGTGCTTTTCTAGTGATATACCTGGAATTCCTCTATCAACATGTTGATCGTCTCGTTCATAAATTGCATACCATGATCACTCATCAGAATCTTTGGACACCCAAATCACGTCAGTACATACTCAAAGAGGAACTTCACAGCAGTCGTGCCTGTGCAATCCTTCACAGGTTGTGCCTCCACCCATTGAGTCAAATACTCAGTGGCGGTGATAATGTACTGCACTCCCATATTCTTCCCTTGGGGCTGAATGGGTCCCACAAAATCTATCACCCATTTCTCAAAGGGCTACAACGTCATATGTGGATTCAGAGGCAGCTAATCTCTCCGCGATGGCCTGCCAGTCCTTTGAAACACATCACATGCCTTGCAGTAAGCTTTCAAATCCTGACGGAGGGTTGGCCACCGCAACCCTACGCGTAGAATCTTATGCGCGGTCACTTTCCCTACATAATGACCTCCCGCAGCGCCCCCATGAGCATCCATGAGGATACTACTCCTTTCAAACTCCTATACATATTGTCGGAATACTTCATCAGACCCTATTTTGCATAGATGTCTGGCAATGACATAAAAGTCTGTCGCGCGCACCATTAACTCCTTCTTCTGCTAGACAATGTAACCTTCCGAAGCAATCCCTGTCGTTAGGAAGTGTATGATGTCTTCAAAGTGACCATCCACGATGCGCACTGCAAATAGTTGTGCATCAGGCAATCCCTCCTCCAAATTAGTGGGCTCTTCCCCTGTTTCGATGCATGACAGATGGTCTGGTCCTGTGTTCAGTCATCCAGGTTTCACAATAACCTCAAAATAAACTCCTAGAATAATAATAACCATCTATAGATTCTCCCCCCCAACACAAGCTTATTGACCAAGTATTTCAACACAGAATGATCTATATACATCTTAAAATGTCCACCTAGCAAATAGTGTCTAAACTTCTTGAGCGCATATACCATGGCTAACCCTTTGCGCTCAGTGGTGGAATAGTTCTTCTCAGCCTTGGATAACCTCTTGCTTGTGAATGTTATAGGATGGTCCAATTCTCCTCTGCCATCCTATGTTAGTACTACTCCCAGTGCTATACATGACGCGTCTACATGTACATGAAACTCCCTCTTCCAATCTGGGAAGACTAAAATTAGCACGATGACCATTTTCTCTTTTAATACATCCAAGCTTCTCTTACAGTCCTCGTTCCAACAGAACGTGACATCCTTTTTCAACATGTTCACCATAGGCGCGGTGATCTAGGCATAGCCCTTGATAAACTGTCTGTAATACCTAGTATGTCCTAAGGTTACACGCAGCTGTTTTACACTCCTTGGCGCCTCTAAGTTAAGTATCACTGTGATCTTCGTGGGATTTACCATAAGTCCCTGTCTACAAACCACATGACCCAGCAGGGTCCCAAAAGGAACACAAAATAGGCATTTCTTCAAATTAGGCGCAATCTGGTACCTTCGACAAGTATCTAGCATCAGGAGAAATCTGGTACCTTCGACAAGTATCTAGCATCAAGCACAAACTTGCCACATGCTCTAACCAACTGAGCTATTTCAGTTGAAAGTTAGGCAACAGAACCATTTGTTGGCTACGTGGGGCCTAATCCAGGTTCAGCGTTTAGTTAGCCAAACAAATCCCTACATTACTGGCCCTTTTGGCATCAACCCGCGGAGCGCAGACCAAAGTCTCACCCAAAGTAGTATGGGGGGATGCTAGAACCAATTTTCTGCACCCTGAGATGGTCGTGATGTCAGTTTATACCCTCTGTTCCTGCTTTCACGCAGGTCACCAAGTTTTAGGGCTTTGTCAGTCTAGCCCTTTATTCCACCCTTCAGTACCTCTGCGAAGGAGTATGATTGACCTTCACGCAACCTTAACCTATGGCCCAGGTACTTTCACGCTGCTATGACAACATATTATACAAATTCCCAAGTTATCTTAAGTGTTTACTTATCTTACTAAACAATCACAGTTAGCGCTGCGTAAATCGATATCCTTACTTGTGTTCAATTACCCAATATAATCACATACATTCGCGTATCTCATACACATTATAAATTAAACTCAAAACGCAATATAACCCAATGCATTAACAGGAAATAAATAAACAAAATTTGTAGAATACTTCTCTTTATTGATATCTTCAGACGATTACAAACTCTATCTGCCCTACGCACATAGCTGTAGGGGTCCGTGCACTCAACTGCGGACTTCCACCCTAGGCCTCTACGCACTCAGCTGCAAAGCCTCTACCTATGCTAAGACCAAAAACACTTAGACTTCTCTACCAACAATCCGAGACTTGTCTTCTTCTTCCAAAACTTAAGACTACTTAGAGCTTACTTACTTAGCTCTTTTTTATACAATCCCATGGTCCGCGGACCATAGGTAGATCTTTACAGCTGACTTTACACTTTACAAAATAAGGACGGACAACCCTTTATGACTCTTAACACATTCGCACTCCACGACCAAAAAATGCGGAGACTTTACTACTTTATTACAAAATTGAGCCAAAACATGGGCTTTTAGCCCCAAAACTGTCCTTAGGGGATCTTGTTCCCAAAAACCCTAGATAGGAAGCATTATTTTCAAGGAGTTCTTCAAACAGTTAAGAAAAACTTTGGAGGAGGTCAAATCATCTATATTTAGTCTTTTTCATTACAATATTTATGTTTAGAATGGCCCTTTTGGGCCAACAAATCATGGTAAGAAGGAGGAATGGTGGTGTTATCAATTTGATTATATCTATAAAATTTTGTTACAACTTCAAGTAATGACCTAAGAAATCTAGGTTTTTGTCTATGTATGCCCCCAATCTTAGCTAAACATGTACTCGCCTCTAGATATGGATGGATACCTATTTTGCAAACGTTTAGTGGATAATTGGTAGATATTTTAACATGGTTGAATAGGATGGTGATACGGGAGGAGGGGTTGATTTTGTGATTAGTGGTTTAGAGAAGTAGGCTTGGTATAAGTGTACAACCTCTGTCCAATTATTTGAACCTTATTAGGGGGAGAAAGGGGTTGACTACAATGGATGGTTTACTTGTTCCAACTTTAGATGGGGCTTTACTAGAGTTCAAGCTTGGTTGGATTGGATATATGGCCCAAGAGATGATATCTCCTTTTTTGGGAATATGTGTGTGTTAATTGTAGCTATAGGTTTGGATCACCTATCCATTATGAATTCTATTTCAGTAGGTGATGAGACTCATCATTGGGTAAAATATATGGACCTTAATAGACCTCCAAGCTTACTAAAATCAACTCTTCTCATAATTATTTACATGTTTTAATTATATTTTGCTTAATGAGATGAGTAAAAGTAAGATGTCAAGTTTAGTGGTCTAATGTGCATTGCCTGCGGGTTTTTGGAGCAAAATGTGGCTAATTAGGGTGCAGGAAATCGAATGAGATAAGAAGGAGAGATTATAGGAGATGGGATCTCCCTTATTAACTCCTCATTCACTCGAAGATCCCTCAATCAAATCACACCAGCTCGGAGTTGCAGGCAACCGAGTCATGAGGATCATTGACAACCAAGCTAGTGATAGTTAAGAACCAGTTAATCTCAAGATTGGAGCCAAGCCTCCCTAGATTTAAGGAAGTTGTTGGAAACTTCAATTATATAAATAAAGAGGCCTAAAGCCTCATTAGGATTCAGATTTTTTAGGAAATATAGATAAGAAGTTTTAGAGTTGAAGAATTGTGACCAAACATTGTTATGTATTTTTTGATATGTTAATGAAAATGAGTAGCATTCAATTGATCCAACAATGAGTCGACTCAGATGGTTGAAGCTCATGGGTTAGAGCCCAACCCTAGCAGCATAGGTTCCTCTTAATGTACTTGTATGCTTAGGTTATCTCATAGTTAGTTGTTAAATTGATTTTGGTGTTATTACATTGCAAGTATTGGTAGATTTGATTAGTTTGCTTCCATTTGTGCATAGATTTAACAGTAGCATTATAGAGATAAGGAAATATTCCAAAAAGGTTGATAACAGGTGGATCTTACCTCATTCCTCCCTTCAGGGACCATGGCTTGAGGAACAACTCCAATTCAGCCCAAAAAGACAGAATTCTGATTTCTTAAGAAATTTAGGGTTAATCTACTAATTAGGTCATCATCTTTCAGTTTTAGAAGATAGGTTGTAGTTGTTATTTCTTATATCTTAAATTTTGTATTAGATTTCATGTTGCTTTCATAATAGGTTTCAAGCATTCCCATGCATGAACTTGGCAAATAAATTATGCAAATTTTGTTTTCTTGTTTTTTTGTCAACCCTTCTTGTTTTGAAATGATTTATGAATAAATGCCAACAATGATGTGTATGTTGCAGGAGTTTCTATGTTGTAGGAAGGCCTCATATCATCAGCCTTAGCCTAACCATATTATGACCCTCATCATTGGGTAACTATATGGACCCTAATACACCTCCAGACTTACTAAAATCAACTCTTCTAATTATTCCTTACATGTTTTAGTTATATTTTTTTAAATGAGATGAATAAATGTAAGATGTTATGTCTAGTGGTCTAATGTGCATTGATTGCAAGTTTTTTAGAGCAAATCATGGACATTTTGGCTAATTAAGGGCAGAAACTCGAATGAGACAAGGAGGAGAGATTATATGAGATAGATCCTCCTCATTAAATCCTCACTCATTTGAATATTCCTCAATCAAATCACACTAGATCAGAGTTGCAAGCAACTGAGTTATGGAGATCATGGGCAGCCGACCGAGTGACAGTTAAGAGCCAGTTCATCTTCAGTTTGGGAGCCAAGCCTCCCCAGATTTAAAGAAGTTGTTGGAGACTTCAGCGGTATAAATAAGGAGGCTTAGAGCCTTATTAGGATTCAATTTTTTTATGTAAGAGCACTAAACCTTTTTGAGTGCAAGTTTGTGGCAAAATATTGTTATGTAATTTTTCTAATATGATAATGAGAATGAGCATTTCCCTGATCCAAAATGGAGTTGACTCATAGGGCTGAAACTCTTGGGTTAGGGCCCAATCTTAGCAGAAAAAGCTCCTCTTCTTATATTTGTATGTTTAGGTTATTTCATAGATTAATTGTGGAATTGGTTTTAGCATTGTTTCATTGCAAGTAGTGGTGAATTTGATTATTTTGCTTCCATTTTTGCATTGCTTTAACAGCAGCATTAGAGAGATAAAGGAATACCAAAAAGATTGATAGCAGGTGGATTTCACCTCACTCCTCCCTTCATGGACCATGGTTTGAGGAAAAACTCCTATTCAGCGCCAAAAAGACAGAATTCTGATTTCTTAAAGAATTTAGGGTTTTCTACTACTTAGGCCAGCATCTTTTCAGTTTTCAAGAATAGGTTTCAATTGTCAATTTTTATATCTTTAAATTTGTATTAGATATCACGGTGTTTCACCATATTCTGCAAGTATTTCCATGCATGAACTAGGCAACTAAATAATGAAATTATGTTTTCTTAAGTTGATTGGAAATCTTTCTTGTTTGACATGATTCATGGATAAATGCGAGTGATGTATGTATTGCAGGAGTTTCAATAGTGCAGGAAGATCTCATGCCAGTAACCTGTTGATGCCTCGAAAATCGCTGCAACAACAATGGGGGATAACCACCCGGTCCGGACCTGAAAGCAGCTCCTTTTCTGTTTGGTGTGGTGGCTCCAACTGGTTTAACTAGATCCATATACCTTTTCCCTATCACTATTGGTTTATGATGGATCTTTAACTACCAATAGTTAGGGATATCATATCACTTTTTCTTGTTGATCGAGCAAGAGAATGACCCTTAAGCTGATTTGGGTTCAGCTAAGCCACAACTAAAATTTTGCCTCTTTTGAGAAGAGGACTTAAAAGAATGTAGAAACTAATCTAAATGAAGACTTATTCTATAATGCAAGCAAAAAAAACTAATCATAATCTTATCTCAATTAGATAGATATAGATCTAACCCAACCAAGAGAAAGATATTTAAAGTATTGGGATTTAAACATGTCTTGCTTATAATGAATATCAAGTTAATGAAGTAGTTCAATTAATTGACATTATGGGCACCAAAACACATCCTATTGAGACCTCTTAACTGAAATAATCAATCAACAACACTCAGGAAAAAATTCACAAAAATGATATTGATTGTCAAATCAATATATCCAATAATTAAACAATAATATGCAGAAATAGTTCACAACACATTACCATTCAATAATTCAGTTTTATAAGACAGATTTATGAGTAAGTAGTTACTTAGAAATCATAATTTAATCCATAAGAATAGAGATACATAACAACATTGAGACAAATTACCCATATTGAAAAAAGTGCACAAACATGAATAAAATGACACATTCATGTTACCATAGAAATGAAATTGATATTTGAAACAGTGGTGTTAAAAATACCAATTTTATTACATCCATTTCTCTAACCCTGGTCTCCAATAGTACTTTACATTGTTTGAACTTCTACTTTCAAAACTAGAGCCACAATAGTGCAAACTCTATCCCTCATACGTAATTCAAAATACAAAGGAAAAATCATCAATAATCCCCAGATCTGAGATTTTCTCTACCCCTCCTACAATTTTAAATTCTTATTACAGAAGTGCTTTTAGAAGTCCAAAATTGCGAATGAAAGCAACCTTTTATTACATTATGCAATCTATTATTTATAATATTTCTAAAAGTATTTTGAAATGGGAGTTTATTAAAGAAAAAATCTATCCAATCCAGTTTTCTTTGCTCAAAAATTCCAATCTTTAATTGCTTGAGCATTCTTATTAATTGAGATCATTTTCTCCATATCACTTCTACTGTTTTCCTGTAAAAAGAAATCAACAATGAATTAATATGCAACAATAAAATCAAAATATCATTTCTCGCATTAAAATAAATCCAATCAAATGCAATTAATTAAATAATTGAAAATAAAATATAAGATTTCTATTGATGCCTGGAATTATTTAATTGGCCAAAGATATTATTGACGAATGGATCTGCATTGAGAAGAGACTTGGACAAATGAAAATTCAGAAAATAAAACTCAGAAAATTGATTTTGTTTTTAGAAATTCGTAGCTTGATCTTCTGCCTGATTTTTTACCCAATAAATGACTAAATCTGTTAGTGAAACCTCCTTAGAAATGTTCTCCTTGACTTTATCTTTCCAATGAGCCATCCTGGGCCTCATTTGGCCAAGTAAAACTCAATTTATGAGCTTCCAAAGTAGATGAATTAATTTTGGCACAATTCTGGAATTTTTGTTGCTAGGCTAAAAAAAAATCAGAATTTTAATTAAAATTTTAATCCTAAATTAAAATTCTATTTAACTAATAATTAATTCTAATTTAATTGTTAATCATAAATTAAACTAATTATTTAATAAACTATTATTAATTAATGTTAATCTAACTAATTAACATAATTTACTATTTATAAATTAATTAATACTAATCTAAACAATAATGAAATTTCATTTTAATTAAATTAATTATATGTTACACATTAATTAATTTAATTAATATTTAAAATTAATTATTTAAATATTAATATTTATTTTAATAATAAAACTAACCTACACTACCTATTAACTTTTCACTCATTCATATGAGTGAGGAAACTTAAAACATCAAGCCTATAATAAAACTTGGTTTTATGTCTTATGCCCCTTTGCCCTTTGGTTTAATCAGCAATCGGCGTCGAGAGGGCTATCGGGGTTTTAAGAAATGTGTGCATTCAAAAAGTCCCGATGCGATCAAAATTCCCAATGCGATTGGAAGAATTTTTATTATATTCATATTTGATGTATTAAATTTTATTTTAATTAAATTAATTATATACTAATTAATTTAAAATTTAACATTAAATATCAATTTTAATTTTGTATTGTTTTATTTTAATGAGGTTTATTTAAATTATGAAACTTTCTAAACTACAACTATTTTGACATTATGATTTTTGGAGATTAGTAATTTATTTGAAATATTGGAGTAAATTACTAAAATCTCGTTGCTTCATGATTTGGCTGTATAAGTAAAAAATAAAAAATAAAAATGTTAGTAAGAAATAACTAGGTGTTAATATTTAAAATAAACGCATTATTGAACTAATTTATTTACAAAATGCAATATTGTACATTTTATGCATTTTTAACCCAGACTATATAAATGATGAGACTTCAAAAGAGTACCATTTTCAAGCCAGTTGACCAAATGAGGTGAAACAAATGTCAATGGGAAGCTTATAAAAAATTGATTTTAACAAAGCAATCAAAACAAAAATCCAAAGAAAATGAAAAATTAACAAAAGCGTAGGGTAATCAACTAAATAAAAATCCTAAAATGTATTTAACCAAAATTTTATAGAAAGGGTCCCCATTTTTTACTTGTTCACCTCAAATAATGGAGGGGTTATGTTTTTACCACAACAATGGCGACACACAGGAGAAGAACCAATTATCTCTGTTCGATATAAATGAGATTTTCTTAAAATTAGAATAAAAATAATTAAAGAAGAGAAAATTATTTTTGGATTGCTTGACTAGGTTTATTAGTCTGAATAAAAGCAAGAATCATCTAACTGTAATTTTTCTCAAAATTTCTCATAAATTAAAATATTTCAATACTCTATATCAGTCCTTAATTAGTTGTAGAGATAAAGCAAGGGTCACTTTACAGCTTAGCTTTTGAAATATACTCATTTGTCACAGGTAGAGCCACTACTGCCAGCAAACATCTATAGTCTCGACAGGGTTACCTTTTAATCATAAATGATTCAGAATCCCATCTGTTTAAGAATTATTGATCTAGAGATAAATCCATTTATATATGTTTATTTTCTTTGAATTATACATTTTTTTTAAAGCCATTGTCCTAGTTTGGTAGCCAGATAGTTGACAATGCCATTCACTGGTTATAATTGGATTGAACAAGTTGGCTCGTGATGAGACCCCTTGTTTTATAATTGTTTGCAATCATAAACCATTACTCTGGTTTGTTTAGCAGTGTTGGTAATGTCAGCATATTTTTCCCCTATGATCATGGTAAGCAAGCTCATGATGAGACCTCCTATCTTTTAAGTTTAAATATATTTTTGGATTACACTTTAGAAAAATAAGACTCTCTAGGACAGGGAGAATCATTGACTCCTTAAGAGTTAAAAATGACAATTTCAGAGTTAAAGGTGCTTTGCTGTAAAGTGTCATTACTTGGTTAAAAATAACTTTTCTTGACTGATAATAGAACTTTGAAAGATCTTAATAAAATATTGAAATCTCAAAATGATTATAATTTTGATGAAAAAAAATATTTTTTTCAGATTTTATGATACTTTGTCAACTTCTCTAAATTGGTAATCTATTTCTTAAGTATGTCTACCTTTATAATAAGCAAATCAAACTTTATTAAGAGTTTTTAAGAAAAAGCTAATAGGTGACTATTAACAATTTTTCTCCATGTATGTTGACCATTGTTAGGTAACAAGTAAGCCTTCCATATAAATCATGGCAAAGTCACCAAAATCAAAACTGAAAACCAAAGGAAAAGAATTCTTATGCTAAAATGAGAAATAAATCAACAAATAAAAATAAAAATGAGAAAATTTTAAAAGTGGAAAGGAAAATCCAAGTTTCGTAAGATAAATTCAGACAAAAATGTTTATACCTTTGTCTCAACAATAAGAAGAAAAAAGAAAATAATCGCGTAATCATTCATTCTTATGTCAAGATTCAGAAAAATTATACCTTGCAGAGTTGTAAGTGCTTTAGGCTTTTAGATAGTAATGATGATAAAATTCAGCCACAATGAAAAAATTTTGTCTGATGTCAATCTTCTTGTTTCAAAGCATCATCTTAATCATTTTCTAATAAAAATAATGCTTAAAGAAACAAACTAAAGGTTCAGAAACTTCCTGGCGTAGCTGTTTCGACGAAGACTATCGTTGCTTTTTGAAATAACGCCAGGAGAAGAGTATAGGACTTCCAAAGTATGATCCGGCAGAGGATTGAAAGCTTTTATGAAGAGCTACAAAACAGATTTATATGTCAGAAAAATAAATCTGAAACTAAAGTAATGAAATGTAAATTAATGAAAGTGGGTACATGAATCTTACCATTGGAGAATTGCATTTGATCTTACCTGAAAGGTATCAGTTTTTCCAATACTAGCTGACTTCTTATTTTAGTTAACATTAAAAATATGAAGAAGACAAACTAACCAAAATCCTATAACCCAAAATCATTATTTATTTTATTTACACTAAAGCAAGCAGTAAAATGCAAAAATGGAATGCTTAGTGCTCAAGGGAATTGAAATTAATACAAATGCATCAGAAATGAGAATGAGAATTTGCAGTGATCAATGTTTTTCAAAATATTTTAAGTTTCATATAAACTCCATGATTTTATAAATTTTCTAGAATTAAGACCAAATCCAAGATAATGAAATTTAAATATGAAGGTAAAGAGATCTTGAATTTCTTATTCAATTATGGAATTATATATTGAAAACTGAAATATATGGGAAATCGAAATGATTTGAATATGCTTGCAAATTTGTTATCAATCGCTTTCTTACCGTAGTGGTTGCCCAATATTCTTTTAAATTAACACAACGCCTTATCGGAGGATTTGCATTGCATGTAGAGGCATGCATTGGAATTTATCGCATCGAAGGTTGCAATAGTAAATTGCCTATGAGAACATGTGCAATGAAATGAAGTGATCGCATCATTAAAGAAATATTATATTGGGGATCGGGGAATATTTACATTGTGCTTCCCACATCACACATCGCAGATTCGGAGATGTGATGTGAGCATAAATAAAAATGTGATGAAGCGATTGTGATATGGGCGATTGCTAATCGGCGATTGGCAAACTTTTGGTACTCGATGTAACAATATAATTTTTGCGATGCCGATATGCGATGAATGACGTAGCTAATCGGTGATCGCAATCAGCAATCTTAAGCACATGATGTAACAATTCTTGATACACTGATATGCAATGAAGAGTGGACCCAATAATTTTATGATAAAAATTTAATAACATATCGGATCCGAGACATCGACCCTTTAAAATTATGCCCCTACTTTTATTGCGATTGAATGGACACGATATTTTATAAACTTGATTTGAATTTCATATCGAGTCTGGAATTATGTGGTCATCACAATATCGGGAAAGTTGTTTATCGGAGATCGGAGATCGGCGATTCATGATAATGGAAGTATATTTAATTGCAAACCTCCGATATGCGAAATGCGATATGGCATATGAGTGAGGTAATACATCAGAGATCTTTTATGAACAATTTGTTATCAAAAATGCTAAGAGCTACTTCCGATGAAATCTTATGATACAAATGGTTGTGATATAAATGATGTGATATCGAAATGAAATAATTGACGAAGATGAGCGAGATGAGAATATTACAAATATTTTCACTGAAGTATCAGCGATATGAAAATTAAGTTGAATTCTATGATATTGCTTGAAATTTCAATTGGGTTTTCTGATGGTTGAAAGCAAAGTTAAAAATGCTCAAATTCTAATGAATCACAAAATAAAATTTCCTTAAACCTCTTGCAAATTTGAAATGGGTTCGCTACTTACTTCAAGTTTTAAAAACAAATGAAAACCTGCAAATAAAACAAAACAAAAATAAAAAATAAACTAAGGATCTGAATGCGATAAAGCCACTAATTGTGGAAGAATGTCAACACAGATTTAAATTTGTGCCAGGTGCATACTCAATTAAATTCTATCAATACATTATTCGAAATAGGCAGAGATGTATTCATGGGTAGAGGTATTGCAGTAAGAAATTTTTTTAAAAGGAAAACAAGAATTAAAACTTTCTGATAGGAAAAAAATGTTTCACTGAACATGTATGAGAAGCACTGATTACTTTGTTTTAATTTTTAATCTGCAAAACTTTTGAAATAAAAATAAACAAACTAAATTAATTCTACTGTTATTCTAACCATATACATGAAAATGGCTAGGTATAGTCATATTTCCAGTGTAACCATTTTCTCATTTTAATTCCTGCATATATGTACAGTTCAAATGTTATTAATAAAAATAAGAATCTAATTAAACTAAGAAAATTAAATATGAAATCAGAATGTACAGTTATTGTTAGCAACTTAATTAAAATCTCATTTTCTTGAAATTTCATTTGCAATTCAATACCAATTGGATCATAGAAATCTGAATGGATTTCCATTAATGATTGGGAAATATTCAAAAGAGGAGATGACAGGCCAGATTGTGGATATGAGCTTTTAAATTCAAAGACTTGAAAAAAATTGTTAGTATTATTTACAAATGTTAAATTATTAACAATCTTCCATGAAAGAAAATTTTCCAAATATTTTTCAAATGAATTAATGAAAAATGGATGGAAATCTGTCAAATAAAATGGAAAATTATTAATTGAATTGGATTGCTGACCAGATTGTTAAATTACATTCTCTTGTTGACATTGCCTTTGAGAAGATAGAAGCTTTTGATGAAACATTAGCATTGATTGAAATTGAAATGTTAATAGCTTTTGATGCTCATGATTATAATATGAAACTTCAATTTTCCAACAAGGCAATGCATCAATTGAATGTTTAATAGTAAAGTGTTCATTATGCTAGCATAAAATATCAAAAATCTCAAAAATAAAATTAGAAATAAAATTTGATTTTAAACGAAAGAAGTGAGGAAACAAAAATAAAATGAAATCACTATTGATACAACTAATATTACAGCACAATTGGGATCATTTTGAAATAATTTCTTATTCACAAGGATTGGATAGAATTATGAAAATTGAGTAATTGCCAATTCCAACTTGTGAATTAGAAAATGAATTATGATTATGAGTAGGAATGAGAGCTTGATCATGATATGAATCATAAATTGGAATGTTTTCTTGAATAGTGAAATCATGAAGATAATTTGCTGCTTTAGAATAAGGATTAATTGGAATAATTTCTAAATTGAAATGTCCCTCATTCTCAGATGTTATTTGAATCTTCTCATGAGGATTCTATTGAGAAAAATAGAAATCAACATCCTCAAAGTCAAAGTAATTATCATAAATGACTTCACAAGATTCTCTAAAATTCCCTTCAATCTCATCCAATATATCCAAACAAGGAGGAACAAGAATTTCATGTTCATTGATGGCAAAATAATGATCAATTATTATTTCTCTATCTTGATAAAAATTTATTGGTAATTCATTTAAATCATCCTCTTTAATTTCTGAAATATCATTAATACCAAGAGGAGAAAAATTACCATCATTAAAAATATCAGGATAAAGGGAAAAATGTGAATCTGAAATAATGCAATTAAAAATGTCTCGGTTTGAGAACTCTTGTGCATTATGCTCATTGTAAATTTCAGATTGCAGATCATTCCTTTGTGTATTCATGCTTTTTTGAATAAGAGTGCTTTGCTGCTCTGATTTCGGCATTTGCTCATCATGGAAAAATTCATAAATTTGTACAGCAGTTTGCATGCTATTATTTACTTTGATTACTACTTGCACTTTCTGATTTGTAATCTGATTTTCTGAATTTAATGCAAAGTAACTTCCAGATTCCAATGCAGCTCTTTCTCCAAAATTGTTGTTGTTGTCCTCTTGAATTTAATTAGAGATATTTTCCAAGCTTTATGAAACCTGTTACACAATAATTTGTCACTGTCTTCGTCCCAGTCTTCCTACTGTGTCATGTGTCCAAGTCATTCATGCTCATATTAGACAAATGCTCTCTGATGTTGCCAAATGACCCACTTTTCCTAAGTTATATGCCTCATCGCGTCTGTTGACTAAATAAACGCGCTGAAGGGTGCTCCTAAACAGTCCAGAAGCACTGCCATCATGGAAATACACCTAATTCCCGCGATGGTCCGATTTTATGTGCCAGTGCGAGGTCGCTTGTAATCTTCAGCGATGACCTGACTAGCTACGTTATTCAATATCGATGTCAATGCAGAAGATCAGTTATGTACCCGTGATGATCCAGATTGGGCAAATTTGTTCCAACATTCGGCCTTCCAGATGACTCCAGACCTAGTTGTTGGCATAGTTTATGTCGCCCTCCTTTCTCTGGCATGGCTGTTCCGTCATTTGTGATACCTTCCTTAGAGATAAGCTCATTCTTCCACCTTTCATGGAGACTCCTTCTCCTATTTAAACTCTCACCATTGCTATGTGCTGCTAGTTTTTGGAATGGTTGCTGATAATTGACTAATGTAGCAGTGTTGTTAATGTTTGTGAGTTTGCTAGATAGCTGGTGTGAGTGTGACAAGTGTGGGATTGTTGATAGCTTGTGGAAGGTTGTGAAGTGCCCTTAATCTTATGTAAAACTTGTGAGTGAGAGAGACTTGTATGTTGGAAGATCCATCTTCAAAGAGTGAATTCTTGAGGAATATGCTAGTTGGACCCTTCTGAGAAAGCTTGTGACATCAAGACTTTGGTTGTAAGCTTACTTTTATTTCATTATTAATGAAATCAATGATATTTTCCTATGTCTTGTATATAATGTACTTGATAGCTCATGACTTCTTAACTTTGTGAGTAAATAGATCATTGTTGTTCTGGTTACGTGCTTTGTTGTATTTTCTTTGCATTGTTTCAGGTTGATTGCTCATTAGGAAGCGGAAGCTAGAGCAGTGCAACGGAACTCCATCGACCACCAGTTGAGGTATGCCTCCAACTATGACTGTTTAAGGAAAGCTATTGTTGATCTGTCTTTGTTTGTGACTAGACCCACTCAAGGGCTAGAGGGGTTGCCTCTGTCCGTAGAGGGAACACTTTCATGCATCACAAAACCACTTCATCACAATTTATTTGGACATCCATATTGGAATTCTCATTTATTTTGGAAGGGGATGAAACAAAACTTGAACTAATTTCATATGGATTGGGAATGGGAGGAAAAGAACAAATATGTTCAAACCAATCTAGTGATTCTTCTTTCGTAGGTTTATCTTCGACTTTAAATTTTAAACAATTCAAATGAAATCGAATATTAAAATATCTAACAAACTCATTTTCTTTTTGTAGATATTCAATTTCATCACATGCCTGATCATAATCATAGCCGTCAAATCTACAAATGAAAATTGTAACAAATTGATCTCAACTATGAATTGAGGCAACCAGAAGAGTTCTACACCAGTTTCTCGCTTTTACCGCAAATATGAGAGTAAAAATTCTGCATAAGATGCCTTCATCAATTCTTTAAAAATTATAATTTGAAACATTTTGAATAAATTGAAGGACATGATTAAAAGCAGAAGAATTTTGCTTACCATTAAACTTTACCTGAGACAAGAGTCTTACCACTTCGGGTGGAGTATTAGAAGATGCATGTCCATGGATACAACTCCAAATTGGAAGTTTAAGAGGAGCCATCGTAATTAAATAAAATATTAAAATTGAAAAAACTCCAATAGACAATAAGTCTCAGGCCCTCCTTCTAGCGCCAAAAATGTTGATGCCTCAAAAATTGCTGTGACAACAATGGGGGATAACCACCCGTTCCGGACCTTAAAGCAGCTCCTTTTCCATTTGGTGTGGTGGCTCCGATTGGTTTAACTAGATCCAGTTACCTTCTCCCTATCGCTATTGGTTTATGATGTATCTTTAATTACCAATAGTTAGGGATATCATATCATTTTTTCTTGTTGATCGGGCAAGAGAATGACCCTTAAGCTGATTTGGGTTCAGCCAAGCCACAACTAAAATTTTGTCTCTTTTGAGAAGAGGATTTAAAAGAATGTAGAAATTAATCTAAATGCAAACTTATTCTATAATGCAAGCAAAAGAAATTAATCTTAATCCTATCTCAATTAGGTAGATATAGATCTAACCCAACTAAGAATAAGATATTTAAAGTATTGAAATTTAAACATGTCTTGCTTATAATGAATATCAAGTTAATGAATTAGTTCAATTAACTGACATTATGGGCACCAAAACACATCATATTGAAACCTTTTAACTGAAATAATCAATCAACAACACTCAGGAAGAAATTCACAAAAATGATATTGATTGTCAAATCAGTAAATCTAATAATTAAACAATAATATGCAGAAATAGTTCACAATACATTACCATTCAATAAATCAGTTTTATAAGACAGATTTCTGAGTAAGTAGTTACTCAGGAATCATAATTTAATCCATAAAAATAAAAATACATAACAACATTGAGACAAATTACCCATATTTACAAAAGTGCACAAACATGAATAATATGACACATCCCTGTTACCATAAAAATAAAACTGATATTTGAAACAATAGTATTAAAAATACCAATTTTATTGCATCCATTTCTCTGATCCTGATCTCCAACAGTACTTTACATTGTTTGAACTTCTACTTTTAAAACTAAAGCCACAATAGTGCAAACTCTGTTCCTCATACATAATTTAAGATACAAAGGAAAAGTCCTCAATAATCCTCAGATTTGAGATTTTCTTTACTCCCTCTTACAACTTTAAATTCTTATTACAGAAGTTCTTTTAGGAGTCCAAAATTGCAGAGGAGAGCAGCCTTTCATTACATTCTGTAATCTACTATTTATAATATTTCCAAAAGTATTTTGAGGGGAGAGTTTGTTGAAGAAAAAATCTGCCCAATCCAATTTTATTTGCTTAAAAATTTCAATCTTTAATTGTTGGAGCATTCTCATTGATTGAGATCCTTTTTTCCATATCTTTTCTACTGTTTTCCTATAAAAAGATATCAAAAATGAATTAAGATGCAACAATAAAATCAAAATATCATTTCTCGCATTAAAACAAATCCAATCAAATGCAATTAATTAAATAATTGAAAATAAAATATAAACTTTCTATTGATGGTTGGAATGATTTAATTGGCCAAGAATATAATTGACGAATGGATCTACATTGAGAAGAGGCTTAGACAAATGAAAATGCAGAAAATAAAACTCAGAAAATTGATTTTGTTTTTAAAAATTCGTAGCTTGATCTTCTGTCTGTTTTTTACCCAATAAATGACCAAATCTGTTAGTGAAACCTCCTCAGAAATGTTCTCCTTGATTTTATCTTTCCAATGAGCTGTCCTTGGTCTCATTTAGCCAAATAAAACTCAATTTATGAGTTTCCAAAGTAGATGAGTTAATTCTGGCACAATTCTAGAATTTATGTTGCTGGGCTAAAAAAATTCAAAATTTTAATTAAAAATTTAATCTTAAATTAAAATTCTATTTAACTAATAATTAATTCTAATTTAATTGTTAATTATAAATTAAACTAATTATTTTATAAACTATTATTAATTAATGTTAATCTAACTAATTAACATAATTAACTATTTATAAACTAATTAATACTAATCTAAACAATAATGAAATTGCAATTTAATTAAATTAATTATATGTTACATATTAATTAATTTAATTAATATTTAAAATTAATTATTTAAATATTAATATTTATTTTTATAATAAAACTAATTTACACTACCTATTAACTTTTCAGTCATTCGTATGAGTGAGGAAACTTAAAACATCAAGCCTATAATAAAACTTGGTTTTATGTCTTATGCCCCTTTGCCTTTTGGTTTAATCGGCGTCAGGAGGGCTCTTGGGGTTTTAAGAAATGTGTGTATTCAAAAAGCCCGATGCGATCAAAAGAATTTTTATTATATATTTTTTATTATATTCATATTTTATGTATTAAATTTTATTTTAATTAAATTAATTATATATTAATTAATTTAAAATTTAATATTAAATATTAATTTTAATTTTGTATTGTATTGTTTTATTTTAATGAGGTTTATTTAAATTATGAAATTTTTCAAACTACAACCACTTTGAAAATAAATAAACTATAGCTACTTTGACATTATGATTTTTTGAGATGAGTAAGTTATTTGAAATATTGGAGTAAATTACTAAAATTTTGTTACTTCATGATTTGGCTGTATAAGTAAAAAATAAAATAAAAATGTTAGTAAGAACTAATTAGGTGTTAATATTTAAAATAAATGCATTATTGAACTAATTTATTTACAAAATGCAATATTGTACATTTTATGCATTTTAACCTAGGCTAGATAAATGATGAGACTTCAAAGGAATGCCATTTTCAAACCAATTGACCAAATAAGGTGAAACAAATGTCATTGAGAAGCTTATAAAAAATCGATTCTAACAAAGCAATCAAAACAAGAATCCAAAGAAAATGAAAAATTAACAAAAGCGTAGGGTAATTAACTAAATAAAAATCCTAAAAGACGTTTAGCCAAAATTTTATAGAAAGGGTCCCCATTTTTAACTTGTTCACTTCAAATAATGGGGGGTTGCATTTTTACCACAACACAACCCCAACCTAACCTCATCCATCTATGATCACCAAAGCCACTAATTTCCTCAACCAATTCATTATTCCATAAGAATAACTTCCAGGTTTGTTAAACAAATCCAACCATCTTACAAACTCTGTTTTGAACTCTGAAGAAGTCATATCCACTCCCTTTCCTTGTTATTTCCATTATTTACCTTCCCTAGGCCCTATACCACCTTCCAAATCACTCCTCTTTCTCTTGGTCGGATCCTATAGGAATACAAGGGATCATGTAGGAGCATTAGGACATCGTGTAAGAAGCATTAGGACATTTTGTAGGACGACCTGTAGTGGCCTGTTTGAGGCCAATTTGTGGAAAAAGCATGCAAGGAGATATGAGAAGACGACCACTTACCTCTCAAGCCATCTGACCTTTCATAACTATCTCTAACCCACCTGCCATATCACCAACAAGATTTAGCATTCACATTTTCACAAGAAATGAAAAAAAGGAAAAAAGAGTTATTGTGTTCAATCATATGCATAGTAGTAAAATGTTTGGTTATTTTAGATTGCATGCATAGGATATTTAGGATTACACACATGTTAGCTTAAAGTTCCCCTGAAGTAATATCTCTTAACAAATAGTTAGGTGAATGGTGTGTTTAAAGCATTTATTTCAGTATTTCATTACTATAGTAGACAATATTTCCATTCTTCCAATTAGGATAAAATTCCCCTTTCTTCATTGGTAATCAAACATCTTCTGAACCAGTAGAAAGCTGGTTTGAGAAACCATAGTGGTCTATCACCAGCTCAGTAGTGACAAAGAGTGGACCCATTGCATATGCTTATGTATACAGCATTGTCACCTCCAAGTTTTTACGAACCACGGGTTGATAAAGTAAAGTTGGTAGCCCCAAGAGTTGCAGCATTCTTGTTGTAATACTGGTGCTCATCACTTTTTGGCGTCGTTGCCGGGGAGGTGTCTGAGTAGATGTGATTTCTACTTTCTTTCTTTCATTTCTCATCTCTTCCATTCAGTTGTTAGCTTCATTTCTTCAAAAGTAATTGTAAGTTGGTTTGCTTTCCTTTCCATTCTGCAAGTAAGATTTCATTCAGCAGTTAGTTTCCATTCAGATTATTATTTCTATTTTGCAATTAGTCTTAAAGCTTGAAAAACAAAACAAAACAAGAACACTTCTTTCATGCTTCGTAGGAATAGGGATAACTTAGGGAAATTCCTACCAAATACCCCCACCACTTCCAATAGCCAACCTTCCCTCTTCTTTGGTGGTTGCGAATTGGAGGACCCCTTAGGCGAGAAACCAGAAATTTTTTAAGAGCCTACAGGAGGAGAAGAAGAAGGAGAACCCATTCCAACTAACCTAATGGCTAAAAATAAAAATGACAGAGGAGATAGAGAAAGAATTGAAGGTGCTTTTCCCATCAGAGAAACCAATGGGGATGCCAAGATGAAAAACATAAGCCCCTCTACTCTTCCTCACTTCCATGGCCTAACCTCAGAAGATCCAGATACTTTCTTGTTTGAGTTCATTGTCATATGTAGAACTTATGATTACACCATTGATGATCAGAAGTTGAAACTATTCCCATCCACTCTCAAGAATGCAGCTTTGCACTATTTCATGGGTTTACCTGGGGATAGAATCACAACCTGGGCTCAGATGCAGCAAGCCTTCAACAATAAGTATCGGGGCTACTGCAGGTCTAAAGACACTAAAGAGGAAATTTTTAGAATGACCTTGGGACATGATGAAACATTACAGGATTATGAGGAAAGAATTTAGCTTAGATAGAGACATGTACACACTTAATCCTGAGTCACTGAAGCTATTCCTACTCAGGGGGGTCAGGAAAGACCTTCTAGATACCCTAAACCTACTAGCAGAAGGGGACATCTACTAACTACCCTATGATGATATCAAGATTGTCTTTAAGAACCATTCTAGGGCAGCTATGAAAAAGGGCAGGGGTAATCAACCAATGGCCATCTCATCCTCTTCCAACACATCCATAAAAGGTGAAATTGGAAACATGCTAGAAGATTTCAAGAGTGAAATGTTGCAAACCCTCGCCCTACAGATGGACACTATGCACATCAAGAGAAAGCAAGAGGAAGCAAAGAGAGAATTAGCCATCTTCTTCCCTAGATGCACAAGGAGGCACCCTAGGAATGAATGTCCATTAAACCTTATCGAAATCTGCTCAGTTTGAGAAGAAAACCACTCCACAGACAAGTGCCCTTATCTAACTAGACTAGAAGTCGTGTATCAGGGAACTGAAGGGGTGACTGGACAACTCTGCTACGTAAATCAAAGGAGACCTCATGGGCCTCGATCATACCAGCAGGGCATGCAAGGGTCATCCTATGCATATTACAACCCTAACGAAAAAACATCCATTCCCTCTTGGGGGGCTTACTCATCCCTCCTGGTCTACACCTTCTCCTTGGTATTTTTCACCTCAGTACCATTCCGAGTCGTCCAACCAGTCATTTCAGCCATATACTCCTCCACAGCCTCAGTGGAGTGCACCAACCTAGGGGTGGAGGCCCCCATACAACAACGCTTCAGCTTTATTGCCTTCACCTCCTACTCAACCACATATTTTACACCTTTCTCCACCTAAAAAACCTCAGATGCCTACCCAACCAAATTTGAACCCGAACATTAGACAAGCACAGCAAGTATATAGCGGAGAGACATCCTACCCTGCTTGTGTTGTGGAAATTCAGGAAATCAACCGAAGGTCTAAGAGAGTATTCCCGAACAACCAACCTCCATCTCCACCTAAGGAGAGTGAGGAGGAAAGAGAGGAAAGTATGCCTACAGTGAATCCACCACCCTTTCCTCAAAGATTAACTTATCCAGTCCAGCCTACCCCATAAGAGAATGAACTTCTGAGTGAATTGAAAAATCTGTGTCAAAATTTCACTTCTCCAAGCCATTAAGGATGTACCTATTTACACCAAACTAATTAAAGAGAAGTGTTTCAAACATCCAGGGAGGAAAAAAAGAGACACCCCTACCATTAATTTCATTGGGTAGTTGTCCAACTTAATGTTGGGGCAGGTAATTTTCCCAAATTACTTAGACCCTAGAAGCCCTGTAGTAGATGTGCACATTAATGGCACCATTCTCCCACACACATTGATTAATATTGGGGCTGGCATTAATGTAAATACTAAGAATACCATGCCCAAGCTAAATCTCCAGAGTTCATTAAGAAAGACCACAATAGTCTTGCAAATTGCAGACCGTTCCACAGTAGCCCTTGAAGGGATTGTTGAGGATGTGATGGTCTCCATTGACTCCTGAGAGTACCCTGCAGACTCCCTAGTTCTCTAGCCTAAGGCCAAGTTTAATGGTTATCCTCTCATACTTAGGAGGCCTTGGTTAGCCACTGTCGATGCCTACATCATCTACAGGGCTAGAAATATGACTGTCAAAAATGGGCATCTGTCCAAGCAGTTGGTCTTGTACCCTCCTTCTCAGCCATCTTTAGAACATGATTTATCTTTATGGCTAGAAGAGGAGGAATAAGATGAAGTCTACTCATCTCAACTCTATACCCTAGAAATTTCCATGGGAGGAGGATAGTCGAATGAAGATGATTTGATTGAACACATACTCTAAAATCCAACTCCCATCACCTTTTCCTTAGAGGAAGTAGTAAAGGAAACTAAGAGAAACCATCAAATTGATCTATGCTTAGATGATTCAAACCCTACTCGTGTCAAAGACAATAGAATTCGGCCCTGAAAGAACTTTGAAAATCGACCCCTCTTTCTATATACCATGAAGAAGAGTTGTGCAACATGCTAAGGGAACATCTGGATGCCTTTGCTTGGAGTTACAAAGAAGTGAAGGGAGTGCACCCCTCCGTGTATACCCACCACATTTATATCAAAGAAGGTTACAAACCAGTCCAAAAACCCCAAAGGAGAATGAATCCAGCTCTCAAGGATATAGTCAAAGAATAACTGCAAAAGCTGTTGGATGCAGGATTCATTTACCCTATCTCAGACAGTGAGTAGGTTCTCCTTTGGTGTTGGTTCCAAAGAAAATTTGGAAGTGGAGGATTTGTGTTGATTACAAAGAGTTAAAAAAAGAAACAAAGAAGGACCATTTCCCTTTACCTTTCATTGATCAAGTGTTAGATGGTCTGGCAAGGAAAACATTTTTCTCTTTCTTAGATAGGTTCAGCGGGTACAATCAAATCCAAATTAGCCCGGAGGATCAGGATAAAACCACCTTCACCTATCCTTGGGTACTTTAGCTTATAGTGTCCTTCCTTTTGGCCTATGCAATGCCTCTGCCACTTTCCAGAGGGCAATCCTAAGTATCTTTGCCAATCTAGTCAATGATGCAGTGGAAATTTATATGGATGAGTTTACACCCTATGGTGTGATTTCTAGGAGGCTCTCTCCAACTTGGGTAAGATGTTGAACAAATTCATTGAAATGAAATTGTCCCCCAGCCTTGAAAATTTTGATTTCTTGATGACTACAGGGATTGTTCTAGGTCATTCAATATCTCATAAAGGACTGCAAGTGGACTTGAATAAGATAGCCATCATCCAAAGGGTCCCACTTCTGCAAAACCAAAGGGATGTTGTAGTATACCTATAGGGGATAATATTGGGTACAAAGGGAAGTACCTAAGGGAATAATGTAATAATGGGATGGGCCATAGTAATAAGTAAGGTGGTTAACCTGTATCATGTAAGGGACCATAAGTAGTTAGTAATAATGTAATGGGCCCATGGTATTACATAGATGGTATTGAGGGAACCATGGTAATGACCCATGGTATTGTATGTATGAGGCCTATATAGAGGCTAGAGACTCCACATTGAGAGGTGTCAAAGATTATGGTATGAACAGGCATATGGCTTGTGGAGTGTTCTCCTTCCTTAAGGAGTGAATGTATGGTGTTACCCTACCTTAAGGGTTTAATATTAATAAAGAGAAGCATTTCTATCTATATTCAGATCTTGTTATTTTTGGGGTTTATTTACATTGTCTTATATTTTCATATCAGATCTATAACAAGTGGTATCATAGCACTTTCTTGGGCAAAAGTGGAATTTTTTTTTTGCAGGAACTTTCTAGAGCTGTGAGTTTGCAGATCAGATCTATACGTTTTGGGGAAAAATCTACAAAATCTAATTGCAGATCTGAATTCTTTTTGAAAAATACCCAAGTTCAAAAAAAAAATCAGCCAAATCAGAGTCTGGATGAAGGAGATATCGTTGATCTAAAAATCAGTGGTGTTGCAGATATTTTTAGGGGCAGTGAAATTGCAGATCAGATCTATATGATTTGGGGGAAAATCTAAAAAATCTAATTGTAGATCTGGATTCTTTGTGAAAAAATACCCAAGTTCAAAAAAAAATCGGCCAAATCGGAGTCTGGATGAAGGAGATCTCGCTGATTTAAAAATCAGTGCTGTTGCAGACATTTTTTGGGGCAGCGAGTTTGCAGCGCAAATCTGTACTTCCTGGCGCAAAATATGCAAAATCTAATTGAAGATCTGGGATTATTTGTGAAAAAATGCCTAATTTCAAAAAAAAAAGCATTCGAATTGGATTCCGAATGAGGGAGATGTCGCTGATTTAAAATTAGCTATTTTTCCGGCAATTTTTTTGTGACGGCGGGACAGTTGCAGCGCAAATCAGAAATTCCAGTGCGTGGATCGAGATTTCTACCACATATGAAGATGCAAAATGGTTGTTTCATTTCTGAAAACAGGTCATAATAGGGATTCTAAGCAATATTGGCTGAATTGTGGCCATTTCAAATTTTCGCCAAGTAAGCGATTTGTTTTCAAAAACCCTCTTCATGGCTTATAACAGTAAGTTTTTTACAAAAAAAAATAATGGGTCCTCTATTAAAAAATTTATAGCACATCTTAAGTTTGACTTCCCAGGGTGTTGGAAGGACAAAACAGGGTATTATTTGAAATATGAGGCTGCTATATGGTGGAAATCACTTAACAGTGAGATTCTGAAGTTATGTCGTACTGACGAAATTGAAGAACTACTTTTGGATAAATGGTCTCATACTAGAAAGGAGGAAACCAAACAACCTAGGAAAGATTTTATTTTTGCAGGAAAGAAGGAAACCAAGAAACCTAAAGGGTTACTTTCTACTGGTATCTCCTAAATGCAGGTTCATGGATGTATTCAGAAGGAGAAGATGATTGTGTCTATAAAT
Source organism: Pinus tabuliformis (assembly GCA_031772625.1). Classification (NCBI taxonomy): domain Eukaryota; kingdom Viridiplantae; phylum Streptophyta; class Pinopsida; order Pinales; family Pinaceae; genus Pinus; species Pinus tabuliformis. The sequence goes on from CM062820.1 coordinate 495,022,842, forward strand.
CCTAGTTGCAAACATAATTTTATCAATGTTAATTTAGCAAAAAAATTGCAAGTTCCAGCCAAACACATTGAAAACACACAGGTTGATGATGAGGATGTTCAAGTTTATAAAGATTTAAATATTTCTATGAGCAAGTATGTATTGCATTCTGATTTTTATGCTTCAGATATGGCTAATGATGATGTTGTTTTGGGATACTCTTGGATGGAATCGGTGGGTACTGTAAATATTAATGTGCAGAAGAAATTCTTGAAGCTCTGGTATAAAAAGAAGAAAATTACATTATAAGATATTTCCATCAATAAACAGGTAGAGTCCATGAAGGCTGAAGCAGAAGATGTTCCAAGGACTGACATATCAGATGATGAACCTTTGATAACCGACAATCAAACACAAATAGAGGTTGAAGTAGAAAAGGTTACAGGTATTGATACATCAGATGAGGACTCAGTGGTTGAAGTAATATCGGAAGATAAAAAACAACAGCAGGCACCACAACAAGTACCAGATACCACTCAGGCTCCACTGTTGGTTAAAACTTCAGCATATCACCACCTACATCACCCCGCAAGAAAACAACCAATAAGATAGCAATGAATTAGCCACAAGGACAACAACCCCCACATGATAGATAGAGAGGAGAAGCGATCCACCTACTACACATCAACATAGAAGAGCTGCCACGGTTAACTTCCATCTCAAGCGAGCGAGGCACCAGCTAGATCGAGGGTTCACCTTTCTCTTGGATGGCTAGATGCACGTGCATGGTACTAGTGGACTACTCCTTTGAGTAGATCTTATTATTTGTGTTCTTCCCATGTTTCGGGGACGAAACATGTTAAGGGAGTGGAATGTAGTATACCTAGGGGGGATAATATGGGGTACAAAGGGAGGTACCCAAATGAATAATATAATAATGAGATGGTCCATAGTAATAAATAAGGTGGTTAACCTGTATCATGTAAGGGACCACAAGTAGTTAGTAATAATGTAATGAGCCCATGGTATTAGATAGATGGTATTGAGGGAACCATGGTAATGACCCATGGTATTGTATGTATGAGGCCTATATAAAGGCTAGAGACTCCACATTGAGAGGTGTCAAGGATTATGGTATGAACAGGCATATGGCTTGTGGAGTGTTCTCCTTCCTTAAGGAGTGAATGTATGATGTTGCTCTACCTTAAGGGTTTGATATTAATAAAGAGAAGATTTTTTTATCTATATTCAGATCTTGTTATTTCTAGGGTTTATTTGCATTGTCTTATATTTTTAGATCAGATATATAACAGATGTCGGAAGTTTTCTAGGCTTAGCTAGATACTATAGGAGATTTATAAAAGGCTTCAGCAAGTTAGCTTCTCCTTTATTTGGGTTATTGGCCAAAGACTCTGAATTTTTATGGTCAGAAAGCTATCAAGAGGCCTTGAACACCCTAAAGGACAAGTTGACTACTGCACCTATTCTCTAAGGCCCAAATTGGGCTCTTCCTTTCCATATACATGCTAATGCCTCTCACAAAGCCATCGGAGTAGTTGTAGGCCAGATAGATGACAAGCTACCTTATGCCATTTACTTCATCACTAAGAATCTCTCAAAAGTCGAGCTGAACTACACAGTGACTAAAAAGGAGCTCCTAGTTGTTGTGCATTCATTGAACAAATAGGCATTACATAGGTTACCAAACATTTGTACATACTGACCATGCTGCAACTAAATACTTGATGAATAAACCTGATGTAAATGCACAGATTATTAGATGGTTATTTTTATTGCAACAATTTGATTTAACTATTATTGATAAGCCTGGCTAGGAGAATGTTGTTGCAGATTCTTTTATCCAGATTTTTCCTGCAGGGGAGGAAGGAATGGTTAATGATTAGTTACCAAATGAACACTTATTCGCCATTTCAGTCCTCTCTCCATGGTTTGCTGACATAGAAAATTACTTGGTGTCTGCACAATTTCCACCAAATTTGTCCTCCAAGGTGTTGGATGTGTGGGGCCTGATCCAAGTTTAGTGTTAGTTAGCCAAACAAATCCCTACACTACTGGCCCTTTCGGCATCAGCCCGCGGAGCGCAGATCGAAGTCTCACCCAAAGCAGTATGAGGGGATGCTGGAACCAAGTTTCCGCACCTTGAGATGGTCGTGATGTTAGTTTATTCCTTATGTTCCTGCTTTCGCACAGTTTTTTAAGTTCTAGGGCTCTATTAGTCTAGCCCTTTATTCTGCCCTTCAATACCCCCACTAAAGAGTACGAATGATCTTCGCGCAGCCCTGGCCTGCAGTCCATGTACTTTCACGTTGCTATGATGGTGAATTGTATGAGTTCCCAATTATCTTTAAGTGTCTTATTTATCTTACTTAAACAATCATAGTTAGCACCGCATACACAGATATTCTTACTTGTGTTCAATTAACCAACGTAATTACATACATTCACGCATCACATAAGCATTGTAAATGAAATTCATACACAATAATACAATATGCATTAATAGGAAACGAAGACACAGAATATGTAGAATGATTCTCTTTATTGATATCTTCAGATGGTTACAGACCCTATCCGCCCTGTGCACATAGCTGCAGGGGTCTGCGCACTCAACTGCAGGTTTCTACGCCAGGCCTCTGCGCACTCAGCTACAGAGCCTCTACCTACGCTATGACCTGAAACTTAGACTTCTAAAGACTTCCTCCTTATCACTCAAGACTTCTTACTTCTCTACCAAAAACTTATTACTACTTAGAGCTTACTTACTTAGCTCCTTTTATACAATCCCATGGTGTATGGACCATGGGTAGATCTTTATAGCTGACTTTACACTTTACAAAATAAGGGTGGACAACCATTTATGACTCATGACACCTTCGCACTCCACGACCACAACATGCGGAGACTTTACTATTTTATTACAAAATTTGACCCAAAACATGGGATTTTAGCCCCAAAACTATCCTTGGGGGATCTCGTTCCCAACAGGCCCCCAACATAAACATCGTGACTTGCCATCAAGTCACTCTGCGGATGCAGATATCTAAGCGCAAAGACCTTTGAGCTCAACCTGTATGACCGCAACCTTGGTAGTGCACTGTGCGGTTGCCTGCTTCACGTCTTCAACCATCTGTTCAGTCACTGCTCCTAAATTGTCATCTTAAAGCTTTTGCTAAGTTGCTTGTAGAGTCACAAGCTCTCGTTCAATAGAGGTCGTAACCACATAAGCCTCATCCAGCCAGGGCTTTAGTCACGCCTTCAGCACTACTTCCTTGTGTTGCGCTACATCCACCTGTTCTTTCAGCTGCTTAGCCTCCTGCAGTGTTGCCAATCTATGTATGAGCACGACAGTTCACATTATTCCTTTGACCTCGTCATAGCGTTGTTGTAGCTCGTGCGCTTTTGCCTCCAGTCATTGTACATTAGGGTCCTCCTGCAATCACATCAGGACCTTGAACGACTGTTCAAAGAGTTGTGTGCAGTCCGCTACTGCACTATCAACTGCCGCTATTGCCTCTCTGATAGCGGTTACACGTTGCTCCTTTACTTCTAGCGGGGTTGAAGGCTAGGCCTTCAACTGCAACTCGGTAATCTAAAGGTTTAGCTCCAACTGAACTCTCACCATTTCTGTATGAGTGTCACGTACCTCTGTAGCTAGCTTGTGGATGCGCACCTCGACTAGTTCTTTCTTAGGAATGGCCAACTCTGGGACCATTCAGCATGCCTCCTCCACAACCTAAAGTATATGCTTGTTTTGGTCGGTTTTCTCGGTCATGGCGGTAATCGTAGAGTCTCGTTGTAGTGCCATCTGCTTATTGTTAATGCACTGCTCACTGATCACCTGTAGGGCGCAGTGCTCATGGGCCCTCAACTCCGCAATTACTCCATCTACAAGAGGTGGAGCACCTCACCAAGGAGCGCTGCTAGATTCAACCCTACTCCCTTGAGGGCACTAACAGTGGGCCTGTCAGCTTCATTCTTTGTGGTCAGTGCTCCATCAAGTAGCACTATCGCACTAGAGGCCTTTGCGCGCAGCATCACGACAGCTTCTGAAGTGTCGATAGCAAGGCTAGTGGACACCGTGCCATCCTGTGCCGCGCAGGTCTGTAGCTGATATAGACCTATCTAGATAGCCCCCAATACTAGTTTCTACTAATGATCAAACTATTGTAGGGCCTCTGTGGTGACATCTCACACCGTGTCTCCAATGTCATGCAAGTCGCTCTCTATGAGGGTGATTAGGTCCAACGATGTCTTAGTGGCCTTGGACTTCTTCCTCGACCCTCCTTTCTCTTGTTCCCTTAGATGCTTGATGCGGGTCACTTGTGGGTCTGTGTCGTGCTGCTCTGTCTGCTCGTCCGTCTCTTCTTCTGTCTCAAGTGAACGCGACCTCGTGCCTTTGTCAAAGCCCCACTCTTTTCCACCTGTTTTCTTCTCCGTCTGTTGAGTGGCATTGTGCTCTGCCCGGGCCTTGTCAGCGGCCTCCTTCTTTCTCTTTTCATCAAGCTACGTCATCTTGAGTTTGGCCTCCTCCTTCTTGCACTATGCAGTGGACTTGCTCCCTCCCACTGCTAAGTCTGATGTAGTGCGCCATTCTGCCTACCAACGATCAAGTACTTCATCAATGGCATCATCTGTTGCCAGGTAAGGCAATTCATACCATGTCTGTGTAGAGTCCTTCTGCGCTCGAATGGACACATGGTGAAAATCTGCCTTAAACTTTGCGTAGTTCTAAGGTTGGCAAACACCATAGGCGACAATTGCGGTTTGCGATTGATAACCATGCGGATGTTCATCTCCATCAAGATCTAGAAGATCTTGTAGTCCTTGATGCGCTGCGCATCCTTTATCACCCACAATGAAGAGTACTTTGCTTCTTCTGGTAGGTCTGGTGTGACCGAAGTGAATTGACTGTCCTCTGGAAGCTCCCATACTACCAGCACAATAGACAGCAAGAGCCACGCGTATTGCAATGTCTTGCTGAGCTCCTGGGTCTCACGGCAGTTCGCAAGGAACTCACCGCAGAGATAGTTCGCCCAATTGAACTGGACTCCTTTGGCGCACTGGGCTGCTAGCGCGACGACAGGCGCCGAAACCTCATCGGCGCAACACTTCCTCATCACCTTCCCTGCCAAAATATGCGTAGCCACCTTTACAGCAAGGTCACTGATGCTTGATATGGCATATCTGTGCGGCTTCTTCACTAGCTTAAACTTCTCCTTCATGGCCTCCACAAGGACCTGCTCGCCACCTTTTCCACCAAATATCATGGCCAGATTTTCTCCTGTGTAGGGCAATCGCATGATCCTGTGGATCAATCTGTCAGTGATGGGTATTCGCTCCTCCATCCATAAACACCCATCATGCACTAAGCATAGCAGCTGCTTGATGACCAAGACTATAATCGAGGTGCAGTTGTAGTGTGACACCCATAGCAAGTTAAGCAGACCTACTTTGTCTACTCCTCTAAGCCACCTCCGTGGCTCCAATTCAATCATTCCAGTGGTTGTATCGATAATGCGGCGCATCAGTTGCTCGGTCGCCGAGTGTAGGAACTTCTCATGGTAAATCAAGTCCCAGTCTTCGAGCTCTAACAGAGGAACCCACCCCAAGCGCGGTCCTTCAAAAACAATCTCATCAAGCAGTAGATGGGATTGCAAGGGTGTTGAAAATGGCAACAAGAAATGCTAAAAATAGCATTGCTATAAATAGTAGTTCGAGTAAAAGTGTTGGACATAGCAACAAGGAATGAAAAATGGAAGTGCCAAAAATAGCATTGTTATAAATAGTATTTCGGGATAGATTCCAATTTGTGTTAGTCCCTAAACTAAAATTGAGAAGTAAAATTCAAATTTGATCTTAGCAGCTGTTTGTAAAATAATTAATTAATTCATATTGAGTTAATTAGTTGTAGAAAATCAAACATGAAGTCTATGTGGGGACATGCAACAGTTTCTCCATTGATTGAGGAATTTATCCCTTAGTTAAGGAGATGAGGATGAGTTGTACTTTGAGTTGTAATTAGTTATCTCAGTTAACTGAGTTAAATCTAGTTAGATTAGTTCCAACAGCTTGTGGAATTAATTGTGAGTTCAATTAGTTAATGCTTGCATGCATGTAATTATTGCTCTCCAGATAACTGAATATTCTCTCATAAATAACTCATGCATGTCAGTTCAGCCAGAGACCCAGTTGAGATCAGAGGAAGGGATAGTGTACTATCAGTTGGAGGATTTTTCCTATACAGGAAACTCATCCATGCAGAAGGAATTATCTCCTTCAGGATTGCACTGTTACTACTGAGCCAAGTGAGCAGTGTGAGGTGGGAATTCACACAAGTGGAAGCACTGGACCTCAGGAAAAACTACGCAAGGAAATAGGAGGCTTGGAGGGCAAAGGAGAAGGTTTGTAAGAAGCCTTTAACTATCTATGAGCAACATTCAGGGATTGTATTAAGAGCTGGATAGCTTGTAAGCTAAAGCTTTGTGTAATTTGAACATTTTTTCCACTTATATGATAATACAGAGATTGGGGTTTTAGGCTGAGGCTTTCCCCAGGTTATTCTTTTGTGTTCATGTGTGATTGATTTCTCATTCTCAGTTATATGTGTTCTATTTGATCTTGCTCATATTCAATAAAGCTTCCGCAAGTTTGTTGTAGAAGTTGATCTTGTATTTTGCTTTAGTATATTGCATAATCTGTTGATCTACATGGTATCGAAGCAAAGGTGATCAAAGCGAAGAACAGTATACAAAGAAGGGAGAAGTTCAAAGTTTGAAGTTCCTGATTATAGAATTTGATTTCTTATCACATCTCAAATATCACCAATGGCATTCAACGGTTTAAGACTCAAGTATGCCCTTGATGGCAGCTCGAATTATATATCCTGGAAGGATCGCATGGAAGTAGTATTAGAGGATAATGGTCTAAAGGACTTCATTGATCAAGAATTCCCCAAGTTGGCAGTGGCTAATGCTACAGAATTGGTGGAATGGAATAAATGTTTGGCTAGAGCAAGGAAAATCCTCTTAGAGGGAGTTCGAGACCACATTGTCTCGAGCCTCCATGGGAAGGAGACACCATTTTCGATGTGGAAAAAATTTAAAGATCTATATCAAAACAGTAGCGATCAGAGGAAGCTGGCACTAAAAGACAAGCTTTGGAAAATCAAGTGTGAAAAGGGCGACATGATCTCTACATATCTAAACAAGCTCACCACCTACAGGGATGAGCTTGGAAGTGTAGGGATCATGATAGTCAATGACGACATGGTGAGTCTAGCTCTCCTCGGTCTTCCTAAGAGCTGGCATTGCTACCAAGAGTCAGGAAATGGAAGAGAGAGACTGCCAGATTGGGAACTACTTTGGTTGGATTTGATGTAGGAGGAGATACGGAGAAGCACCAGAGATGGATCTTCTTCGTCCAAGTAGGATGAAGAAAATTACGCCTTAGCGAGTAAGAAAAAGAAAGGGAAGGAGAAGGATTCTCATCCCCAATCCAGTTCTTTCCATGGTGGGAAGAAGTTTGACAAATCAAAAGTGCAATGATTTCATTGTCATGAGGTGGGCCATTTTGCTACAAATTGTCCACTAAAGAAATCCAAGAAGGGATCCTTGAAAGGATCAGAAGGTGAGGCAATGGCCTCACAGTTTGAGTTGGATTTCACACTCTTCGCATGCATGGTTTCATCCATGGTGGAATGTGGTTGGTTTCTTGACAGTGGAGCTTCTTTCCACATGACCGGCGACAAGAGTTTGTTCAGTACCTTGGAGGAGAAAGATCTCCAAATACTCATAGTGATGGGTAATGATGAAAAGTATAGTGTCTCAGGTGTAGACATGGTTGTTTTTCAGAGAGAGCATGGAGCTCGCATTACCTTGACCGATGTCAATTATGTACTAGGACTAAGGAAAAATTTGGTGTTGATCGCAAAGCTAGAAGACAAAGGCTATGATGTAGTCTTCAGTAAGGGAAAGGTTTTCCTTCAACACATCACCACTAGACAAATGAAGCAGATCGGTTCATGAGTCAAGAACCTGTATGCTCTTGAGGTTCAAAATGCATGCAAAGCCTTGAGGAGCAAGGCAACTAATGGAGACTTGGTGGTTGAGAGGGAGAGTACACTACCTCTCAACATGCAGTGCCAGAAGAAGTCTCAGACAATTGTGGAGGAACCACAATTGATGAAGCAGCTTCAGGAGGTTGTGGAGCAGCCACAACTGGAGAAGCTGAGAGGAGATCGAGTGGAGGCATCCACTCATGCAGAGACCTCCAATAGGGGGAAATTTCAAGCCAAGTGGGCAGAGGGAGCACACGCATCCATACCTCTAGGTAGGAGGTGGGGCGATGTGGAGAGACAGTCCCAAGAAGGCTGGAATAGGGGTAGGATCATTGAGGTACCCAACCTCTTTGATTAGACCTTGCTACGGGAGCCCCGATGAGGAGTAGCAGGACTGGCTAAGTAGGTAGAGACAGATGTGGATGGAGCGTCAAAGAGAGCTACAGTGTAGGAATCCCAAGACAATGCAAAGCTAGCAGACTATAACAATGTGAAAGACACAGGAGTGTTGCACCAATGCAGGATGGCACAGAGAGGTATGCAACGGTGCGAGATGCATGGAATGTTATAGCAGCTCAGAGGTCAGAGAGGGAGCACTTGTCAGCAGCAAATGGAGCTTTAGCATCATAGGATGTTTCTAGCCGAACAGGGAGGTCAGTTGGGATATTTTTTTGTTTCTAGAGTTGCTGGAGCAATAACACTTGGGAGAAGTGTTGCATGCAGAACATTCCAAAGGTTTAGGATCGGGTTCGAGTTGAATGCCTTTCTTGTTGAGAGGGAGTGTTGAAAATGGCAACAAGAAATGCTAAAAATAACATTGCTATAAATAGCAGTTCGGGTACCAGTGTTGGACATAGCAACAAGGAATGAAAAATGGAAGTGTTAAAAATAGCATTATTATAAATAGTATTTCGGGATAGATTCCAATTTTAGTTAGTCCCTGAACTAAAATTGAGAAGTAAAATTTGAATTTGATCTTAGCAACTGTTTGTAAAATAATTAATTAATCCATCTTGAGTTAATTGGTTGTAGAAAATCAAACATGAAGTCTATGTGGGGACATACAATAGTACATCCATTGATTAAGGAATGTATCCCTTAGTTAAGGAGATGAGGATGAGTTGTACTTTGAGTTGTAATTAGTTAGCTCAGTTAACTGAGTTAAGTCCAGTTAGATTAGTTCCAACAGTTTGTGGAATTAAAATTTTGAGTTCAGTTAGTTAATGCTTGCATGCATGTAACTGATGTTTTCCAGATAACTGAATATTCTCTCATAAATAACTCATGCATGTCAGTTCAGTCAAAGCCCCAGTTGAGATCGGAGGAAGGGACAGTGTACTATCAGTTGGAGAATTTTTCCTATATAGGAAACTCATCCATGCAGAAGGAATTATCTCCTTCAGGATTGTGCAGTTACTACCGAACCAAGTGAGCAGTGTGAGGTGGGAATTCACACAAGTGGAAACATTGGACCCCAAGAAGAACTGCGCAAGGAAATAGGAGGCTTAGAGGGCAGAGGAGTAGGTTTGTGAGAAGACTTTGACTGACTCTGAGTAGCATTGAGGGATTGTACTGAGAGTTGGATAGCTTGTGAGCTAAAGCTTTGTGTAATCCAAACATATTTTCCACTTGTATGATAATATAGAGATTGGGGTTTTAGGCTAAGGCTTTCCCCAGGTTATTCTTATGTGTTCATGTGCGATTGATTTCTCATTCTCATTTATATTGTTCTATTTAATCTTGCTCATATTCGATTAAGTTTCCACAAGTTTGTTGTAGAAGTAGATCTTGTATTTTGCTTTAGTATATTGCATAATCTGTTGATCTACAGTGGGAAATTATATAAAGGGGACCTTTCTCTCGTCGATATATTTCGATACCTTGGTCTTGCCTTTGTCTGAAGGGACATACTTAGGCAACCGAGTGATAAGGTCAGCACCCTAGACTTCAACTTCCTCCACGTTTATTCCCACATCCTCATCATCCATCGGGATGTCTTCGATTTCTTCCTCCTCCGGCTCCAGATTGATGGCTTTGCCCTTTTCCTGTGCGGTGGGCTTGTCCTTCAATGGGTTTCTTCTCGGCGATGCACGCACCAATATTGTAGGTTGCTTGCCCTTCTTATCCTTCGTGCTCTCCTTGGTTGGGGTGGGCTTTGGTCTCGGCGTCCTTGGTGATTTGGGGACTTCCGCTAATACTTTGGCAACCTCTGGAACAACTTCTTCTGCCTCCATAACATCTTCCGGCACCAACTCCTCTGTTGTCATTGCTTCAGTATCTATAGTTTCTACAGGTGCCGACATGGTTTTCTCCAATAACTCCTGTGTCACCTTTGGCAATGTCTCAAATACTGAATTGGCTATCAGAGCTTCGAAGTTCCTGCGGTTCATGTGCGCCTGAGAGCTCAACAACTCAATTCTCAAAATGCCAAGTGTTTTTTGCTAGGCAACCACCTGTAATTTATAGGGAACTTTGAATTCAAATCCGACCGTTCCCCCCACATTCAATTCATTAATGTCGGATTGGCGACAGATTTTGAAGGATCTAACCCATAAATTTCATCTTAAATATCAACCGCCTGCTCCATTTAGCCGCATTTCTACTGTCAAATCATGCATAGTGACTTTAACGGTCCCTTTCCAGCCGACATGTGTGATTTATCCCTAGGTAGTGCAGCTTCCTTCGCGCTGTTGTGAACCCTGTGACACTTCCTTGCTTCGCACAATCCTCCAATCGCACAGCTCCCCAACCCAGGCATTGTAGTTTATAGTCTCACGCCTCCTTTTAGCTTCCTAGAGTGCTAAGACTGTGCTACCTTCATATATCCATATGACCTGACCACTAGTGTATGGCTTCAATCGACTGCCATTCACCTTTCCTGGGAAGGGATCTCCATTCAATTTGACCAACTAAACTGCTCCTCCGTCGGTAATCTCCTTAATGACATAGGGCCCTAACCAGTGCATTCTAAATTTCCCTGGAAAATTATCAAACTTGGTGTCATATAAAAAAATTAGGTCATTTACCTTAAAGGTGCATAGCTTAATGTGTTGATCATGCCATTCTTTTTTGCTCTGCTTTTGGACCTGTTGGTGAAATCCAGCTAGAAATATTTCTTCCTTAAGGTCAGCTAGCTGCATGAGCCTCTCTTCCAAGGCCCTGCGATCCATCATACCTATGAGTTCCACTATGCATAGACTAGGCACAATGTATTCCATGGGCATCACCGCTTCAACGCCATATACAAGCCTAAAGGGTGTTTGTCCAATCAACTTCTTGCATGTCGTCTGATAGGCCCATAGTACTGCGGGTATGCACAAGTCCCAATCACCACACTGAGCATTTCAAACCTTGGTCAACATGTTCTCCAACACTTTATTGAATGCTTCCACCATCCTTTTATCCTATGGGTGATAAGGCATACTCTTCTGGTGATATACCTAAAATTCCTCCATTAGCACGATGACCGTCTCATTCTGAAAATGCGTACTATGATCACTCATCAAAATCTATGGACACCCAAATCGCGTCAATACATACTAAAAGAGGAACTTTGCAGCAGTCGTGCATGTACAATCCTTCATAGGTTGTGGCTCCACCCATCGAGTCAAATACTCCATCGCGGTGATAATGTACCGCCCTCCCGTCTTCTTTCCTTGGGGTGAATGGGTCCCACAAAATCTATCGCCCATTTCTCAAAGAGTTGTAACATCATCTATGGATTCAGAGGTAGCTCATCCCTCCATGATAGTCTGCCAGTCCTTTGACACACATCACATGCTTTGCAGTAAGCTTTTGAATCTTGATGGAGGGTTGGCCACCACAACCCTGCGCATAGAATCTTCTGTGTGGTTACTCTCCCTGCATAATGTCCTCCTGCGGCTCCCCCATGAGCGTCCGTGAGGATACTACTCCTTTCAAACTCCGGTACATATCATCGCAATATTTCATCAGAGCCCATTTTGTACAGATGCTCAGCAATGACAGAAAAGTTTGTCGCGCGTACCACAAACTCCTTCTTCTGTTGGACAGTGTATCCTTCTGGGGCAGTTCCTGTCATTAGGAAGTGTATGATATCTTCAAAATGACCATCCACAATGTGCACTACAAATTGTTGCACATCAGGGAATCCCTCCTCCAAATTAGTGGGCTCTTCCTCTGTTTCGATGCACAACAGATGGTCTGATCTCGCGTTCAGTCATCCAGGATTCACAATAACTTCAAAATCATAATCCTGGAACAATATCAACCACCTGCAGATTTTCCCCCCCAACACAAGCTTACTGACCAGGTATTTCAACATGGAATGATCCATATACATCTTAAAATGGCCACCCAGCAAATAGTGTCTAAACTTCTGGGGCACGTATACCATGGCTAACCCTTCACTCTCGGTGGTGGAATAATTCTTCTCTGCCTTGGATAACCTTCTGTTTGCAAACATTATAGGATGTTCCAAGTCTCCTCCGCCAGCCTGTGTCAGTACCACTCCTAGCGCTATACATGACGCGTCGACATGTACATGAAACTCCTTCTTCCAATCCGGGAAGACTAAAATCGGTGCGATGACCATATTTTCTTTCAATACACCCAAGATTTTCTTACAATCCTCGTTCCAGCAAAATGTGACATCATTTTTCAACAACTTCTCCATAGGCACGGTGATCTGGGCATAGCCTTTGATAAACTTTCTATAATATCCAATATGTCCTAGGGTAGCGTGCTATTTCACACTCCTTGGTGCTTCTAAGTTAAGTATCACCACAATCTTCATGGGATCTACCATCAATCCCTGTCTACAAACCACATGACCTAGCAGGGTCCCAAAATGAACACAAAATAGGCATTTCTTCATATTGAGCGCGATCTGGTATCTTCGACAGGTATCTAGCATTAGGCACAAACTTGCCACATGGTGTTTCACCAGCCCAAACACAGTCCAGTCATCAAAGTACACTTCCAAAAACTTATGAATAAATTCCTTGAACGTAGCAATGACTACGCGTGAAAAAATCATAGGCGCATTCTTCAATCCGAACGGCATTACAGTGTACTGAAAACATCCCCACTCAGTCGCGAAGGTTGTCTTGCTTCTATCCTCCGACGCAATTTTGATATGATGGTACCCAGAGAACCCATCAGTGAAGGAATATGCTTCCTGGCCACCTACATTGTCCAACACTTCATTAGTGAATGGAGTTGGGAAAGGATCATGTACACAAGCGTCATTCAACTTTCTGAGATCTACGCATATCCTTATTTCATCCTTCTGCTTCTTTTCCTGTACCACCATTGGGCTTACCCAATCAGATTCTTCTACGAGCTCAATGATGCCTGTCGCGAGCATCTTGTCTAGCTCTAAGCGGACCTTCTACTTATACTTCATATTAAGACGGTAAGGCCTTTGCTTAACCGGTTGTCGGGCTTCAACGTGATCTTCATAACACTCAGGTCTCCTATTATCCCTTTTAGATCCGTAAACTTGGTAGGGAACAAATCCTAGTATTCACGGAGCAATTCAGCGACCTTATCCACTGTCGCATCATCCCAATAATCTCCAATCTTCATGAATTTTAGCTCTGCCTCCGTACCAATATTTACCTATTTCATTTTTAGTGGCCTAGTTATATCAGGATTCTCAATCTGTTGTCCCTCAACCTCACGGTGACCTTCTGTTTTAGGGATGTTAATCTTTCGCGGATCCTCATCTTCTTCTTTAGCAGTCACATTATAGCATTCTAGCATGTGGCTCATCTGAGTAGTCCAATCGGATTGAATCAGGTCCAAAGGATCTTGCGGTATCTTAAAGATTGTTGCTTTCACTTCTTGTAGTGCTTCGTCAATACAGTCAAACCCGTCTTCAAAGCTGAATGTCATTATGAATCCTTCGCGCAGAATATCCCATTCACCTGTACCATGGCAGAGCTCTGTTTCCAAGTACCAGTTCATCGGGATGACATCCAAGGTGTGACAGAACAAGTGCACCCATTCAGGTTGGGGCTTCACTCCATAAGCCTCGACCCATTTGGCCAAATGTGCGCGCGGATCATCCTTCCCATCATACTTGTTCATTATTCATACCTTCGGCTTCCCAAAGCATGTTCTCATCATCCTCCTACACTCACACCAATCATCAAAGCTACCCTTGTGTGTACCCCACCACCTTGCAGACGTAGCGCACAGTGCCCAGTCCAAAGCCTAGAAGCGCTGCTTTTTTGGTACCTCCCTCTCAAATGCATCCAAAAAGATATCTACATCATTCAAGCCATCATAAGTGGGTAAATTTCTTACCTCTGACGACACACAGCGCAGCGACTGGGTCATCATGTTACAGCTTAGCATGGTTACTTCATGTAACCGATTCTTCCAACACTCTAATTCTTCATCAAAGTCCAAGGTGCAAGAACTCTCGTGATCCCATGTAATTCATCCATTTGTTGTTGGATTCACCCAATCTTGGTCTCGCGTTGTTATCTTATATATATAGTCCAAATTTTCATCGCTCTCATAATCGTGAACTGGTTCAGTATAACGCAACCCCTCGGCAGGATCTAGGGGTACTATTACGTGGAGCAATTTCTTCTCAAATATCATCTTTCATTTCTTTAGGTTGATTACCCCATTCATATCAGTAGCCTAATCAATGCCAAGGAGCATAGGGTAGGGGTTGCTGTCATCCACAATTTCTATTACTTCAATGTAATCCAACGCGCTCGCGCCTTCAATATCTATAGTCACCCCTTGCAGTCGCCCCATGGGGATGATCTTCTGTTGATTTGCTATCCTTAACTAAATCGGAGACCACTGCAACGCGGGTCTTCCCATCCATTCCCAAGTCTGTTTTGGTAGGATGTTCACGTCTGAACCCAGAGCCAAAATAACCTAATCCATTTCATACTCTCCTATCTATGTGGTCAGTCTCATCTCTCGTCCCGTCCTTGTTTTATGCTTACAAATCTTTCGTACCATGTGCGGTTCACCTGGAGTGTTTCTGGCACATCTATTTATAAGCTCCTGTAACCCCTTCACAGCCTTGCTGTCGCAAACCAACTTCTTGCAGGTCTCTAGAAAGGTTGTAAGCATAGAAGGGTCCATTTCCTTATTAGGCTTATCCTTGCTCCCTGACGTGGAGGCCTCAACGAAGCTCTTCTTTTCTTCCATGAACGTTTCACGTGCGCGCTCCAAATCAAATTTAGCTTCCTTCGCCGAAGCTTTGTGAACCCATGCAATGTCTTCGGATTGTTTTCCCTTATCATCCCCTGTTGCAATTCCACTTCGGAGCACTATATTCATGTTCGGATCTTCTTCACGAGGCTCAAACCTCATCATCTACAGGTTCTGAGTCGGTTGAGGTGGTAGTGCCTCTTTGTCGCATATCCTCACTATCAGTGTAGGAAAGTCCTTCATTTCATGGTCAAACAGGGTGCAATATTTGCACGATGGACTGGTCCTCCGCAATTGTAGCATATTAGCTATCCCCAACCTCTACCAAGTCCTCCTCTGCCTCGACCTCATCCGCGCCCCTGAAAGCCTGTTCGCGCCATCCCTGTGCTCTGGTCAGGGGGCCGTGTTTATGCCTGAACCCTATAGGCAGGTGTTATGTCCATCATTAATTCATAACTTCTGCAGTTGTACTCATCATGCCCTACCGACCTATAGAAGTTGCAGAAAAGTTGTTGCGGTGTTTGTACAAACTTCTATAGCAAATGACAGTTATATGTTGTATGTTTTCCTGCTACCTGACATATAGCGCACCACAACGCAAGCCCCATGCTTGGTCCTGCTTGAGCTTTCGGCCTCAAAGGCATCGGTTCTCCTCCTGCAATATAACTCGCAAAGACTAAGCAATGGTCTTTGTCATGCCCCTAACCTTTACATTTCAAGCACCATACCTCTTCACGCACCTTCGGTTGAACTGTCATGTCTTGCTTCAAGATTTGCATTTCAATGGAAAGATTTTTCAACTGCACATGGATCTGCTAAACCCCCAGATTCAGATCCTGCATCGATGTTTCATGCAGTCTCACTGCAATCTCCAAGGCCTCTGCCTGAGTTGTTATCTTCTGTTGTGACAGCGCAACCCTTACGTGTGGCAGGAGCGAATCCACGAACCATTCACGGTGTTGTCCAGCTGTTAATTTCATATTAGCTTCGCGGATTTTACACTTCAATCTCTGATCTAATTCCCAAGGTGTCTCACCTGGTTTGATCATGATTTCCTTAAACCCTACAATTGACTGTGCCTCAGATGTAGGCCTCCTGAATTCTTTATTTAGTGTAGTCAAGATGTTCGCCACCCCAATGTTTGGGTTATCATTAGAGTACTTGATGTACCAGGTTAGCGCATAGTCCTGCAAAGCACTAACTAGTGTTGCCTTCTTCATGTGACCATCTGTAATGCCCTGAGCTTCCCACACAACTTTCACAACAAACCAAAACTGGTTCAGGTCCTCATTTCCCAAGCCTTTGAACAAAGGCAGCTTCAGTGAATTTTCCATGCTAAACTGCGGTGGAGGCAGTGGTGGTATGGGTGAAGTCACAGGTGATAGTGGTGAAGTTGGAGGTGGTGTGGGTGGAGGTGGCAGTCGCAGGAATCCTTGTCTTATTAACTGGATAACACTTCGCAAAGAAGCCTGTGCTACTCCCTCTTCATCACCTAATGGAGGTGAAATCAATGGACTATATTCAGGACCCTTCTTCCTTCGTTCCTATAAGTCTTTCCACTTCACGTAGTTTTGAACATCAAGGTAGCTGCATAACTTATTTTTCACACAATAACATCTTAATCCAGGTATTCAAAGACTTCAAGTAATTAACTCGCGGACCTTTGAAAAAGCATCCATCCGCCTTGCTATAGCTGACTGAGATATCTACCACAAATTCAGTCACAAATCCTCCTATGATGCGATCGAGCCAATGATCGATAACACAGGCCATCTTATCCTCAGAGGCTTCCAATCTCTGTACTAAATCTGAGGTCCAGACAATAGGACTGTTAAGTCTCCACCTTCCTTGGCTATCCGCTAGCTTCGCGATCCACTCGTATAGCTCAACCAGAAAGGAATAAAAAAAGATCTCGGATCTTTGTATATAGGTACCTGTCCAACCACTGTTCCTTTGTCAATCGCAGGTTTTTGTTCTCCTACGCCGTGAATTCATGGATCTTCCTATCCAACCAGTCTTCGATCTCTTTCTTAGTTGGATTCTAGTGATACGACATCACACATCTCTTATGGAGATTCCTGTCTCGGCAACAGAACCATTTGTTGGCTGCGTGGGGCCTGACCCAAGTTCAACATTAGTTAGCCAAACAAATCCCTACACTACTGGCCCTTTTGGCATCAGCCCGCAGAGCACAAACCGAAGTCTCTCGTGAAGCAGTATGGGGGGATGTTGGAACCAAGTTTCTGCACCCTGAGATGGTCGTGATTTCGTTCTATTCCTTCTGTTCCTACTTTCACACAGGTTGTTAAGTTCTAGGGCTCTGTCAGTCTAGCCCTTTATTCTGCCCTTCAGTACCCCTACGAAAGAGTACGATTGATCTTCGCGCAACCCTGGCCTGCGGTCCAGGTACTTTTGCACTGCTATGATGGCGAATTGTACGAGTTCCCAATTATCTTTAAGTGTCTTATTTATCTTACTTAAACAATCACGATTAGCACTGCGTAAACACATATTCTTAGTTGTGTTCAATTAACCAACGTAATTACATACATTCACGCATCACATAAGCATTGTAAATGAAATTCATACACAATAAGACAAGATGTATTAACAGGAAACAAAGACACAAAATATGTAGAATGCTTCTCTTTATTAATATACTCAGATGGTTACAAACCCTATCTGCCCTACGCACACAGCTGCGAACTTCTACCCAAGGCCTCTGCGCACTCAGCTGCAGATCCTCTACCTACGCTACAACCCAAAACTTAGACTTCTAAAGACTTCCTCCTTATCGCTGAAGACTTCTTACTTCTCTACCAAAAACTTATTACTACTTAGAGCTTACTTACTTAGCTCTTTTTATACAATCCCATGGTCCACGTACCATGGGTAGATATTTACAGCCGACTTTACACTTTACAAAATAAGGGCGAACAACCCTTTATGACTCATGACACCTTCACGCTCTGCGACGACAACATGCAAAGACTTTGGACCCAAAACATAGGCTTTGAGCCCCAAAATGGTCCTTGGGGGATCTCGTTCCTAACACAAGGAAAAGAGAAAGATTGTGAGGAAGAGCACCCCATTCACTTAGATTGGGGGACCCCTCTTCAAACTAGGCCTGGATCAAATTCTGAGAAGATGTGTCAGGGAGGAGGAATTCTTTGACATCCTTCTGACCTATCATGATGGGCCTTGTGTAGGTCACTTTGCAGCCAAAAGGACAACATTAAAGGTGCTACAAGTTGGTTATTACTAGCCCACTCTTCACCAGGATGTGAGGAGGTATACTAGTCAGTTTGATTGGTGCCAAAGGATGGGGAAACCTACACTAGGGGATGAAATGCCTCTGCAACCTCAAGTGACTTTTGAGCCATTTGACAAGTGGGGCATGGATTTCATTGGACCCATTAACCCTCAATCTAGGAAAAAGTAGTACATCATTGTGTGCACTTACTATTTAACCAAGTGGGCTAAAGCCAAGGCCATCAAAGCAGCAACAAAAGAGAAAGTGGTTGATTTCTTAAGGGAAAATGTATTTTATAAGTTTGGGTACCCTAGAGAATTGGTCAGTGATCAAGGCAGTCAATTTCCATCTCAAATGATTGAAAATTTGTTAATCCAGCACAAGATCAAGCATAGAACATCCACTCCTTACCACCCACAAGCTAATGGGCAAGTGGAGGTAACCAACAGAGCGCTGAAAGGTATTCTGGCCAAAGTGATTAATAGTAGCAGAAAGGACTGGGTAGACAGATTAGTTGAGGCCACTTGGGCCTACAATACCACCTAGAAGACTACCACTGGATTCACTCCTTATGAGCTAGTCTATGGGAAGAAGGCCCTATTGTCCATTGAATTTGAATACAACACCTTAAGAATGGTAGCACAACTGGATCTAGATCTCACCAGGGCACAACAAGAAAGATTTCTCTAGCTGAATGGGTTAGATGAATTTAGGATACAGGCCCTCCTGCACACAGACGTGTCTCAAGTTAAAAGGAATATTTGGCATGACAAGAACATCAAGGATAAACAGTTTCAAGAAGGTGATTGGGCTTTGTTGTATGATTCCAGATACAAGGATTTTAAAGGCAAATTAAGGACTAGATGGCTAGGGCCTTATGTCATAGAAAAATGTCATGATAATGATTTAGTACAGGTAATAACCATTGATGCAGAGGCCATCCCTTTACTTATCAATGGGTATAGACTCTAGGTCTACAAGAAGCCCTTGTCAAAGCAAGAATTCATCAATGGCATTAGCAAGGCAATGATGGTGGTGTAGAAAGTCTCAGCTTCTACCCCATCAAGTCCTTGAAAAAAGAAAGGAAAAAAAAAAGAGAAAAAAATAATAATAAAGAGACTCAGGTGAAAACCTCCATGAGGCACCTAAGTCCGACTGTTGGGTTGAAAACCTCTTGAGGTGGCCCAATGGTGTGAAAAAAAAAAAAAATCTCTAGGTGAAAACCTCCTTGGAGGCAGACTAGTTGTTTAAAAAAAAAAAAGAAGAGAAAGGAAAATGTTTGAAAATGTTGTTTATAGGTCAGGAGGAGGAGGGTCAGCGTAATTCCCCCATCTCATATTCTTCATTATTCCATCAATCCTTCCATTTATGAACTCCTCCAGCTCAGTTTACCTAGGCTCTGTGTTTTCTACAAGATTCCTTGAAAACCTACAGGAGTTTCCCGTAGGAATTACAGTGGCTTTGGAATCCCAAGAAAAGTGACCCTAGAGCAAGGGGATGACCAGCTTGTGTCAAAAAAAAAATCACTCCACCACATCATCACCATGCCTTTCATCACCTTGTTACCCCTGCATCCATCCAATAAGTCAATTCAAAAAAATAGGACAGAGGGACAATACCTTAAGGCTATACCTCTCACCTACCATTCACTAGAACCCTTCTCTACCCATGTCAACAATCCTCATTCTCCAGAAGTGAAAAAATATGAAAGTTTAGAGGAGAGGCAGGTACAAGACATCTTGTAGGTTTCCTGTAGGAAATCCTGTAGCAGCCTATCCCACAAAGGAAATTTCACAGGGTTGCAGCCATCTTCAGCATAAAGATTCCAAGGTTAAGGAAGCTCCTCTAGATCTCAGCAGCAGCAGCAAGATCATCAGCATCACTCTCTAGTACCTGCACATCCAAGGAAACAAGCATCAAAAGAGGCAAATACACAATAGAGGGACATCATTCTCTAACAAGAATCATCATCAAAGCATCTTACCCACAGGTATGTCATCTTACTCATGCTCTCTCGTTAGCACAATATAATAAAAAATGTAGGATTATGTAAGAGTTGGTTTTATAAGCAAAGGTGGCTAGTTAACTTGGCCACCTTTGGCCAGTCGACGAGGAGAAAATAGTTAGACCACTCCACACATGGCAGCAGTCAAATCAGAAGAAAAAGGAGATAATGCCAAAAATGGTTAAGTTACAGAGGAACGAAGTGGGAGATGATTACAAGGTAAGTGGAATGATGGACTGATAGTGGGACCAACGGTCCAAAAGGAGGTGCTCGTACTTAGACAACCAGCACACCATCCCACGTGATCATCCATATAAGGAAATAAAACACTGATTCCCGCACTAAAAGAGCATTCACAATCTCGAGAATTCATTGAAAAGAGGTTGCCTCAGGCGTCTTGAAGCAACACCTATAGGAGACGGTGAGAATTTTGCAGTGCATAAGCACCTACAGGATCCTACACGAAAACCTACAGGATCCTACAGGAAGACCTACAGGATACAAAACAATCATCTACAGGATTATCAATGGGCACTAAGGAAGGAGAGATCAAAGGTTGTCCTCATCAGAATGTAACCAGTCAGGTAGGAGTTATACCTTCCCATGTCTTCCAATTAAAAAGAAGAAAAAAAATCATCATTTGGTTAAGGGAGTTGGAGTCTAAGAGAATTATATTGCAGAGTTAACATTTAAATCTCTCTCACCCACCAGAATTCTTGAATTATATCCATACAAGCCTCCACAATTACCAGGGAAAGATGACAGGGGGTTTTAACAGGAGGGAACCCATAAACACAGTAAGTTTTCACAAGGCACAATTGGATGGGGTTCTTTGAAAGAATGAGAGGATACGATGATGAGGTGGCCAAAGACTTTGCTCTCTCACTCATACCCCTCACTAGGACCTATGCCACTATTGTGGTGAAAGGCCAATCAGTAATAATCACCCCTAAATTTTTAAGCAAAATCACCACACTCCCTTTAGAGTTACCTTGGAGAAAAGAAGATAAGGGTAACAACACCCTTGCAAAGAAGAAATTATTTTTGTAAGGGGAGGAGGCAATGGAGGAAAAAACTGGGGTCAAAAGAGAAAGCATTTCATACCCTTGGAATTAATTTAGTTACCACCTCATTAAATATATATCATGTGAAGGGAGATACAGTGTGGTGTATGGATACCATTTTAGACTCCTCCAAGAACTGAGATATGCAGTAGACACACCTCCTCAAAACAAATTAATTATACCCTAGTTTCCTCTTCAATCAATGTTAGATATGAGCATCAAAGTGTAGGAGGGAAAACATCAACAACTAGCCCATCATGGGTTGATCAAACTTATCCTAGAAGATGCTCTACAAAACCTAAGACTCCCTATTACATGGACAAATTTTAGAGACATGCAAGCAGAGGGAGAAATTCAAGCTCTTGAATATGACAAAAGCCCCACTGCTAGTGAGAGGGATGAAGAAACAGAAGGAGAAAATGAAGAGGAAACAAAGGAGGAAAAAGATGAATAAAAGGAAGAGGAGACAAATGAGCAGAGTGAGGAACTAGAGGAAGAAGAGAAAGAGAAAGACAAGGATGAGAAGGAGAATGGAAAAGGGGAAGCAGAACATAAAGAAGAACATAGGGTTACAGTACAAGGCAAAGAAGGGGAAGAATCACCAAGGGTATTTCTAGAGCCCACTGAGAAAGAGGCAGCAGCTGCTCTTACTGCCCTAAGTACACCTATCAAGTCGAAAGGGAAGAGACAAAGACAAACCCCACTGTACTTTAGGACAAGAAAGAGCACAAGGATTAGGCAAGGAAGACCTTAAACACCCGCCAAAGCTCCTATTGTCATTGAATACTCACCAAATCAGAAAGAAAAGATAGTTCCTCTTGAGAAAAATCAAGGAGAAGGATCATCAGGACAAGCCTCTCCCAAATCTCCCATCACTTATGTTAG
Source organism: Pinus tabuliformis (assembly GCA_031772625.1). NCBI lineage: Eukaryota > Viridiplantae > Streptophyta > Pinopsida > Pinales > Pinaceae > Pinus > Pinus tabuliformis. The sequence goes on from CM062820.1 coordinate 495,045,269, forward strand.
GAGGTCTGTCACAAGGTCTACCTCATGAAAGGGAAAAGGTCTCCTACAGGAGACACAGAAAGACCTACAGGAAGCAGAGGTCATCCTACGAGAAACTCTATTAACCCTACAAGAAACTCTGAAAGTGGACCAAGAAGATATCACTTGGGAAGAAACAAAGAAGGAAGTCCCACAACTCAGAGAACCTAGTCCACAATCCAACCTCAACTCTTACTATAGGTTCATTGAAGGGGGTAGGTTTATCCCACAGAAGTTTTCCATCCCCTTATTCTTTGAACTTGAGAAAGAAAGGGCAAGGACACATAGGTGGATGCAAATTTCCAAATCAAAAGGAGTGGAGGATGTAGGCCACATGGAGGAGAAATTAAAGGAGATGGGCAGAGAACTGAGCAACATAAGGGACAAAGAGGCAATATGAAATCTCAGTTAGAAGCAAAGAATGCATGGCTAAGGGGACAATTACAAGAAATGGAAATCTAGTTAGCAGGTATGGCTAGTTTATCCTTAGAGGCAATCCAGTGTAGGATGTTAGCCAAGTCTTATGCCTTGTATCTCAAGGAACAATGGCTACAATTCCAAATTAATACTTTAGCACAGAGACGCACTATGCCCTTCCAATACTATAAACAATTCATTGATCTTTGTGATCAAATAACCTTGGAATATAGAGAAAAGATGTGTGAGTTTTACCTACACAACTTGGCCTTGACATATTTGAATATGTGGGACCCAAATTCAAATCTAGTAGACTTGCAATTGATGGCCTTAGCATCATGGATGAATCATGAGGAGGCAAGAGTTGCAAAGATGAAAAAGGTAATGGCAAGGGAAGAGATAGAACCACTTATGATCAGAGTTGAACAATCCAATCCAATGGTTGTCATCAACACCCACAACCTGATTGCAAATGATCCTAAGATTGCACCTAGGTACCTTGTTGCACAAGAGAAAGCAGACACACACTTTGAAGACATATTCTGATTGATAGGAGATGACAGCATGAAAGCTTGCCAAAGGAGATGGAACACATTGCCTTACAGCCTGAAAATCAGAGAATGAGAGAGGCACTAAACAGAACACCCATGTGCAAGCAAGCTCTACAAAGACTCAAAGTCAATTGGATTGGCTTGAGATTCAGTCCACCACTGCTTTTAGGAATGTTGGAAGGAAGGAAATAAGAAGAAGAAATAAAGTAGTGGGAAGAGATAGAGAGGAAGACAGGATTTTATTCATGGGAAGAAGAAACTACAACAGAAGCATGGGATGTCAGGGACGCCACCAGAGCAATGAAGGACATGGATATATATTAAGTTTCTCAGAGGATGAGCAACACTTTCAGTAGGGGGGTAATGATGAGCCTCATCATTGGGTAATTATATGGACATTAATACACCTCCAGGCTTACTAAAATCAACTATTCTCATAATTCCTTACATGTTTTAATTATATTTTGTTTAATGAGATGAGTAAAAGTAAGATGTTATGTCTAGTGGTCTAATGTGCAGTGGTTGCAGATTTTTAAGAGAAAATCATGGCAATTTTAGCTAATTAAGGGTAGAAAATCAAATGAGACAAGGAGGAGAGATTATAGGAGATAGATCCTCCTCATTATATCCTCACTCATTCGAATATTCCGCAATCAAATCACACTAGCTTGAAGTTGCACACTGTCGAGTCATGGAGATCATGGGCAGCCGAGCTAGTGAAATTAAGAGACAGTTCATCTTGAGTTTGGGAGCCAAGCCTCCCTAGATTTAAGGAAGTTTTTGGAGACTTCAGTGGTATAAATAAGGAGGCCTAGAGCCTCATTAGGATTCATATTTTTTATGTAAGAGCGCTAAGCATTTTCGAGTGCAAGTTTGTGGCAAAACATTGTTATGTAATTTTTCTAATATGATAATGAAAATGAGCATTTCCTTGATCCAGCACTGAGTTGACATAGAGGGTTGAAGCTCTTGGGTTAGGGCCCAACCCTAACAGCAAAGGTTCCTCTTCTTGTACTTGTATGTTTAGGTTATCTCATAGATTAATAGTTGGATTGGTTTTAGCATTGTTTCATTGCAAGTAGTGGTGAATTTGATTAGTTTGCTTCCATTTGTGCATTGCTTTAGCAATAACATTAGAGAGATAAAGGAATACCAAAAAGGTTGATAGCAGGTGGATTTTGCCTCACTCCTCCCTTCAGGGACCATGATTTGAGGAAAAACTTCTATTCAGCCCCAAAATGACAGAATTCTGATTTCTTATGGAATTTAGGGTTTTTTACTACTTAGGCCAGCGTCTTTTCAATTTTCAAGAATAGGTTTCAATTGTCATTTCTGATGTCTTTAGCTTTGTATTAGATCTCATGGTGTTTCTCCATATTCTGCAAGTATTTCCATGCATTCACTGGGCAAATAAATAATGAAATTTTGTTTTCTTAAGTTGATTGGAAATCTTTCTTGTTTGACATGATTCATGGATAAATGCCATTGATGTATGTATTGCAAGAGTTTCAATAGTGCGGGAATGTTATGAAACCAGCTCAAGAAAAGATAGAAAAGAGAGATCAACGCCTTAGAATTCAGCCTCTTCGAGGGGGCAACCTCCTTTACATTACATAAATGAACAATTCTTGGATGATTCAAATGACAAAACCTCCTTTCTATATATAGGAGTCTAAGGAGTCACAATATAATCCAGCCGACCTAACAATAATAATATAAAGCCACAAAAATAACAATAGAGGGATTCTATGGGCACATTAATAACAATATGGGGGGCAATGGGGGCACAACAATATAAATAAGGGGTATAACTACAATAGTAATGGGGTAATCACTAGTATTATAGGGACCCAACATGCCCCTCTCCTTCAAAAAAGTGTTGTCCTCAACACTTGAGTAGTTCTGGATATTTCTGCATAAAATTCTCATCCTCCCATGTGGAATCTTTAGCGGATAAGTTCTTCCACTTGATAAGGTACTCTGAAATTGATCGATTTCGTAGCTGTCGAGTTCTTGTTTCTATAACTGCTTCCGGTTCCAATATAATTTTTCCTTCCTCGTCAAGTTCTGGCAATATTGTTTGAACTGGGAGCTTGTCGCCTATAACCTTCTTTAAGCATGAAACATGGAAAACTGGGTGCAATCGAGAAGCTGCAGGAAGCTCCAATTTGTATGCCATAGTACCAATCTTTTGCAACACCTTGTACGGACCATAATACTTTGGTGATAATTTATTATCCTTCTTAGCTTGCTTGAGGGACATTTGCTTATATGGTTGTAGCCGTAGGAATACCCAATCACCTACATCAAAACTTCTTTCACTACGATGTTGATCTGCCTGTTGTTTCATTCTATTCTGTGCCAACACAAGGTTATCCTTTAAGAGTTGGAGGACTTGTTGTTGATGTTCGATGTGATGTTCCACTTCCTGAACCTTAGAATTTTCTCTTAAATATGATGTGATGGATGGTGGTTGATACCCATAAAGTGCCATAAATGGGGTCATTTTTGTTGCTGTATGAAAGGAAGTGTTATACCACCATTTAGCCAGAGGCAACCATTTGACCCATTGTGTCTGTTTATCAGATACAAAGTAACGAAGATATCCTTCCAAACATTTGTTTACTATCTCAGTTTTCCCATCAGATTGAGGATGATAAGATGAGCTATGAGCTAACTGAGTACCAAGACGAGAAAATAATTCTGTCCAAAAATTTCTAGTGAAAATGGGATCTCTGTCACTTACAATAATCTTTGGGTTTCCATGTAGCTTTTGAATTGTTTCCATAAATGCAGTAGAAACTGTACTGGCTTTAAATGGATGTGATAATGCACAAAAGTGTGCATACTTGGTAAGTCTGTCAACTACCACCATGATGACACTCTTTCCCTCAGACTTGGGTAAACCTGTGATAAAATCCATTGATACCTCCTCCCAACGTTGGCTTGGAATGGATAAAGGTTGTAATAGACCCGGTGTCTTAATTGTTTCAACTTTATTTTGTTGGCAAACCAAACATTCTGCCACAAACTTTTGAATATCTGATTTAAGGCCATCCCAAAAAAATTCCTTCTTAACCCTGTGGTAAGTTTTTAAAAATCCTGAGTGCCCTCCTAAGGGAGAAGTGTGCAATTCCATAAGAATCTTTTGTTTTAGCTGGGAATTCTTACAGAGGTATAAGCGATCTTTGTACCATAACGAATCATTTTTCCAGCTAAATGTATCAGACGTACTGGAATCTTGTTGTAGCTTTCGAATAAGTGCCCACACTTCTTCGTCATTCTTCCATTCCTCCCTTGCTTCATTTATCCAATCTGGTTGGATGATAGAAATAGCGCACAACAATGCTTCCACATCCTCATCCTTTCTTGAGAGTGCATCTGCCACCACATTTTGCTTCCCTTTTTTGTAGATGATTTCAAAGTCATAACCCAACATCTTTGTGACCCACTTTTGTTGCTCTTCAGAGGATAATCTTTGTTCTAAAAAGTATTTAAGGCTATCATGATCCGTTTTTACCTTGAAGTGTCTTCCCATTAGGTAGGGTCGCCATTTCTTAAGTGCATGGAGTATTGCCAACATTTCCTTCTCATAAATAGCTTTTCTTAGAAACTTTCCCTTGATTGGACGACTTTCAAAAGCAATGGGTCTTTCATCTTGCATTAGAACAGCACCAATTCCATTTCCTGAAGCATCACATTCCACAATAAAGGTTTTTGTGAAGTCCGGTGTAGCTAAGACCGATGCTTGGCACATTGCCTCTTTAAGATGTTCAAAGGCCTTTGTTGCTTCCGGAGTCCATGAAAATGCATCTTTCTTCAATAATGTTGTTAGAGGTGCTGCTATTCTCCCATAATTCTTAACAAACTTGCGATAATACCCTGTCAACCCAAGAAATCCGCGCAAATGCTTTATGGATGTGGGGATTTTCCATTCCTTAATGGCTTTAATTTTGCTAGGGTCTACCTTAACTCCTTCATGAGATACAATATGACCCAAATATTCCACCTCCTGGACTCCAAAAAAACATTTGGATCTTTTGGCATATAATTGTTTCTCCTCCAATAGTTGTAGCACCCTGTCAACATGTTCAACATGATCCTTCCAAGACTTGCTGTAGATAAGTATATCATCAAAAAATACTAACACAAATTTTCTAAGGAATGGTTTGAAAATTGAATTCATCAAACCTTGAAATGTTGAAGGTGCATTGGTAAGGCCAAAAGGCATGACCAAAAATTCATAATGACCCTCATGAGTTCTAAATGCCGTTTTCGGAATGTCTTCAATCTTCATTCTGATTTGATGATATCCTGAATGAAGATCCAACTTGGTGAAGTAAATTGATCCATGCAATTCATCCAGTAATTCATCAATGACAGGAATGGGGAACTTATCTTTAATAGTGAGCTTGTTGAGCTCCCTATAATCCGGACACATGCGCCATGATCCATCCTTCTTGTGCACCAATACTACTGGAGCAGAGAAAGAACTTTGACTCGGTTGAATTATACCAGCCTCTAGCATTTCTGCAACCATACGTTCAATTTCACTTTTCTGGACATAGGGATATCTGTACGGCCTGATGTTTGGAGGAACACTTCCTGGAATCAGATGAATAGCATGATCATGATCACGCATAGGTGGGAGACCTTTGGGAGTCTCAAATACCTTGGAATGATTGTCCAGGACTTTTTGGAGATCTGGAGAAATAGATGATTCCAATGTGGAAACATCTAGCGAACATAATTGTGCAATTACACCTCTTTGCTCCTTTTTTAGAAGCTTTGTCATGCCATTAGAGCTGATTATCTTTCCTGGTTTCCCTGCAATACCCCTTAATTCAACTTCCTTTCCTTCCACAGAAAATTTCATGAAAAGTTCTTGAAAATTAAAAGCTATTGTACCCAAGGATTGTAGCCATTGGACTCCTAGTACAACATCAGCACCTCCCATTGGAATGGAAAGCATTGGGCTAGTCAATACATATTCTCCCATGGATAGCTTGATATTATGGCACTTTCCAGAACAATTTATTGTTCCTCCATTTGCAATCATCACTTGACACTCTGGTGCTGGATATAGGAAGCAATTCAATTCTTTTGCTACCCTACAATGAATAAAATTGTGGGTGCTTCCTGAATCAATCAACACTATTACCTTTTTCTTCTTGATTTGTCCTTCTATCTTGATGGTTTGAGGAGTGGTAATTCCCGCCAATGCATTACAAGATATGGTCGGATTTATTTGTTCTTCATCTAGGCTTTGTTCCTGGAATATATCCTCTTCTTTGGACCTTTCTTTCTCCTTTTCTTCTTCCTCTTCACAATCTATGTAGAATAATTTCTTCTCAGCACACTTATGACCTTTTGTGTATTTGTTATCACAATTGTAACAAAGCCCTTTTGCTCTTTTTTCTTCCAATTGTTGTGGTGTCAACCTTGTAGGTTGTGGAAGACTATGGGCAACAACACTTCCGTCTTTATAGTTGTGAATGGTATGCTTCCTAGTTGCCATAATTTTGCTTTCCATTTTTCTTGCTAACCTGAATGCCTTCTCTAATGAATCAGGTTCCCAAAGGCGCACATCATGTTGGATATTATCCTTTAAAGACCCTATGAACACATCAATCCTATGCTCCTCTGGAATATCTTTTACCCTTATGTTCAATTTTTGGAACTCCTCAATGTGCTCCATTATTGAACCCTTTTGTTTGAGACTTATCAATTGGCTAAAAAAAGTGTTGCTTTTTGTATCCTCATAATGTGCTATCAATTCTTCCGTAAAAATTGCCCAAGTGATAAATGTTTACGAGAACAAAGCCATTGATACCATACAAACTGATTTGGTTCCAAATATAAAGTTGCCATACGTACCTTTTGTGTGTTTTGCACATTATTGAGATCGAAGAATTGCTCCATCTGTAATATCCATGTGGCGGGATCCTTGCCATCAAACTTCCTCATATCGATTTTTGGAATATGGTGAGTCTTCGATCCAACATTAGAGTCTATGGAATCATGATTAACATTTCTTTTGTTCTCATCATGAGTTTCCTTTAGTACTCTTTCACCCTTAGTGACCATTTCTTGTAGCAACTTATTCATATTTATCTTCAATTCTTCCATCTTATCATCCATGCCATCAATTTTACCGTCCATGCCATTCACCTTAGCTTCCATGCCATCCATCTTAGCTTCCATGCCCTTTATCTTAGATTCCATGCCATTTATCTTAGCATCTGTTAGCTTTTGTGAGCGTGACATTTGTTGCACTTGTTCTTGTAATTTTGATATATCATGTAGCATTTCTTCCTCTTCTTCATGAGTCATGCTAGAGCTTTCAGGTTCCTTACTAGGTGTTTGCATTTTCTTTCCTCGGGGCATCAGTTACCAATAATAATGCTTTACTATGCCCTTTGAATTCCTTCAAACCAAGCTTATGCAAAAATTTAAAAAAAACTACACACCTTTTTTTTCTTTGTAGAAGCCTGATATTGAATCTGATGTATCTCTGTAATTTCGAATCATCCAGTTCTGAAATTTTGACTTGTAGTAGCCTTCTATGTCCTCTTTCCAATGCCACTAGTCTGATCCAAATTGGATTCTCCAAGAAAGAGTTATGCACAATCTCCCGCAGTGACCTTCTTACGAAATTTCAATCCGATGCTCAGAAAGAAAGTTATGACGATTTTCCCCAGGTCACCTGTTTTGAGTGTAATTCAGGAGTCTGCAAAAAGACCAACTTCCTCAGATCATATCTCCGAAAATATCACGCGAAAATCTCTGAAATTCGGACCCAAGGTTCAGCGCGATTTCTTCTCAAATGGGTTTTTTTTGCGACTTCTGAAACGTCACAGAAAAAAAGTTATAGCGAAAATGCCACGATGACCTGTTTGGAGCAGCGAAACCCTAGAATCCAAAGCTCTGATACCAAATGTTATGAAACCAGCTCAAGAAAAGATAGAAAAGAGAGATCAACGCCTTAGAATTCAGCCTCTTCGAGGGGGCAACCTCCTTTACATTACATAAATGAACAATTCTTGGATGATTCAAATGACAAAACCTCCTTTCTATATATAGGAGTCTAAGGAGTCACAATATAATCCAGCCGACCTAACAATAATAATATAAAGCCACAAAAATAACAATAGAGGGATTCTATGGGCACATTAATAACAATATGGGGGGCAATGGGGGCACAACAATATAAATAAGGGGTATAACTACAATAGTAATGGGGTAATCACTAGTATTATAGGGACCCAACAGGGAAGATCTCATGCAAGCAACCCCAACCTAACCTCATCCATCCTTGATCACCAAAAGCCACTAAGTTCCTCAACCAAATCATCATTCCATAGGAACAACTTTCCAGGTTTGTTGAGAAAATCCAACCATCTTACAAACTCAGTTTTGAACTCTGAAGAAGTCCTAGCCACTCCCTTGCCTTGTTCCTTCCATCATTCACCTTCCCCAGGGCCTATACCACCTTCCAAATCAATCCTAATCCTCTCAATCGGATCCTGTAGGAATACAGGGGATCTTGTATGAGCATTAGGGAATCCTGTAGGAAGCATTAGGACATCCTGTAGGATGACCTGTAGTGGCCTGTTTGAGGTCAATTTGTGGAAAAAGCATGTAGGAAGATAGGAGAAGACCCCCACTTGCCTCCAAATCCATCTAACCTTTCACAACCATCTCTAACCCACCTGCCACATTACCAATAAGATTTAGCATTCACATTTTCACAAGAAAGGACGAAAAGGAAAAAAGGGTTATTGTGTTCATTCATATGAATAACAGTAAAATATTTGGTTATTTCATATTGAATGCATAGGATAGTTAGGATTACACACATGTTAGCTTAGAGTTCCTCTGAAGCAAGATACCTTAACAAATAGTTAGGTGAGTGGTGTGTTTAAAGCATTTATTTTAGTCTTTCATTACTGCAGTAGACAATATTTCCATTCTTCCAATTAGGATAAAATTCCCCTTTCTTCTTTGGTAATCAAACTTCTTCTGAACAAATAGAAGGTTGGTTTGAGAAACCATAGTGGTCTATCACCAGCTCAACAGTGACAAAGAGTGGACCCATTGCATCTGCTTGTGTATACAACACTGCCACCTCCAAGTTTGTATGAACCCTGGGTTGATAAAGTAAAGTTGGTAGCCCCAAGAATTGCAACATTCTTGCTGTAACACTGGTGCTCATCACCATATCCACCGATGATCACCAAAAGCCATTAAGTTCTCAATTCGAGTTATCATTTTATAAGGACAATTTGCCATGCTTATTGATCAAATCCAAACATCATAAAGCTTTGCTTTGAGTTCTGGGTGAGTGCCTACCACTCCCTTGCCTTATTTCTTCCATTCCTCACTTTCCTTAAGCTCCATACTACCTTCCAACCCACTGCCTATGCTTTCGGCTTGCTCTTGTAGGAAAATAGGGGATCTTGTAGGTGAACTAAGACATCCTATAGATATCCTGTAAGAAAACTTGTAGTGGCCTATTTTGAGCCCGAATTGTGAAAAATGCATCACCAAAGCTAGGAGTAGACCCCTACTTGCCTCCCAAGCCATCTGAACCATTTCACTCACCTCCCTCCACACCTATCTCACCTTCCATGCAACCAAGAAGGATTAGCATTTATATTTTTACAAAAAGATAAAAAGAAAAAGGTTGTTATATTTATTCATGCACACAGCAGTTAAGTGCTTGTTTAGATCATATTTCATGCTTATGTTAGTTAAGATTTCACATGTGTTAAATTAGAATTCTTTTGAAAAGTAAGGTATATTAACAAATAGCTAGATGAGTTATGTGTTTTGTAGGCATCTATTTCAGTCTTTCATTACTGCAATAAGTAGCATTTCATTCTCTCAATTAGGGTAAACTCCTCTCTCAATTGATAATCAAACTTCTTCTAAATCAATAGAAGGTTGGTTTGAGAAGCCCTAGTGGTCTATCGCCCTAGCTCAGCAGTGACAAAGAATGGACCCATTACATCTATTTGTGTATACAACACTATCACCTTCAAGTTTGTACAAACCCCAGGTTGATGAGGTAAAGTTGGTAGCCCTAGGAGTTGAAACATCGTTGTTGCAATACCGATGCTCATCACTTTTTGGTGCCGTTGGCGGGGAGGTATCTGAGTAGATGTGTTTTCTGCTTTCTTTCTTCCATTTCTTATCTCTTTCATTCTGCTATTAGTTCCATTTTTCAAAGTAGTTGTAAGTTGGTTTGCTTTCCTTTCCATTCTGTAATTGATTCCATTCAGTAGTTAGTTTCAATTCAGTTTGTCTTTTCAATTTTGAAATCAGTCTTAAAGCTTGAAAAACAAAACAAAAACACTCATTTCATGCCTCGTAGGAATAGGGATAACTTAGGAAAATTTCTACCAAATACCCCCACCACTTCGAACAACCAACCTTCCCTCTTCTTCGGTGGCTATGAATTAGAGGAACCCTTAGGTAAACAACCAGAAATTTTTGAAGAGCCTATAAGGGAAGAAGAAGAAGAAACCATTCCAACTGACATAATGGCTTAAAATAGAAATGAAATGGGAGATAAAGAAAGAATTGAGGGTGTTTTCCCATCAAAGAAACCAATGGGGATGCCAAGATGAAAAACATAAGCCCCTCTTCTCTTCCTCACTTCCATGGCCTCACCTCAGAAGATCCAAATACTATTCTATTTGAATTTGTTGTCATATGCAGAACTTATGATTACACCTACGATGATCAAAAGTTGAAATTATTCTCATTCATTCTCAAGGATGCAACCCTACACTGGCTCACGAGTTTACCAAGGGATAGTATCACCACCCGAGCTTAGATGCATCAAGCTTTCAACAACAAATATAGGGACTACCACAAGTCCAAAGATACCAAAGAGGAAATTTTTAGAATGGCCTTGGGACATGATGAGTCCTTAGAGGATTATGAGGAAAGATTCCAACTCAGCTATAAAAGGGCCAGTTGCACACTTGATCCTGAGTCACTTAAGCTAGTCCTTCTTAGATGGATTAAGGGAGATCTCCTAGAAACCCTAAACCTGCTATCAGGAGGGGACATCTACCAGCTACCCTATGAGGATATCAAGACTGTTTCCAAGAATCATTCTAGGGAAATTAGAAAGAGGGGTAGGGTTAGTCAAACAGTGACCAGCTCATCAGGAACATGTTGGAAAATTTTAAGAGTGAAATGTTGCAAACCCTTACCTTGCAAATGGACACTATGCAAATCAAGAGGAAGCAAGAGGAAGCAGAGAGAGCATTAGATATCTTATGCGCTAGATGCATAAGGAGGCACCCTAGGAATGAATTTCCATTAAACCTTATATGAATCTTCTCGCTCTGTGAAGAAAACCACTCCACAGACAAGTGACCTTCTCTTCCTGGACTAAAAGCTGTGTATCAGGGAACTGAAGGAGTGATTAAACAACTCTGCTACATAAATCAAAGGAGGCCTCATGGGCCTCAACCATACCAACAGGGTATGCAAGGGTTATCCTATGCATATGACAACCCTAATCAAAACACATCCATTCCCTCTTGGGGCCTCCCTACTCATCCCTCTTGGTCTACACCTTCTCCCTGGTCCTTTTCACCTCAATACCATTCACAGCCGACCAACCAGCCATTTTAGCGATACACTCCTCCACAACCTCAGTGGAATGCACCACCTCAGGGGTGGAGGCCCCCCTACAACAATGCTCCAGATTTATTGCCTTCACCTCCATCTCAACCACAGCTTTTACACCCTACTCCACCTAAACAGACTCATATGCCTTTTAAAGAAATCCCAAATTTTCTACATTTAGTGAAAACTCTTCTTAAGTGATCTAGGTGTTCATTGTTAGATTTAGAAAAGACTGTGATGTCATCTTGTTATACTACTAAGAAATCATGGATCTCCTTGGAAAAAGCTATATCCATAACTCTTTTAAATGTTGCTTCTACGTTCATTAATCCAAAAGGCATCTTCAAATACATGAAGGTACCCCAAGGAGTAGTAAATGCATTTTGGCTTGGTCCTCTAGTTGAACTAAGATCTGGTTATATCCAGAGAATCCATCAAGTAAGGATATTTTGGATGAGCCTACTACCCTCTAAAGGATATAGTCCATTTTTGGTAGAGGATAGTTGCCTTTTAATGAGACCTTGTTTAAATTTCTAAAATCAACACAAAGTCTGATTTCTCCAGTTTTCTTCCTAGTAGTGACTAAGTTTGAAATCCAATCTGAATAGCTAATGGGGGCTGTGATTTGGGCATCAAACATTCTTTTAACTTCTTTCTCAATAGATCGCATAAGAACTGGATTAATCCTCCTAAGTTTCTGTTTAAAAGGTTTATGATCCTCTTTGAGAGGTATTTTGTGTTGAATTATGCTAATGTCATAAGATTTCAAGCCTTCATAACTCCAGGCAAAAACATCTTGGAACTCTTTAAACAGATTTTGTATTTTACCTTTTCCTCTAGAGGTAAGGTTTTTGATATTTTAATGAGTTTAGGTTTTTCCTCAGTTCCTATGTTACATTCTTCTATATCTGCTCCCAAAGGCTCCATCTTAGGCTTCCTAGCTACATCGTTTGAATCAAACAAATCTTATAAGGGGACTAATCCCTTAGGCAAAAAATTATTTTTAAGATTAAGAATTTCAGGATCATCATTCACTATTTCTTCTATTTCTACACTTTTTAAGTTATCTACTTCTAATCTAGTGAAATTAGTATGTTTAGCTATATCTAAAATATTTACATCTATGTCACTATCTATGTTATTATCTACTGTACAGTCTCTGTCTATTTTACAATTCTGAAACTCACCTTCAGCATTCATGAAATCATAAATTTGAGAATCCTGGGAGAAAATCTGTCAATACTTCAAATTGTCTGGTATAATAGGCCTATGTCTCACTTCTTTAGTGTACTAATGATTGGGTTGGAAGGGAAATTTGCAAGTACTAGCAAAAGTGGCAAGACTGTGGGCCTGCATATTTTGTTTTCTAGGAATGGCAACAAAGTTTGTTTCCAGGGGATCTTAATAAAATCTAGGACAGTCTCCCTATATTGACTAACTCTAGGATTGTTTATAGAGTATTCACCATTAATTTGTTTAATAATCAATTCTGAGTCTCCAAGTATAGAAACTCTCTTGGCTCCAAGTTTTCTAACCATTTGTAATCCTAAGATCAGAGCCTCATACTCTGCCATGTTGTTTGTACACTTGAAGTTCAATCTAAATGCATGTCCCTCAGAAGGATTATTCTCCATATTATGGATCCACACTCCTGCACTAGCTCCTAACCTATTCACAGATCCATCAAAATCTAGATGCGATAGGGACTCATGAAAAATGTTTTCACTGTCAGTAGTTTTGTATTTCAGTTCTTCAGCTGTGATTTGATTATTGTCATGGTCTGAATTGTACAAAATGAAAGAGTCCATATCAGAATGCATGGAGTATATAGGAAAGTTTTGTGGTTTTTCTAAACTAATCACCATGTATTTCATCAAGGTCTCTCTATATAGTTTCCTTTGTTGGCCAAAAATAGATATGGTGGCATAAGACATATCTAACTACAAGGATCCTTCCAATTTTGCTCCCCATGAGCGAGATAGCAGCATTCCCTATTTGGGTGGGATATCTGCAACTACTATGTCCATCAAAATACTCTTTGCAGGGCATTGGACTAGAGTTACACATAAATCCTTGATCAAACCAAGGAATTTAACTTGGCTACGGTCAAAGCAAAACAAGTCCTTATATGGTCTAGTAATGTCTAGGTTTAGTCTCTCCATGATTTCTTTTGGCATCAAATTATGGGATGCCCTAAGTCTAACATAGCATTATGTAATATTTTGTCATGAATGTTCAGGCTAATGTAGAATGGAGGGACTCCCCCTTGCTGATGAATACCATTGGCCTCAGGGCCAAACAATAATTCAGGTTGATCATCATTCAAATTGAATGCATCTTCTCCCTCTCCTATATTTAAAGTTTCAATTATCTATGATCTATAGGATTCATTCTTTACTAGTTCGGTCAAAGGAACTGATATCTTTAATTTTTCTATTTCAATTTTGATGCTGAAAGGGATCTGAGCTCTATTTGTTTGGATGAGATCTTCCTTAACAAATGCGGCTTGTGTGTGTTTATCTTGTTTCTCAGTACTAGGCAATTCAGTCTGTGTTCAGTTGTTTTGCTTTGATTACTCCTATTTGGAATGTTTTGAGTGATTGTTTCAGTTTGAGTTTCATTGGAGGTTATATCTACAAATTTTGGGTAGAAGTCTCCGGTGTTCCCCTAGGGAGGATTTGTAAAATTTTAGTGACAGGAGCTTCTGTTATCTTTTTAGTTTGGGTCTGGATTGATCTTCTAGTGGGAGCTTCATTGTTCTTTTTACTTCTTAAGCTATACTATTTGTGAACCTCATATATAGCTGACTCATTACCCTGTTTAAAGTTAAAGGACTCACCAAATTCTAATTGCAATTGTTGCAACATGTACAAATCATGTTCTTCTTGAGTAAGAAAAATGGTATTTTCATTGTTTATTCCTAACAAGTTTATCTGGGTATCATCCTATTCTTCATAACTCTGTGAACCCTTAGCATAGTTCTCCTGGAAGGGAGGCCTAATTTGTTGATCTAGTATAGCATTCTTTCTAGCATTAGGATTCTTTCTAAAGTTGGGGTTTCTTATTGGGGGTGGTTGTTGATTCTCCCATTGAGTTTTTCTTTCCATGTTTTCTAATCTATCCATTATTCTTTCTACACTATTTGCTAAATTATCTATTTTTCCATCAGAAGTGGAAGTTCCTCTTTAATTACAACTCCCTTTTCATTTCTCATTCTGGCTTTCTTGGCTAATAGGTTGGCCTCTACACTAACAACATTACTTTGCATTTGTTCCAATGTTTGAGGGTTTCTTTCCCTTAACTGGTATGACATGTCAGTGTCAAAACCATCAGGGAATTTGATTAATGCTAGGTCAGGTGGAGGCTTAAGATTAGCAAGGATTGCATTGTAGATGTTATTGAACCTAATAAAATAATCATGAACTGACTCATTAGGAGCTCTTCTAATGTTATCATATTCAGAAAGTATTTGTAGGGGGGTTTTCTTTCTCTCCCATCTATCAAGGAATAATCTATGAAAAGAAGTTAAGTCTGCAATATGGGCAGCAGGTAAAGCTTTGAACCATTTCTTAACATCCCTAGTTAATGTTTGGGCAAACAACCTCATTTGGACATCTGATTCATCTACCTCATGCAATTCAAAATAATCTGTCATTTTGTTCACATGTTGTTGGGTAGTGTACTGACCAGTAGCATCAAACAAAAAGATTTTGCTTTGATAATCTTGGGGCATGGCATGGAGTTGTGTAGGTAAAAACAGAGGTGCATATTGGTCTACCATGGCTTGGATTCTGGCTTGACTAGGGGGTAAGGAGTTGGTAATTGAGGAAGGGCTTGAACTAGATGGAGATGAAGTAGATGATGGTGAGGATGGTTGATGAATAATTGGTTTAGGGGAATGGACTGTGGTGGATACTACAGGTGAGGTTGTGGTAAAAGAAGGTGCATTTATAGTGATTGAAGATTGTGCAGAAATTTCAAAGGCAGTAGTAGTGAGGACAGCTAGTTCAACAGACTATTGAAGGTAAGCATCATCTATATTGCTTATCAATGTAGAGATCAAAGCTTCTAACTTGTCAAAAGTCTCCAAGACAAATTTATCTAAATCTTGATGGGTAATCACCCATTTTTATTCAATGAGTGGAACAAACTCAGGGTCTAACACTGTTTCATGGATTGCATTCTCAGATTTAGTTCTAAATAACGAGAGGTCAAATGACAAGTCAAAAGGGATTTCCTCTAAAGTTGACAACTCCTCAGGGAGTGAGTTTTCTTTGACTAACTGGCTCCTACTTGCCTAAGTTTCTACTTTTTTTGGTTTTCTTAAAATTCTGTCTGGGTCATCAACTATAGTAGCAGGGTTTGGATCTAGATTTTCCTTGGTATAGTGAGTCTTCCTAGGAGCCAGAATTATAACTTTTTTTAACTATTTTTTATGAAACTTTCAAAAACAACTTTGAAAAAATGACCTTAAGGGACTCAAGATGAAATTTAAGGTTTCCTTAAAGTTTTTATGAGACTGAGGAAAGAATTGTCCCCAGTATGGTCACTGATGATGTTATCACTCCAAAATTTCTTCAAAGTTGTCAGAAAAAGAAATAATAGAGGTAACCACAAACCACTTTTGGAGATCAAGACCTAGCCTTTCTAATCTTAGAGAGGGCTCTCTCTTTATGTTTTAACTTTGTTTAGTTATTGGATTTTAGGCTAGTTATGATTATGCTTGGGTATTTGATTTGAATTTGGGTGGTGGGATCACTTACTTAGATGAAAAGGATTGTCTTTTACCATTGGGCTATGGGGTCAAATGTCAGACAAACAAGACTGGATCAAGCTCTAGAAACAATGTCTAGAGGGCAAGATAGAGGAATTACTACAAATCTCAAAGGCTTGATGGTGAAATGGTTTCCAATCGGATCCAGAGAGAAATTAAGGGTTCCCTAGGCCGGATCATGAAGAGAAGTGAAAGAGGTCAACCGAGATGGGAGAGCAATTAAGGGTTCTCAAATATGGTTATCAAAGGAAAACATATAAATAACTAACTGTGCAAAACAGAGTGTACTTAAACAAATTCTGAGTTAAATTTCTAGTTAATTCATTCAAACTTAGATAACATTTAAGTTTATGAAACACATAAGAAAGTAACAAAATCAGACAAAGAAGATACTTCACTGCAATAGCTCATCTCACGAATCCTCTAGTGCAATCTTTTTATTACTTGCTCCAGTCCGTTGACTTGAAAATTGGTACAATCACCCTTAGGTTTAAGATCAAAATAACTCTATAAATGTATAGCAATCCACCCAAAGTACTTCGAATTATGAAATATTTATACAAAAAGAATTTACAAAATATCTCAAACTGCATTGAGAACTAATCTAGGAAAAGGAAATATCTTCGTGCAAGAAGATAGAGACAGCTTTTGAACTGATGTTGGTTGTCCCTATTATTTAGGTTCTGTTGTCTTTTAGTCTCTGATCTTTTGCCTTTTAAGCTGCTTGGTTGTTTGGTCTTCACACTGGATGTCATATTTACTTATGACCTTTCATCTGATACACTTCCATTTGATACACTTTAACCTTGCTGACCTGTCAATATCCTTTACTGTGCTTTTTACTTTTACTATACATTTCAAACTTTTACTGTGTATTTCAATAGTAAATCATTTAGTTTTTTCCATGTATCAGCATCTGGTAGTTGGATATTGATC
Source organism: Pinus tabuliformis (assembly GCA_031772625.1). Lineage (NCBI taxonomy): Eukaryota > Viridiplantae > Streptophyta > Pinopsida > Pinales > Pinaceae > Pinus > Pinus tabuliformis. The sequence goes on from CM062820.1 coordinate 495,062,612, forward strand.
ATTTTTCTGTATATTTCATCTGTTTGTCTTTCAACTGTATGTTTTATCTGCCTCCTCTGTTTTAACATTTATTGTCTCTGTGTAAATGATTTCTTCTTTGTTTTTACCATTACTGTGTAAATTGTTTCCTTCTGCTCTGTGATAATTGTCTTTTTCCTCTGGATAAAGGCTTTTGAATACATTTTCCTTGTGAATCTTGGAGTAAACAGGTTTTGAAACTAGTATCAAAATTGTTTTATCCAAGCTTCTGGTCTTCTAATTACCTGCAAAATACAACAATTATTAATAAAATCCAGGTCTGAGAGGAGGTGACCAAAGGCTGTATTTGAATGGGGAAGAACTGTGGACGGAGTCTGAAGCGTGTTCGAGAGGTAATCCATGGTGAAATCCAGTCGCAGGGGCTCAAGGTGGCATAAATGGCTAAGGCAACTTTTTAGTGAAAAACAAGTGAAAAGAGCGAAAATGAGCGTCTTTGGTGTTTTAACGGGTAACGGCTAGAATTGGCGCGGAATTTCATAATATGAACAATGATGGTTTCGGCTTTAGCGGGGAGGTAGTATTAAGGCTCATCGCACCGCTTTTGGCCATCAGGTGGTATTTTCATGAGAGCACGTGAGTTAGCGTGGAGCTACCACGTAGCCAAAAAGGGCCCAAGCAAAACCACGAATCTCGCATGCTCTCGGGCTGGTAAAGGTCGGACGTCAAGAACACGTGATATGGATGCATGCCGTCAGATTTGGGGGTGCAAGATCTAACAGCTATCGTGTGGTAGAGTTGCACAGAGGGTAATCAGGCGGAGATTAGCGGGGCCCGGGGATAATTACACTTAACTTGTAATTATTTAATGAATAAGTGGTGCGGGTTAAAAGTATAATGCACGGGTTTAAATATAGTGGGACTGGGGTTTAATATGATGGGGGTTTGTTAACCACACCAAGGGGGTGGGTTAAAAGGTTTTTGTATCGGGAGAATGTGAATTTGCGTAGTTAATTTAAATAAAGCGGAAGGGAGACAAAACTTAGGAAATATGGGGTTTTATGGTTTAAAAGGGTTTTGTCGGGAAATATACGAATGGCGAAGTTAATAAAGTAATGCGGGGGGGGATTTAAACTTAGGACAAGGGGGTTTTATGGGTTTCTAGGGGTTTTTTGTGTGAAATAGGGAAATTAATAAGGGAAAATGATTTATTCAAAGGGGAATGGGTTTCACACTAGGGGAAAGGGGTTTTGGGTTAGGAAATGACTTTGGAGGGTAATTTGCTAAGGAAATGTGTGAAACCAAGAGGCAAGGGTGAAAATGAAGGGAAAAAGGGTATTTTCTTAAGAAATGATGGGATAATGGAGAAATTAGTAAGTATGTAGTGGGGGGTGAAATGAAATGAGGGGAAGTTAACCAAATCAACTTGTGAACATCTTGTGAACATCCTTTCACTTTCAAAACTGCTCCTGCACACTAAAACATAGGATTAAGCATGATAAATGTGCTTATGCTTCAATCAAATTTGTACTTCTGCAACCTTTCTTCTACTTACCCTTTACTTACCCTAACATTTTTTCTTCACTTTATTGGGTGCATTTAAACTAGCAGACCCTTTCTTTCCTTTTTCTTTTGAAAAGTAAACTATCTAATTCTAACCTTATATCTTCCAATGGCTCAGATTAAGCTTATGAGCACATTTTATTTCTCTACCTAACTACTGATCTGCCAAGATTAAACAGTTTGGCTAGATCTTTATTCTCTATCTATAAACATGAAATTTAAAGCATGAAGTAGTCAAGATTAAACAGTTTGACTATCATGGGTTGTGGCATTTATGACAAGCTACACACAACCATTATTTTGCATAGTAAAGTAAAAAGTAGTGGCACTTGGACTTGCACACTTTCATGATCTTTTTTTGTTTAGGGTTCATATTTTTTTCACTTTTTTTTATCTTTTCTTATTCTTTTTGTCCTTTGATATTTCTTTTAGGAGATACCCTCTTTACATTTTTTAATTTTTAATATGTAAAACATTTTGCAGAAAGAAAAAGTATGTACAATATTACAAGTCTAATTATAGACAATTCAAAAGTATGAATCCTATTATTATAGGACCCTAACAGACCCAACATGTGCTATGCAATAAACCAGCTTAGTCAAGATATGGTGACGCCTACCAAGCTGTATTGGAAGGAAACAAAACATGTGTTACGGTACCTCAGAGGAACTACCGAGTATGGATCATGGTACAAGAGAACAGAGGGAGCGATGATCTAGGGTTTCACTGATGCAGATTGGGCAGGGAGTCCATTAGATAGGAAAAGTACTTCAAATCCTATCTTCAATGTTGGGTCTACAACTATTTCTTGGTACAACAGGAAGCAAGGGTTTGTGGTACTCAACTTAGCAAAGGTTGAATACATGGTTGCAAGTCAAGCAACACGTGAGACCATATGGATGAGGAAAATACTTGTGGGTCTTTTCAATCAAGAGATGGATCTGACAATGATATTATGTGAAAATCAGAGTTGCATTAATCTCTTTGAGAATCCATTATTTCATGATAGTGTTGGAAATAGCAACAAGAAATGCTAAAAATAACATTTCTATAAATAGAATTTCAGGTACCAGTGTTGGACATAGCAACAAGGAATGAAAAATGGAAGTGCTAAAAATAGCATTTCGGGATAGATTCGAATTTTAGTTAGTCCCTGAACTAAAATTGAGAAGTAAAATTCAAATTTGATCTTAACAGTTGTTTGTAAAATAATTAATTAATTCATCTTGAGTTAATTAGTTAGAGAAAATTAAACATGAAGTCTATGTGAAGACATGCAACAGTTATCCCTTTGATTGAGGAAGTTATCCCTTAATTAAGGAGATAAGGATGAGTTGTATTTGTGTTGTAATTAGTTAGCTCAGTTAACTGAGTTAAGTCCAGTTAAATTAGTTCCAAACAGTTGGAGGAACTAATTGCGAGTTCAGTCAGTTAATGCATGCATGCATGCAACTAGTGTTCTCCAGATAACTGAATATTCTCTCATAAATAACTCATGCATGTCAATTCAGAGAAAGACCTAGTTGATATTAAAGGAAGGGACAATGTACTATCCGTTGGAGGAATTTTCCTATAAAGGAAACTCGTCCATGCAGAAGGAATTCATCTCCTTCAGGATTGCGCAGTTACTTTTGAGTTTGGTGAGTTGTGTGAGAGGTGAATTCACACAGGTGGCAACATTGGACCCCAGGAGAAACTGCGCAAGGAAATAGGAGGCTTTGAGGGCAGAGGAGAAGGTTTGTGAGAAGCCTTTGACTGTCTATGAGAAGCAGTGAGGGACTGTACTGAGAGCTAGATAGCTTGTGAGCTAAAGCTTTTTGTAATCCTGAGATATTTCCACTCGTATGATAATACAGAGATCGGGGTTTTTAGCTGAGGCTTTCCCCAGAGTATTCTTATGTGTTTCATGTGTATGATTTCTTCTTTTTTGTTATATGTGTTCTATTTGATCTTGCTCAAAATCAATTAAGCTTCCGCAAGTTTGATTGTAGAAGAAGATTAAGTATTTTGCTTTAGTACATTGCATAATCAATTTAATCTATAGTGAGAATTTCTACAGACAGGTTCAAGCACATTAATATCTGGTATCATCATTTGTGGGGACTGTTTGCAGACGAGAATTATGTTGCCACAACACATTCCAACTAATGACCAATATGCTGACATCTTGACAAAGGCATTGTCAAGAGGAAAATTTGAATTCCATATATGCAGGATAGGGGTGGTGAAAAACCCCTTTCTTTCTAAGAGGGAGTGTTATAAAATGTAGCAAGAAAGGCTCAATTTGACTTTTAAAGCCTTAGCCAAATTGAGTAAATTGAATTTCCACATTAGCAGGACAAATTGGAGGCAATTAACTAGTGTGACATGGATCTTGTCACTTAGTTAGCTTAGTAAATTTAAGTTCGAGGGCTTGGAGTTCAGTTATGCATGTGCGATTGCTAAATTTTAGTAATCCAGTTCAGTTATTTCCAGTTGTATTCAGTTAACTGACCTCTAACTATTGATAGAGTCAGTTGAAGTTCAGTTGTGCAATGGGATAGTAGTATAACTCAAAGATCTGTTAGTTAATTGATCAATCAACCCAAAAGAACTAGTGCATGCAAGGAATTTGAGTTCCTCAGCTGAAGTGGAGATGACAAGGCAATGTAACAAGAGTTGTATACAAGTTTTGATTGTATAGGTTTTACATGTAGTCAATGATCAATCCTTGGGAATTGTGCAATTAATTTGTAGGAAATTCCTATCTTTTAGGGGCCAATTTCCTCAAGGATTGTGTAAGGAAATAGGAGGCTTGGTGAACAAATAATTAGTTAAGTGTTGGCCAGAGTTTGTCATTGAGCATATAGAACAATTATTCTTTTGCAGGTTTAGCTCAGAGCTAGAGCTAGCAATTGTAATAGTTTCTCTATTCAATTGATTACTGCAAAGAGGCTTGAGGGGCTTTTCCCAGTTGGATTCCCCTAGAAATCACTATGTATTTGTGGTTTTTCTTATTGCATGTCTATGCATGTTGTTCTAAATTGTGATTTCCATTCCACAGATCAGTAGAGTAGAATTGTGTCTCTTGTTTTTTAGTTTGAAATCTTGAGCAGCTGCAATTTCTATCAAATTTCTAAAATATCCGTGGTAGTTTACAGATCATATTGGTATTAGTGTAGTTTTATTTGGGGTATTTTTGAAAAGTTGAAAGATCTAGGAATTGGCTTAAGATGGAAGTCACAAAAGCATAACCTTGAAAAATGAGTTTGTTCATAAAAGTCCTCAAGATATAGAAATAGAGAGATTCTTGAGGTTGGAAGAGAAAGTTGTTGATATCTCTCAAAACACAAGCCTCCACATTGTGGCTCTAGAAAGCAAGTTCAAATCATTTGGGGAGGTTGGTGGTTCTAACACAAAAGATGGATCTAAAGACAAACCATAAGATAGTGAAGGCCTATAAAAGGAGTCAAGAAAAGAGCCCAAGAAAGAGAAACTTAGTTCCAATGTCACTACTCCTTCACAACTTTTATTCAAAATGGAAGTGAAAGTGGATATCAAATCTTATTAAGCTTATACCATGATATTAATTTGAGCCATTGGTTGCAAAAATTAAAAGTGTACTTTAGTGTCCATAATATATATGAAGAGTATAAATTTTCATTTTCCCGACTAAAACTAGAGGGCCATGCACTAACTTAGTGGGAAAGCCACACTTAGATAATTAGGTTTGATGGTGATCCACTCATGAATAATTGGGAGGATATTAAAACCCTCATCAAGTACTAGTTCTACCTTATTGGTTATATATACGACTAGTGGATACATTGGGCATCACATCATGTAGAAGCAAGGGAAAAGTGTGCAAGAGCAAATCACCAAATTCTTATGTTAGCATTTACTAGATATTTGGTTCATTTGTGTGGATGGTATTCTTGTGTGCTTTTTATTTCCATTTCTTATTTCAATAATTTCATAAATTTGAATAAAGCTAGCAATTAATTAAACTAGAATATAAGGATAATAAATCTGCATAATCTAAGATTATATAATTTTACAAGTTCTATTGTGACAAATGGTTCTAGTTGAATATCCATAGTACTTCATATTTTGGAGTTGGGAAAATAGTTGTCAACTTAATAAGTATGTGTATTGGCCCAAGATGCAAGAAGATATAATTTGATACATTAGAGGATGCCAGGCTTTGTTGTACTAGCAAGCCTAGTAATAAAAAACATGGTTTATACCATCCATTTCTTGTACCTACTCAGTTGTGAGAAAGCATTTCCATATATTTTTTTGGGTGGTTATCCACAACTAGGAAAGGACATGACCATATATTTGTGGTAGTTGAAGGGTTCAACAAGATATGCATTTCCATGCCTTATAAAAGGACCATCAAAGGACAAGAAGCAACAAACATGTTCTTTGAATAAGTCTAGGTGCACTTTGGGATACCAAGAAGCAACATCTTAGATGGAGATATGAGATTTCTTAGTTCCTTTTAGACTACACTTTGAGAAAAGATGAGCACTAACTTGATGAGATATACAACATTCTATTGACATAGATATAGGTAAACAAAAATAATTAACATGACTTTGGTTCAAATTTTGAGGGTTACAACTAGAAGCATTTGAAGACTTGGAATGGAAATATGATCTACACTCAACACTTTTATGGTAGAGCATGTCGTACTTCTATTGATAAGCCCCCTTTTGAAGCTTTCTTTGGGTATTTTCCACCTTCACCCTTGGATACTATCTATGGATAGCAAGGAGGAGTGAGGGAAGACACTATTAGACTTTGTTAAACATTGGGACAATAGGAGGAGAATGAGTTCCATTCTTTAGTATTGTACTTATGCCATAGTTGAACATAGCATCTAGGAGAGGGATCTAAGAGCATGAAAGAGGAGGGAAAGATTCTATGGCAACAATCTAGGCTATAATCTCAAAGTCAACTCCTAAGTTAGTCTCTTTCTTTCTACTTGCATTTCCATAATTGAAGAAAAGAGAGCAAAGTATATCCCTCGCCTTCTAACCATAATTTTTGCCATATTGGGTTTCCCAATATCCATATTTTGTTCATTTGTGTGGATAATGTGTTATTTTGCTCATATTTCTCATATTTTATTTCAATTATTTCATAAATTTATGGAAGAAAATAATAATTAATTTGGGAAATAAATTGCATAATGTAAGATTTTAGAATATTATAAGATTTTTTAGGATGAACTATTCCAATGGAATAACTACATATGTTTACAAATAATCTTACCCTTTAAAAGCTTAGAATCAAAATGATCCAAAACTAGTGGGTTTAGAAAAATGAGTAAATCAAAATAGAATATTGCCTTCTCTAAAAAAATTAATTTCACCTTAAAAGTTAAGTTTATCCAATTATTAATTCACTCTTATGAAAACACTAGATATTACAAAGGTTTTGTGAGTACATAGTCTAAGATTTCTAGGTTTTTAACATTTTTTAATACATTTCTAGCTTAAATTTTTTTTTTTAATACATTTTCATCAATTTTGTTCAAAATTTTGTGAGAAATTTAGAAAGACTTTTGGTTAAAATTTGGCGAGAAATTTAGAATGACTTATGGAATCGCAAATTTGAGTGATGGATGTTATTCATGACAATTGATAGATTTATGCACTCAAAAATACAATTTAACTACTAGAAAATAAAAAATCATGGTATTATAAAAAATATAACATAAAATATTTACACTTGTCCCTTTAGTGTAGGGTTTTCCTCGCTTAACTGTTTTTTCTTTTTTACCATAGTGATTTTGTTGGAATAATGTGGGCAAGGCCCTACTCTTCTAGCCTTATCATCGGAGGCCAAACATGTCCCTTTGAATCGCTTGGTGGATAAAAGAACAAAGGAAGTAGGTTATTGTTCAGGGCTTGCGTTGAGGAGGAAAAATATTAACAGATTCACCATTCATGGAGCAAGAAGTATGGCATTGGAAGAGGTGGAGTAATTTTGAAATCGTCTCAACTCTACCTTCAAGCTCTGACATAAGCCTTATAGTAACCATGCTCATAAGAAATGAAAAGAAGCATCACTATGATAAGAGGAAACGCCTTTAATTGGTAAGTAGTTGAACCCAAAAATACAACAGTGAAAGGGAAAAGCAACTAGAATGTGAACTAAGGGAAGCTCAGTGGCACTTGCGGAAGGATTTGCAATATGTAGATAATTTTTAGTGCCTGTCCATGACCAAACAAGGCTTTGAATGGTAGCTATTTTCTCTCATCTCGTCTCTGGCCAGCGGCAGAACCAGCGGGGGTTCAGGATTTGGATGCTGCATGGTGGGTGGACCATATCTTATTAATGGTGGATAAAGTTGTCTCACTCAGGCCTTCCAGATAAAGAAATGGTTTGGGTTAACATAAATCCCTCTCTAGTAGATTAGTATCTTTGGAAATTATGGACTTCGTCCTTATTAATGATTATCTGCTAACTTTGGGAATTATTATTGTCGCATTTTTATTACTTCTAAACTTCATTTTGGAAATCATCGAATCTCACAAGATGCTAGTCCACAAGATAAACATATCATAGTGAAGACATTGTCAAAATGTTTTGCACTCCTGGGGAGGATTTGCCCAAAAACCATGAAGAAATCACTAAAGAGTGCATGGTTGAGAAATTTTGATTTTGTTGGATAATATGGATTAGCCTTCATTGGTGTCACTTTTGTGCTTGTTGTGCCGAAAACCTATCCGAAAGATATTAAGAAGGAGTTGCAGAGCCTATTTCCTACGTAACTATCTTCCCTAAGATGTTGCCTTGCGAGTTTTGACCCTTGGTCTCGTGCTTCATTGCGGGATTGGTGAAAATTCAAATTCCTTGCAATTAATGGCTAGTTGGGAGTTGGTAAGTTGAATCAAAATCCAATCTACCAACACTTGGAGTTTCAAGGAATTTTCAATAACTACGCCTTCTAAGCAAAATAGTACATCCCTTCATTCATATTGGTGCCTCGGTATTTATGACTCAGTTCAAATGTGGAGTGTCGTAGGTGACAAATTCCCCTTGGGATTGGCTCCCCTTGGACGTGTTCTGACAGATTAAAAAAAATAGTTGGATTGCTAGTATTGACAAACTTGGGGTCTTTATAAGGCCTAACAATTGGTAAAAACACCTAGCCAACATTTTGTCGACATTCCCTTCCCCATTGGATCTCCCTCCATATTCTATCAGATTCTGTCAACGATTTTGCTAGGTGATTTGTTAGTCTTTCCATTTCGCCTTACCTACACTGCATACTACACCTGGCTATGTGACGATGGACCTAATAGCATTCCACTTGGTGGTGTACAGTCACTTGTTTAGACCATACAGTTGATCGACATATGATTTCAAACCAAAGTGCTCAGGCTCGCCTTCGCAACAACTCAACTGCAGGGAAGACCTCATCTTATTTGATTGGCTAGCACACGTACTTGCTCATTATTTGATTGGTTGAAATAAAATCTCTGACCATTTCGTTGAGTCTCTACATCCTATTCTCCTAAACTTGGTCAAGAATGTCGATGGAACACCAATCTCGGCCATCTTCGCCTGAATCTATGCGACTCATAGAGGTAAAAGTCTTGGCTAAAGAACACTACAGACAACATAATCATTGGTTGTCACTCCGGGTCATTCCTTCCCCTCATCTAATCCTCCCATCTCAGTGCCAACATATCCCAATCTTGGTAAAAGAAAACCCATAAAAACTACTTAGCTTCCTAAAGGTTTGGTCCTTGATGCAGAGGGATATTGGGACGAGGCGGTTAAAATCAAACAACAAGCTCTGGTAGGTCATTGGGTATATTGCAGATTGACTGGGGCTTAGATGAAAGCCTAGGTCGAGACTTGGTGGCTCCCCCTTCTAAAGTATCGCCCTTGAATCAGTTCATTACAAAAAGGCTTGTTTTCCTTTCACTTCCACTCACTAGAGAATGCTAAGCGTATCATGGCCTCTCCCTGGGTCAAAGGGTGTGGATTCTTATCCCTTTAGAGATGGTCATTCATCTTTGACCCAACCACTAACTCATCTCGAAGATATATCATTTGGGTCAATCCCCCTGATCTTCCACTGGAGCTATGGACCCAGAACGCAATTATAGATATCGCCATTGCCATCAGAAAACTATATTACCTTGATGAAGGTTGTCTTGGGGGTATGGACAAACAAATGACATGGTTCCTTATGGAATGATCCCTGTCTGGCGGTCTTCCAGTAGAAATAGACATCTATTGGGGTCCTTATTCTAGGAAACATATTTTAGACTATTGGGTTGTCCCATTTCGTTGCTTGTGTTGTCATGGTACTGGACATCTCCTCGTAGCATGTTTCATTCCATCCATGATCCTCCTCCACATCGTGCATATCGTTTGCATGCTGACCGCTCTAAATGGTCGGAAGAAAGAATATTTCCCAGATATTCTCTACAATCTTACATCAGGAGGCTGATAATACTAAATCTTCTCCCCCAAAAAATTCTGACCATGTTGACTACCCTCCTATCAATTCCCCCCCCCCCCCCCCGATTATCTCCTTCCAAGTCTTGCCTTAACCCGATAATTAAGTCTTCCTCACTGGCATTCTCAAAACCTTTATCAACGCTCCTGCATCTGAAGATCCCCATCCTCCCATCTACCCCTTCTTTTCCTGCTCCATTCACAGTTCCCCTAACTCCATCATCCACCTCCTCCCTCCAAGGGATCCATACTTCCTCTCACCAATCAAATTTGGAGCCCCTTCTGGCCGAACTTTCTCTCCCTTTGCAGAAGACTTTGAATTGGTCGACCTCGCTCGTGATTCATTGAATACCTTGGAGCCCCTGTCAATTAAGAGATCTATTTATGATGCTGAAAATATTCATTTTAGTCTTGGGTCCTTTAAAAATGTCACAACTCAAAGGAAAAAAGGGACAAAAAAATTTAAAAAAAACTCAAACTGCACTATTGCCCCAGCTAATCTTTTAGCTAAATTTCAAGAGTCTTTGAATTCAGCTATTCCCATTCCTAATCCCGTTTCCTTCCAAGTGGGACACCATGTTGTGGCCTTCCATGAGCCTCAGGTCCTTAGAGTAGAGCACCCTGAATTTGCTCCCTCAATATGACCATTATGTCTTTAAATGTCTAGGGTTTGGGATCGACCCTAAAAAGATGATATCTGAAAAGCATTATTGAAATATATAAACCAGATTTAGTGCTTCTTCAAGAAACAATGACTCATAGGGAGAAAACTTGGGGTTTCTTGCTCCAGATCTGCCCAAATTGGCTAGTATGTGCTACAAGTGCCAATGGAATATCAGGAGGGCTGAGAGTGATGTGGAATCCAGACAAATTCAACCTAAAAGCCTACAAAACCTCAGCTGGCTTATTATTGATTGGGGGACAACGGGGCTCTAATTCTAGACTCAGAATCATCAATATATATGCTCCCTACTCTAACAGAAAATAATTTTGGAACAGGGTAGACAACAATGGTATTCTCGAGCTCAACTCACTGATTTTAGCAAGGGATTTTAATCTCACCCTGGAATCCTTTGAGATTTGGGGTTCACATGGCCGACCTGATCCATTGGGCAGATTCTTCTAGGAATTATTTCAGCAAAAATCTCTTTGGGACATCACTCCGGACTCCATTGGCCCTACTTGGAAAAATGGCAGATGTGGTAGTCATGGCATTTCAAAGCGATTAGATCACTTCTTTGTATAGGAGGCTACTTCCATTCACCTCAAGGACATAAAATCTTGGACTCTACCATCTCACATCTCTGATCACTTTCCTATTTTCCTTGGTTGGTCTGGCACACTCCCAACAACAACCTTCCCATTTAAATTCAATCACTTATGGCTGAAGGAACCAGACTTCATCGATATTGTGTTCAGAATTTCTGGTTTGAGCCATTTGGGAGTGATGATTCTCTAAAAATGGATCGCTTATCTGACAAGTTGCAGGCTCTTAAATTCAAGGTTTGTAGATGGGCTCAAAAAAAAAAAAAGGACCTTAGTTTAGGAACTTATTGAAATTGAAAATCAATTAATCTCCCTGGTAGATCCTTCCAATCCAACATACTTCTCAGAATCCTCCAAACTGGAATCCTCCTTTCTGGAACATCGTAGATCACAAATTTTTCTCAGACAAGCTGAGGAATGGCAACAAAAAATTCGTGCTATGTGGGTGGCAGATGGAGACAAAAATATTCGCTTCTTTCATAAACAAGTGTACATTTGGAGACAACATAATTCCATTTGGAACATTGTCTTAGACTCCGGGATCCAAATTTCCCGACAATGTGATATTGAAAGAGAGGCTCTCCTATTTTTCAAATCTATCTATAGTGCTAGAGAATTTGTCCCCTTAAATTTCCAGATGGACATCTACAACCTCTTCCCTATCATGTCCAATGATGAAGATAACTTTGTTTTAGATCGACCAGTCACAAAGGAGGAAGTCCAATCTATTTTAAAAGACCTGGCTAGAGGCAAAATCCCTAGCCCTGATGGCTGGACCATGGAACTTTTTATACACTTCCAGGATCTCATGATTGATGAACTGACTAACATGGTGGAGGAATCCCGCAAACTTGGTCGGGTCACTAGAGTGGTAAATGCCACTTTCATCTCCCTTATTCCCAAAGTCCCTCAACCTTCTTCTTTCTTAGACTACCAACCCATCTCCCTCTGCAATACTATCTACAAATTGATCTCCAAGACTATAGCCAATCAGATCAAACCTCTCCTCTCCAAGTTTATCTCGGCTGAACAATTTGGTTTCTTAGAACATCACCAAATTCACGATGTTGTAGCTATTGCCCAGGAATGTATTCACTCCATCAAGACTTGTCATCTGGATGCCTGCCTCTTAAAAATCGACCTAACCAAAGATTTCGACTCTGTGGATTGGGAACTCCTGTGGATGATTTTGCACAAGATTGGTCTTGGGTTATCCATAATCCATTGGATTCAATCCTGCATCAAATCTGTTAATTTTTCCATCCTTATCAACGACTCCCCTTCCAATTTTTTTCAGCCTCCCAAGGCCTTCAACAGGGTTGCTCCCTTCCCCCAGTCTTGTTCCTTCTGGTTATTGATGGTCTTAGTAGAAATATCATTGCAGCTCGTGACAAGGGCCTCCTCTTTGGCTGCCGAATTGCCAACGATGTCTCTATGTCTCACTTGATGTTCGTAGACGATATTATGGCAATCAGGCCTTCAGATCCCATAGAATGGCGGATTCTTTAAGACATTCTACAAAATTTTGGTCTTGCCTCAGGTCTTCTGATGAACATAATCAAATCAGATATGTTTTCTAGTGATCCTTCTGCATCAAGGATTAAGGAAATCAAAGATCTGTTTGGTGTTCAAATCACTGCCCTGGAGCAGGGATTTAAATACCTTGGCTTCAGACTGAAACACAATGGTTACAAGAATATGGATTGGAATTGGCTTCTTCTGAAGATAGAAAAGAGGCTTCTACAATGGTCTCACAAATGGATTTCTCTCGGTGGTCATGTCATTTTGATACAATCTGTTCTCCACAACTTCTCAATTTATTGGATGCATATTTTCAAGCTTCCACAGGGCATCATAAAAAAAAATTGACTCTATCATATCTCATTTCTTTGGGGTGGCCCCTCTTTGGTTGGAAAAATCCATTTAGTCCGTCTGGATCTATTAAGTCATCCAGTTGTCTTCGGTGGATGGGGCCTTAAAGCCACATAAAACTTCAATTCTGCCCTTCTTCTCAAAAACTTGTGGCGGCTAGTTAATGGCATTGGACTTTGGAATCAGATAATTAAGCATAAATATCTCTGGGGATGTGACTTATTGGGTTGGATTTGGTCTGGTGCTCCATTTCCCCTACATATTTCTCAAATTTGGCGTAGTTTGTTGCTCACCAAGCATTGGTTTTTCAGCAACCTTAAGTGGGAAATTGGCTCTGGAACAATTCCAGAAATTGGTCTTGATTCCTTCAGTGGCATGTATGGTACGCATATTCTCTCTCCCCAGCTACTTTACTTTATTCATAACTTGGGAATTCGTGTTCTGCAGGATATTGCCACTCCTGCCCAGAATTCCTCTATTATCATGAATTGGAAATCATCTGAGGATCTCGGCTTGCCCTCACACCTTGCTTCAGAATGGGATGCTTACATCTCCAACATAAATTGGCTAGGATCATCCTTACTCCTAAGGAGGACCGAATTATTTGGCAAGGTGGCTTCTCGAAAGGTCAAATCCTTGTTCGGGAGGCCTATCATTTCATATCTCATCCATATGGAACATCCTATCATCTTCCTTGGCTATCACGATCCTGGAAATGGAATACCCCTCTAAAAATCAATTGCTTTATCTAGTTGGTGGCGCACAACAGAGTGTTGACTTGGGACAATCTTACAAAGCAGGGATTCCAAGGGCCCAATAGGTGTGCTTTGTGCCAGACACTACCTGAAAACATCCATCATTTGTTTTTACATTGTCCATTTGTTGTATCAGTTTGGCTCTTCGTGCTTCATTCTCTTCAACTTCAAGCGGCATGGGACCGATCTGACATTGTCACTTGCCTTCATCAGTGGACCTTGGATAATATTCATCACTGGACTCTGCCTTTTTATGTCCTTTGGGGTATTTGGCATGCTAGAAACACCCTTATCTTTGAACAGACTCCGACTGATATTTGGAGGACTAGCAATAAGATCTCTGCTTACTACAGGGAATTCATCTCTTCCCCCATTTGTCGCCCTAAACTCCCCCATCCTCCAAAAAACATTTGGTCCACCTTTCCAGTGGGATTCTTCGATGGAGCTTCCTCCTTCGATCTTTGTGGTTGTGGAATGGCTATATACTTGGGTCCTGAAGTTTACTTCAGATTTCACTGGTTCTGCAGTTTGGGCTCTAATACTCAAGCGAAACTCCTAGCTCTTTGGGGAGTTCTACATTGTGCTATCTAGCTTGATATTAGAGATTTCGTGGTTTTTGGAGATTCTAAATCTATCATTGAATGGGCTAATGGAATTTGCAAATTGGACACCCCTTCTCTCTCAAATTGGAAACAAAGAGTTCGTGTCTTGATGCAAGTCTTCAGTTCTTTGTCCATCTCCTACATCTACAGGTCCCACAATGGCGAGGTTGATGCTCTTTCCAAATCTGGTTGCAGTGCTGCTCCTGGACAGATCCTCTTTCAATCCTTTATCTAAGGCATTCCTTCAGAATTCAGACACATCGACATTTGAGCACTTCTACAATAGAGCCTCCTACATTAGAGTGACTTATATATGAGGCCGCAATGTACACATGTTTGCTTGCATTCTGTTGCTGCTATTGATCGAACTCCTGCGCTGCGATGTGGATTCAAAACAGTGAAGCTGACAGACTCCCAACGGTTGGATGCAGGGTGACACCAGACAAGATTCTCTTCTAGTCTTTTGATAATGGCATGTTGCAGGGGTCTGGTCACATTTTGCTCTAAAGATTTGTTTTCTCGTGATCCTCATTTTTTTCTTTGATCTCAACAATTTTTTTGGAGATGATGTTCGATGCAATTTTTGTTTTATAAATATATATAAACAACTCATAGATGAGGTCTCATTGATATATGTAACTCCTGTTCTCTCCTTCCGGTGACAACGCGAAAGTCTTATTTCTCAAATGATATACTTTTTTTTCAAATCGATAAGAACATTTTTTCTGTTTTGAAAAAAAATACAAAACATGTTCCAACCACTCAAACTACTAATTAATTTGAGACAACTTAATTCTACTTATAAACAATAATAATACTCCAAAAAAATTTCAAAATTTCAAGAGCAATTTTTTATTTTCTTAAAAGAAAATACAAATATGAAAACCATCAATTGCATAACCATAACCTAAATATAGTAAAATCATAGATATTGCAATATCGCTAAATTTGATGATAAATTTCAGCGACAAAAACTTATCTACGTCCATCCGTTCTCTTTACACCGGTGGCACATTTTGTGCCTCACGTGTCCCTTTCGCCAGGAGGAACATGGGCATAAGAGTATGGTAGAATTGGCATTCCGAGTATCGAGTACTGTCGAAACATTGGAGAATTAGGGAAACTGTCAAGGAGACCTCTCAGCGAAAATAAGAAAGAGTAATCATGGCTAAAGTCAATGAACTTCACCCTTCAACACATTGAATACCTTCACCGTTTTTTTTGGCAGGAATTATTTATGCCAGTGTCATAATTTTTAAATCTTTTATATATATAGATAGAGTGGGTTGTTTATAAATGTTACAATTTTATGGGATCATAAGAAATGGATTTTTGGTGATAAAAGTGTTAGAGTAGTGTTTTTTATGGTGGAAATAAATTCAACAATATTAAGAATATTTAAGGATTCAAAAATCCTTAAACTTGATAGTTGTAACTTGGATTTCCAAAATCTTTAAACTTCACAACGTTGTAACTAGGATTTCCAAAAATTTCAGCGAATTCTCATTATTTTATGAGGGAAATTTTGGCCAATTAAAAGACTATTTAAAATTTAATGGAAATTACAAATTTAAGTTATAAAATATACAAATTTAAGTTATAAAATCTATATAATGAGGATTTGGACTATGCCCTAAAACTGCTTCTGTTTGGCTAAGAGTTTGTCTTCCTCGGACGTAAGGAAACAGGTTAACGACCCAAAACCTAGAGGCATCTGGCAAGAGTGAAAGCTTGCCCCCTTATGGGAGCTTGTCTTCCTCGAAGGTAAGGAAACGGGTTAATGACCCAAGATCGAGAGGCGAGTGAAAGCATGCCCCCTTACGGACCACCAACAAGCTATTCCAGGTGGTGTGGTTTTCCTTAAATAATAGTGATAAGTCACCGTGCATTTATAAATAGCAACTACAGATGGTAGTACTCACTCTTGGTTTGACAACTTAATTACGATAAATTTTCGGAACTTTGAAAAAAAAAATATATATATAATCTAATGATAAATCTATATAATCAAGCTTCTAAATTTTTTTAAGAGAATCCGTTTATTCATTCAAGCAAAACCCTTAAACCACAATTTCACATAAAATTATACTAAAATATAATGCACCTCAACAAAATTAGTATGCAGATCTAAAGAAACATACTTTGCCCCACCATCCCCACACTGATGTTGAATTTCGCTGCTTTCTTGCATCTCAATCGAGCAAAGGGCGCCAATAGTATGGTTGAAATAAAGACATCCTTGGTCCTCTGCGCCGCAGTATTCACATGCACATTGACTGTGACCGCATTAGGAGAACAATGTTGGCTGGATGCATCGGAAAAATGATTGGCCAAACAAGTCATCGATCGCTCTTTCACGCAATCAATTATGATTTTCCTTTACACATCGGCTGTCCGTCCGTTTGATTCCTATTTTTCAAAAGCTCGAATCCCGTTGCTTTCTCCATCGATCCATATACGAGACTGTACACACAATGTGCTGTCCATGTCAAGTGAAAAGAGTGAGCCAACAGGTGGGCGAAGGGTTATAAAGTCAAGGAGAAGGGACGGCCTTTCTTGTACGACGGGTAAGAAGTTGCCTACAAATACGCATCGAAACCCTCATTTATTCAATCAGACGCAGGGTTCGGCCTAGACGGAGTTTACAATTCTAACACTTATTATTATGTGTGCGAGCAGTCTAATTCTGTAGTAACTTTCTGTTAACTGTCGGACTCAAGATTTATTTGTAGTTAAGCTTTTACTGATTTCGAATTTGAGTTTTTTTTTAGGGTTCAGTTCAAAATCTTTAAAATATTGTTTCGCCACAGGGTTTTTGGTGGTACTTTAATCCTGTCGCATTCTTATTGAATTAAATTTAATAATTCAAACAGTGAAAATTCCACCCATCAAAATTTTGATCTATTCTTCTAGGAAATAGAAAGCTAAAATTCCACTCAAAGTTTTGACATAGTTTTCCATCAAATAGATCAATTTACCATCAGCAAAACCTAAAGAAAGTGAAACCCTATCCATGCCTAGAATTTCTACCCAATTTATATCACAAAGGATCTTTTGGGCTACAAAGTTACCTTACAAGCCGGAGGTATAATAATCTTAATTAGATTTGCATTGTATTGTGTGATCCAAGTGTGTACGTAGTGCAGTGTGCTATTATAGCGTTGAATGCCCCCTCACACACGCAATTGGGCTTTGCTCTCTTCCCCACACGCAATTGGGCTTATTCACTCACGAGGAGTTGCAGTCCATTGCCCACCTATCTGGGTCTCTTTCTGTCGAGAATTCTGACAGCCTTTTCTATGTGACTCAGTCGTCCTTTATTTTGGTTCTCCAGATCTTGGTTTTGGTTTACTTCCCTTCCTCCTCTGTTATTGATAGGACAGGACAGGACAAGAATCGTTGCTTCTGGGATGTACATACTTTGTGCGTTTTACTTCCGAGTTCTTTTTGGCTTCCATTGCTTGCCACCCAGACCTCGAGATTCAGGATGTTGATATCTTCAAGCCTATTCAGAACCAAATTCATGGCAGCTCTTTGACTGTAGATCCCCTTTGCTTATGATTCAGTTTTGGGCATTGAAATTTCGTTAATGTGTCCTGGTTTTGGTCCAAATTTAACCCGAGATTTGGAACCACAATCCATGAAAAGCTCGTGTGTGTTTTATGTGGTGTGAGCTCAGACCCTGACTCTGCATTCGTTGGAACTCGGGTTTGAAAATGAGTTTTGTGATAAGGTTGGAAGTGGTTATACAGATTGGGTACTTTCACTCCTTACTTGGAAACTGACTTGACTTTTTCTCTCCTCTAGTCTGTTGTGTCTGCCTAGTTCTGTCCTATGAAAACTATATAAATACCTCGCCCTACCCCCCACCCCCATTTCAGTTTTAACTTGGATGGTTTTCATTTTGTGATCTATTTTCTCCTTTTGCTTTCATTTTATGACGAGTACCCAACTGCGGATGCCATGGTGAATGACAACAGTACCGGCCAGGACTCCAGAAGAGCTTTTCACCTGTCTACTCCGACATCATTGAATTCTTCATATCCGCTTCTTTCTCCAAATAGCAGTAACGGGGAGTGCTTCAGAAAGCAGAACAGACTCATGCCTATGGAGAAACCTAATCCAAGCTCAAGCCATTCGCCTGCTAGCTCCTCCTCTTTCGAAGTGGCCAGAACTCAGCAGATTGCAGTTCCTACAACATTTGTTCAGGCAGACACCAGCAGCTTCAGAGAGCTGGTACAGAAACTCACAGGCATATCCGATGATAGTCAGGAGAAGCTGCCTATCACCATGCCTGCACGTTATGCAAACAGGGGAGGAGGTGGAGGAGGAGGAGTCGCGGGCAAACAACACGCAACACAGGCAGAAGGGGGAGGAGTAGCAGGGGTGGGTCTCTACTTCAAGCAAGGCCCGGATATTTCAAAGCCTGGAGTTGAAGTGGGTCCTCGGAAGTCAGCCTTCAAGCTCCATGAAAGAAGACAGAGCATGAGAAAACTGGAGATTAAACTAGGTCTAACGTCTCTTCGCCACAATCCTTCAAGTGGGTTGTCTCCCAGAACAGCAGGTGAGCTTCGATCCCCTAACCCCCAAGATATTCCTGCGCTTGTTCCTAGCCCTGTTACCCCTCTTGGATCGGATCCGTTTGAAAATGGGTATAGCCCATCTAGTGTCGCTACTACTCCAACTTCCTGCAATGCTGCATATGGCCCTCCTACACCCACATCTGAGTCGTCTTCATCTGCAATTTCTGAAGAGGAAAGAGCCATAGCAGAGAAAGGATTCTACTTACATCCTTCCCCACTCAACACCCCTCGTGGTTCTGAGCCGGAGCTGCTTCCTCTATTTCCCTTGCAGTCCCCTCGATAATCAAGCTCATAAACACTTGGAGTTCTTCAGCTTTCGTTTGGGTTGTTGCTTAGTTTTTGCTGGGGTATATGCTTAAATGCTTACTAGTATTGTCCAAGACATCAGGCCTATTTGCGGGAGGAGTTTGGAAATTTCGAAAGCACGGATGACTCGTGGGAACTTTCTTGAAAGAACTTTTAAATGCTTCAAGGTCATTGGTTCTATACTTATTCTGGATTTCTCGACTTACTTTGTCTCCCAATCAATGTGAAAGGCTCCATTTACAAGCAGAATCTCCTTGACTAAACTTGTAATTTGGTTGCATTAAATTAGTATCTCAGACTATCAGAGAGAACTCGTTTTCCTTCTTTGGTGCTCCCTTATTCTGTATCTGTGGCGGAAGCATTGTATGGAGTTGGCAAAGGAACTATGAATGGGCGTAATCGACGAGTTAGAAACAAACATTCTTGCCTGGACTGTGATGGATCATGGAATTTAATTATTTTGAAGATGGTTGTTCTAGCCTTTTATGCAATGGTTGGTTGGATTTCTACAGCTTTTTTTTTTTTTTAATCGTAGTATCATTTTGTGTCATGATCTCATATGGTAGGTTTTGATTGTATGGTGCTAAGTGCTGCTTATCTTCGTTCAAAAATAATATGTTTATGATTATGGAGTTATATTGGATGATTATGTTTGAGAAGTTCTGTTTTATCCTTATTTATTTATTGCATCGAGGTTTTGAATATTGAATATTTCTTCGTTTTGCTTTATGGCTAGCTCCCCTCCCTGAGATTATCCTACCTTTACCCTGTTACTATAGAGCCATATTAACCCTAGATTTATTAATCAAGGAGACAGATCAAAGAACTCAGAAATGCATATCTTTGTCATTGCTAAATCTCATACTAGCGTGGATCTATGGATTTTTGGAATACTCTGTTATATTTAAGTCAAACTGAAGCTAATTTAAAG
Organism: Pinus tabuliformis; assembly: GCA_031772625.1. Lineage (NCBI taxonomy): Eukaryota > Viridiplantae > Streptophyta > Pinopsida > Pinales > Pinaceae > Pinus > Pinus tabuliformis. Next base: position 495,082,932 of record CM062820.1, read on the forward strand.
AAATAAAAGCTCTCTTCTTTTTATTCCTTCATTTAATTTAATCTGCATTATACAGGGACATCCTTCTCATCCTTGACTGTAAGAGCAACTGGTTTTGGTGCAATATCTCTGACTGCAGAGGATATATATTGTAATCCTTTAAAGCTCTCTTCTTTATTTCCTTCATTTGATATAATCTGCATTACACAGGGAGATCCTTCTCACCCTGGACTGTAAGAGCAACTGGTTTTCGTGCAATATCTCTGACTGCATAGAATATATAATGTAATCCTTAAGCTTTTGTGGTCTGTAAATGATTCTCTGCAGGGATTATATTTATGGTGGTTGGTTTCTCAATATTGTTTTTTTGACTTCTCAACCTATCTAAGTATGAATATGCATTAAAGGTTCTAACTAGGAAATCGTTCCATAATGGTGATTGTGTTCATGGAAGGTGTGTTTTATTTGCAGCACAAGTATCATATTGTTGTAGTATAAGGATGAATTGGTGACCCGGATTCTGATAGTATCAGCTAATAATATTCTGCAAAATGGAGAATATTACCTCCTAGTTGCAAATACAGTTGAATCATTGCAACAAATGGGATGTGTTATGTCAATCATCTTTTTGATTTCTTGCCACCCCGCGGTCATGGGTTTTCCTTTCTTCTTAATCTGGATGATTGAACACGATAACAGTATAACTGAAGGCCTATGCTTGTCACTGTTCCTCTGTACAGATATTGTTTAGTGACGTGAGTTTTTTGATAAGTCAGTTCATCTTTTACTGTATGGACAAGTCTGCTGTATAGTTTTATCATTTTATGATTTCATTTTCATCAATATGTTATTAACATCTTTCGTTGCACTTGGTTTTTGGTCAATAAAGTGTCTGGCATCCAATTTTCTTACTGTTAGTTGCTTGGTATGATATTTATGATAAGTTCCTTAAAATGTATTATTTATGACATTACGAGATTATAATTATTTTGCACATTTAAGGAATGTATGAGATTGGCATTTTTTTATATGCATATTCGAGGAAAGGCAAAGGGAGTGTCAAATTTTAGAATGGGAAGAGACATAGACGCTCCAAGTATCGACCTTCCCTGTTTGAAGGTGATCAACCATTTCTTATGATAATGATTATGTAAAATTCAGTTTTTTATTTATTTATCTTTTATATCTGCAAATGTCTTTGTTGTTCAGCAGTAGTTCTGTGCTCATTTTTCATTAGGTTGATGTACTTATAGAAGATGATATTGGAAATATTCAAGTGTATTAGATGAAATGTAACAATCAAAGAAGTGCATTTTCATTACAGTGCCTGAATTTTAATCTTCTGGGAAACTTAGAACTATTCAGCTGATTACATCCAGAGAAACAGGTGCTTTATAGCTATAAGGTGACCCTGATCCTTGGGTCTGTTTCTCAGTATATAATGATGAAAAGGTCGATTTTATCTTGATCTTGGATTTATTACTGATCACTTAAAGAATATTTTTAATCTTTCTTAAAGTTTAGTAAATTTGATAATAGCATAGATGACAATATCATCGGGGGGGGATATGAATTTTCGGTTAAATGATTGTGTATATGAACCTCAGAATTTTCATGAAGTGGGCCTTATATATGAAAACCTTGGAATTTTCATGAAATGAGTCCCAAGGCAACAGAGGCAGCCAGGTGGGAAAATCAATCCTGATATCTCATGCATTGAGCTTACAGCATTCAATCACTCAAGCTAACTCACCGAATTATCTTCGACATTATATATATATATATATATATATATATATATTTATATTTTGATTGGGTAAATAACTTTTTAAAATTTGTGATCAGCCACATGCTTTATGCATAATATCTTTGAGAAATTTTGATGTGACAAGGTTTCTGTCTAAATTTTGCAAATTTGTATAATTCCAACTGCCCTGCCTATCGCATAAAATTTTATGACGAAATATCCAATGTCATCCATATGGTTACCCACTTAATCTTGAGTTAATTCCACATTAATGTGAAGTTGTTGTATTCATTGGATTCAATGTAATTCAAGCTTTGAAGTTAGGTCTTTATTGTGGTCACACACTGCCTGAATTACTAGATAAACTAATAAATCAAACTGAGTAAATTTTGGTATTCATGAGTGAGTAAATGTATATACTTGACATTTTTACCAGTACCTTCTGGTTACCAATGGCTATTTAGAGTCCTGGGTACCCTTGACTATGTAAATAAAACACTAATAACATTTGAATCTAGATGATAGACTTTTCGTTCATCGCCATTGAATCGAATCCCTTCGAAATTAATTAAAGTAATCCCGACACATGAAAAGAAGTGAAAGCTTCGCTTCTTGTCCATGGAATACTTTCTTGATATCAATTTGGGAGAAAAAAACTTGTCTTTGATGACAACTGGGAGGAGTGGTAATAATGTGTGGCATAATGACGAGCTGACATCAATCTTGGGATAGAAAATCAAGGTGCAAATTTTGTACCCAATCAATAATATCATTTGTTTGCAGAATGGCAGAGGAAGTTGTCATGCAGCTTTAACAACAATGGGTTGGCAATGGCTGCGCTGCTTAAGAGAAGTAAAAATATTTCAAATTTCTACTTTTGATTCACTGGACAGGCTGTTTAATACAACTCCATAGGTTGTGACTTTATGGGTTGATCTGTATCTACCAAAAGAAGTAAACATATATTTTTAAACTACTGAAGTCTAAATGCCAGTTTGTTTCCCATTTGATTTGTTAACATTAATTACAATGACAAAAATCTCTCACCTCAATTTGTCAAAGTACCATATCTCTTGTAGTACAATTATAAAGATATTCCATAAACAAAGCATCAAACAAGATCCTTAGCAAAAAAGTTACAAAAAATATTTTTATTCCCTGCTATAACCACGACCTATGAGAAAATGCAGAAAGATAATCATAATATATTTTTAAACTACTGAAGTCTAAATGCCAGTTTGTTTCCCATTTGATTTGTTAACATTAATTACAATGACAAAAATCTCTCACCTCAATTTGTCAAAGCACCATATCTCTTGTAGTACAATTATAAAGATATTCCATAAACAAAGCATCAAACAAGATCCTTAGCAAAAAATATTTTTATTCCCTGCTATAACCACGACCTATGAGAAAATGCGGAAAGATAATCATAGGATTTCCAAGACTATTTGCCCTGTACAGTGGAAGAGGATGTGCACCTTTGTTTGTCCACCTGTTCTCTCTTCCCGTTGCTTTTGTTGACTTGGGTGTGCAAGGCAGATACTCCATCATCTATTTTATGAAAAAGTCATACATAGGCCAAATGGTCACAACTGAAAGCTTCACTCAAAATGGATGTATGCGGTTGTTATAGTATTTTATTAGGTTCAAATAAATAAGTTTGTCTTTATGTTTAAGCTATGATGTGGAGTTGGAAGGTTTCTTGAGAGAAAAAGACACAATTGACATAATTGGATGAGGTGTCAAATCTATCATGGAATAACTTGAGTGTAGTCAATGGTGTTAGTCGATAGTACACCAACCATTCATTCATTAAACATGTAATGACTTCCCATTAGTGTGGTCATAGTTTTTATGGTACACCGACCGTCCATTCAATTAATATTTAGTGTGGTTAATTTCCAAATCTGGGATTTAATAGTACCCACTTGAAAGTGATTGCCATTTAGTGATATCCAACGAGCCAAAGCACTAATTATTCATAATTCTAAGCTTGGATTTCTTAAAATTAAAGCTTGAAATTCTGTTAGACCAACATCGAGTCATTATTTTATTTTATTTTATTTATGTTTATTATACCTCTTCTTCCATGGTTTGGTTTTTGTATGTATGAAGTTTAAGTATACATTGTATTGCGTATTCATCTAGAAGTGTACGTCATATAAAATATTAAAGTTAGAAGTAGATCACATAAAATAATTTATTAATATTTTTTAACCGATGTTTTTATATAAATTTCATAAGTTTTTAAATTTAGAAATAATTATATAATTATAATTTTTAGTGTAGATAATTATTTATTAATTTTTTTGATGGGTGAGCACATGGTTCGAGAGTGTTTTGGGATCCTACTTGCCATGTGTTATGTGTCGCGCATTAAAGAGCAAGGGGCACAACTTGCCTCCATCGTGCATATGCATGCAAACCTACAAATGGCTATTTATTGCCGTGGAGGTAGGTGGGAATTCGTCTTATTCTTGGCAGTTTCGGTGGAGGCTTGGGACAGTGGTGAGGTTAATAAATCGACTTTCTCGTTGTTGGTGGTGTTAGTGTCTGTCAATTTTGCCTATCACTAGTGATCAAATATGCTTTTACCAAGTTTTGTTAGGGTTTTCAAAGTCAAATTTTATCATGTCACTAGGTTTTTAGAATAAAATTTGGTCACTGGTTAGTGTGTTTAGGTTTACTATTGCTCTTTCAAGATTTTCATGTTCCGGTCACTGCCATCACTCATTTGGATGTGCCATCTCAGAAAAGTGTCATGGTCATCTCAGTTTCAGTATCATGGTTTTCATTTGGTTCATTGTTCATCCATTAGGTCACTAGGGTTTTCACTCATTCAATTCTTCATTCCATTCATAAAATTGACATGTGAAGGATTAGTCATGAAAATTGTTTCAAAAAAGGTTCTATTTTAAAATATATGTTCTATTAATCTTTAAATAATACCAAAGCTGCATTCAAAGGTTCTCAAGTACATGGTTTTCAAATAAAAAATAAGAAAAGCATATGGTGGGCCACCCCATTATAATCAAAGTAAGTCACTTTGTAGAACTATAAAAGATCATTTTTCTCTCATTCCTCTCATTGATCACATTGTCAAAGGAGCTCTCATCCATCATCTAGCACCTCCTCACCGTTTTTTAGGGCCTAAGCTTCTTAAAAATCAAAATTTTCCTAGCTTTGTTGTGTTTTTCTAGCTTCCGCTACGCTTTTCCAAGCATATGCTGCGCTTTTTGCAGTCCTCGTTGCACTTTTTACAGGGAAGCTACGCTTTTGGGCAAATGGGTTTCTAAAGAATTGCAAAGGGTTTCCAACAAAAAGCAAGCCTCCACAGGGTTCCAAGAGGTAAGTTCAACCACTCCATATCCTTTATCACTTAATTTCTCAATTTCTATGGTGCAAAACTCATCCATTTCTTCTCACACTACGCTTTTCTATAGCACTGTTCATTCCTAGTTTCTAAACCCTAAAACCCCTCATTTCATCTCCCTGCACTCTTACGCACTCATATCTACTCCCTAAAGGCCCTAATACCCCACACTCATACTCCCTAAGTCCCTAAAACCAAACCCTACCCCTATGTTGCGTTTCTGGCAGCCTAATACCTTGGGCATGTGTATAAATTCTATAGCCCATCTCCCTCACTCATTTCACTCCCTATCACTTCCTAACACTACCTCACACCCTTCCTTATCTCCCTAATTTTTTCCACACTCAATTCCCCTCCCTAACCCCATCATCCTATTTCCTCTTTCCTTTCCCCTGTTTTGCCCCTTACGGTTTGTATTCACAGTTTGCTATGGAGGAGGAGAAGAAAACTTGTTAGGGTGGAAAGGTGTCAAGGTATGAACCTCTAAATACTTAGGAGTTGATGTCTTCACTACTTGCAAAGCAATGTTTTCAGCATGTAGGGTGTCTTGAGTTTTGTGAGTTGGTGCAAAAAGTGCAATATCATCTTGAATTGACCAGATTGTTTGTCACCAATCTCAAGAAAGGTCAAGTCACTATTGCAGGGGTAACTTTTACCATCTCAGTTGACATCATAGCAGTAGCTACAGGGATACCAAACATTGGTGAAAAATGGTTTAAGACTCAAGAATTGGATGCTCAACTATATCAACCCTACCTCAAAGCTCCATACAAAGATAGCATCAAGAAAATATTTCCTTTTGGACAGCTCCTTGAGAGGTTTGCACCATTAATGAAGATCATCATGAAGTATTTCACTTGTGAGGGGAGATTCTCTAGACTCTACAGCTATCACATCAGACTGCTTATGCATTTTACTAGGGTGAAACTGCTCAACATACCCTACTACCTGTATAGAAGCCTAGACAAGATGGCATACAAAGTGCAACATAGAAACAATGAGCTACAACAAAACAACCTCTTTCATCACTCTCTCATCAAGATTATTGTCCTTCATCATCTTAAGCAGCTAAACATTGCCTGGGAGACATTCATTGAAGCAGAGGTCTTTTTGCCTTCTTCCAACTAGCCTACTAGACCTATTTCATCATCAGCACCCCCTACTCAAACAGAAATTGGTTCATCTAGTAGGGCTACAGTGAAGAAGAAGAAAGGAGGGGATAAGATGGTCAAAACTTATCAAAGAGGGAACATGCTTGTGTTTTCTCCACAGATTGTGGAAGGGGCCAAGCCTTCTACATCAGCACAACATGGATCACCTTTGCATCATGAGACACTTTTCCAAGATGATGACTCTTTTCATCTTGATGTTGATGAGACTACTTTGAAGGCTAATGAGGAGCCTAGGACAGTTGAGCAACCTATGGTGGACAAGGAGAATGAACTCAAAAGGTTGCAAGACAAATTGACAGAGGCAAATGCTTTGATAGCATGCCTACAATAGGAAAACATGCAGCTGAAAGTTGATAGAATGCTTCAAGAGAAGCACATTATGAAATTGCAAAAGGAGACTAAAGGTAAATTAGTGATAGAGGCAGAGGACCTAGTTGAACATCAAGAGCAAGTGGCAAGACAAAAACTAAAGACAAGAGGCCTTAAAAAGACACTTTAGCAACAATAAAAGCAAATCACGGTGAATGAGCTTATTGACAAGGAAATTAATGAAGACAAGGAATATTGGCTAGGCAAAGTCAATGATCATTTGGAAAAACTTCTCAGAAGGGCTAACAGAGACAAAAGGTTGCAGAAACACATGGTTGCCCATTATTACACAAAAAACCAGATTGCTAAGGTTAAGGTCAAGCAATTGAAACATAAGCTCAATGAAACTCTAATCAAGCAAAAGGGAAAGGTAAAGTTAGATTTGCTTGTTGATGCTTCCCTCAAAGCATTGCATAGCACTTGGTGACCTCACATACCAAATTTGAAGAGTTTTGGATAAATTTTTGTTTTTTGACAATTTTTTCTTTTTTTAGTAGTCACCCTGCCAAAAACGTAGCGTGGGCCATGCTGCACTTCTTCTAGAAAGCTCCAAATGGAAAAAAATCTACATGGTTGGATAGATTTTGACCCCTACATCAACTTTGGACACCTGGCAGCCCAAGTCATCAACTTTTACAGGGTGAAAATGGCCAAAAACCACCTTAAAAACACCTTTCTACCCTGTTTTTGGAGGCCATGCTACACTTTTTGACCAGTCTTGGGAGAAGTCATTTTTGAGGAGCTATACTTCATCATTTTCAGTGATTGAGGGCTCTATGGATAACTAGATAGAAAGATCTTTCCAATGAGCTATCATGAGCTCAATTTGGAGTTCAGGAAGGCCTCCAAAAGTGGCATGCAATCTTGCAATGCGCTTTTTCTCAACCACACTGCGTTTTTTCCAGATTCGCTACGCTTTTTCTAGGAGGATGATTTTCTTCATCAGTTTGACCTAGTTTGACTTTTTACTTACGTAAATGATATAATTTATTAATCCTAATGTAAATATGATGTTATAGTGGGTAATTATGTCTTGTTTTATGTAAAATTAGGTCTCATTAAAGAGGAAAAACTCAAGTCAAAGTCTAAATGAAGAGTTTGTATTCAACCTTCTTAGTCTTAGTTATTGGTTGAGATATTCCTGGGAACTGTTCCACCACTCATGGATTTGACCCCTGAGGGTGGGGAAATTGTTTATTTTGGTCTATATGTATCATTTTCTCAGTCAGAGAGAAAGATTGGACATCCGAGGAGAGAACTCTTGTAGCTTGTGTTTGGGCATTTTCAGGGAATCAAAGGAGCAGTTACAACTATTATTTAGGAATTCATGTGTAGTGAGTTTGTGGTGTTGTATTTTCTCTGTTATATTTTTATATGAAAGATATTCATCTTCTCTTTCCATTCATAAGTTCTTCAGTCGTTTTCCTTAGGTATATAAGTAGAATTATTTTCACAAAACTATGTTTTGATGGGAATATCATTATGTGTTATTTTCTTTCTTTCTTAATGAATTCATGATGTACATGCTCATTAAGACCTCTTGTTTCTTCTAAACACTACACTGGCAAACCCTAAGCCATCACAAAACTATTGCTACTTTGCTCATTTATATCTCTGCTGTTGTTACCCTTTTGATCCTTTGACTTAGTTACCTGGTTTTCATCCCTTGTCTAGCAACAAAATCTTAAATTTTCAAACCCTACCTGAGCCTAGCATATCTAGCCTAAAATCCTTTTATATTCCAGTCAATTCTTTAGCTGTGATCTCATAGAGAGAGCCCTCTCTGGTTTGGTAGAGCTAGCTACTAAACTGAAAACTTGGTTTGTAGTTACCTCGTCGATTCCTCTCAGCCTGAGACATTGTGGAGGATAACAGGTGGCATCCCTAAGCTCATATGTAGTGAGAGAGCCATTTGTTGGAGTGTCCGGTTCTTATGCGGTGAGACTTGTATATTTCCTGATACTAGTGAAGTGGAGGTGCAAAGACATACTTCGTCAGTGAGTGGAGTCTTTGCAAGTTCAGGATGTTGATAATGATAGTTAGCAAAAGTCAATTACAAGCAATGTGGGCGAGGTGGCTCAGGTTGTTTCTCTCGTAGTCTTGCTTTGCTACTTGCAGCTCTTTCTAGTTATTTTAGTTCTGACCCATTAATTTATTAGGGGTTCTTGTTGTATTGGGGTTTGGGGAGATGCTGGTTACATTTGTTAAATTTTCCATGGCTTTATGCTATGTCAATTACTTTAACCCAATTCAATCTTTCATTAAGCAATATTATTAGTAACAATTAATTCTTCCAATAAACAACAGTAATTGAAGATAGAGCAATAAATGCAATGACAATAAGAGAAAATCAACAAGGGACACTGATTTGGTAAAGACCAAGGAAAAACCCCACAAGGGGGAAATCCCTTCGAAATTTTTTCTTTTATTAGATTGTTAAAAAATGTTCAAGAGAGAATACAATGAGCCCAAATCCATAAATAAGAGTCAAAGTCAAAATTTTCCTTATACAACAAATCAACCATCCAAAAATCAATATGCCAATGAAGAATTAGTCAAATTTGGTCAACTTTCATAATTTGCAATTTTGGTCAATGGTTAACAATAGTCAACATGCCCTAACTAGTCTACAATCATGCGGTCAAAGTGCTCCAATCAAACTCAGTCAGAGGTCAGATAGTGTGGCCTAAAGCGCTGGCCAAACAAAGCCAAAAACAATCCAAAAACACCTAGTCAAACTTGGTCAAATGAGATAGAAAATTTTGCAGTCAATCTCTGCAATTTTCTTGCTGTCAACCCAAGTCAAACTTCTCTAAATGCCTCTGTTTTTGTGCCAAAATATGTGGTTTGACGAGTTAAATTTAGTTAACAATGATATGTTCTATGCCTAGTACAATTACTTCATTGTACTTTTAAGCAGCCCAATGGCAATTTCCAAATTAGTTTCCAATAGAAATCACATTAACCATAAATCACATTGACAATGTATATAGATAGAACATAAAATAAAATGCAGAAGACAAGCAAAGACAAGAGGACACTAGATTTGGAGGATGCCAGGGAAAAACCCTAATGTGGGGAAACCCTTTGATCAATTCTTCTTATTATGATATCAAATGTTCAGGAGAGAGAGTACAAAAGTCAAAATTGACTTGCCAAATCAAAGTCAAAACAACCCTGTCAAATCTGCAGTCAACTGCACTGTGTTATAGTCGGTCTGGTCAGCCCTCTGTCAGAGATCAAAACTCTTTATGCATTTCATGTTTAGGTGTCCCGCTCCATTCACTCAGCTGCATTTCGCTAGGGGCATGCCATGATCTGACGGAGAATGTCATGCTAATCATTTCCCCTCATGTCTGGCTCCTGCTGGCTCAGGTATTTTGTCAATAATCACCAAAGTCCATGACAAAGGACAAAGGTCATTTTCCATGTTTAGGTCTAGGAATTCATCAATTTGGTCTTTGAAACATGTTCAGTAAAGCCATGCAGGCCAGAGGGAGGCCCTTACACAGCGATGGTTCATAGAGCTTCATCGTCAGGTGGATAGACTTCGACTCTTCTTCAAAACCATGTTTTGAAGAAAAGTCAAACAGTGTCATTTATGACAAATTTTTCCAAAAAATCGCCAGTTGACTTTTTCAGATGCAGTCATGGTTTCCGTGGCCAAATGTCCTGTCATACAATCCCTGCAAAGATGCGTCGAAAATTTCATCATTTGAGCCAAAATTTCGAAGGGAAAGTGAAAATCAGTGTGTTTTAAAGTTAGTGAAAAAGTGCAAAACACAACATTAGAAAAATGGGTTTTCAAGGAAGCAAAAATTAAACCCATCTCTTCCAAGGCTATATATACATGTTTACATCCAAATCAAAGGCATTGTGCTATTACAAGCCTTGGAGAGACATTGCAAAGGTGTGAGTGCGAAATCATGAGCGTTTGAGTGAGTGGGAGCTGGTTTTAGAGGGCGCGACTCACATACCCAGGAGCGCGGCGCACTCACTGGGCGCGGCGCACACAGAGCCAGCCCACAGTTGAAAGTTTCCACGGCACGGCGCATACCCAGCGCGCGGCGCAATGGGTTTTGCGCGCGGTGCACACAGACCAGGGGCCGAAAAACATTGCCAAACCACTCCAAATTTTGGTGAAAGCTATCAAATCGAGAGGTAGGCCTTACGACATCTCTTGTTCATCAAATTTTATCAATGATATGGTGTTTATAGAGATGTTTGAATGTCACCAAAATGCATAAGGTCAACCATAGGAAATCACCAAGAAAATGATGGCTAGGGTTGTTAAAATGTGTTGTTAGTGCCAAGGTTTCACTCCACTCACCTTTTTCCCCTCACCTATCATTTTTCCCATCCTCCCTTTATCATTTTTCCTAAAACCCCTGCCCTAAATTACTACCAAACCCTCTCCCTATCCCTCCACTATTCGGTCAACACAAAATCACCATAAGACAAGCTCATTGTGCAAGCAAGGCGGTGGAAGAAAGGTGCAAGGTCGAAGAGTTGAAGAGTGAAGCGATTAGGAGCAATTTAGGGTGATCTCAGAGCGCGCGGCGCACACACAAAGGAGTGCGGCGCACTCATTGGGCACGGCGCACACAGAGCCCATCCACTGTGTAAATCCGCCACTGGCGCGGCGCACTGGGCATTGCGCGCGATGCACAGGGACATAAAGCCCAGAAATCACTGAATTCGCCCAAAACTTTTGTGGATGCTCATCAAATTTGAAAGGTAGGCAACCTACCTCCACTTTTGCATCAAATTTGAAAGGAATAGCATGGTTTTAGGATTATAAATCAAATGCAAAATTTTTTATAAAGCAAACAAAAGAAGACACAAAGAAACCATGATCCTAGGGTTTGTGCTACAGTGACAGTGCTGCCAAGGTGTTTCCTACCCTACCCCTATTACTCATTCCCCTATGCTATTGTCCCCATAATCACTACCCTTACCCTACCAAAAAATCATACTCCCTTTTCCCCTTTCCTATTGCTCAAAAAACCCAAACCCTACCCCATCAACACTATACCCAAACTACTCCCAAGTCCCTGACAAATCTCTCCCTTTAACCCCTATTCCCATTACATCATTCCCTTCCTAATACTCCCTGTTTTATTGTCCCCTTGGTGGCAGATTGTCAAAGCGACTACCAGCTTCATTTGAATCAAAGGGCAGCCTAAAACTCAGGGTACAAACAACAGTAATGGCATCCGAAGTTTCATCAGAATATGAGGAGGAGACCCACAGTGATACAGCTTCAGGAGAACAGGCCCCCAGGAGACATCACCGGAGTGGCAGACATCTTAGAGATGAGCCAAACACCCGCACCGAGTTGCAGGCATGCCCTCTTGCTATGTATTGTTTCTAGCACTTAGCATGTTTTGAATTTTGTCAGAGGGTGGCAAATGTCAGAGTTCATCACGAGTTGACCCGTCTTTTTTCACTTCACCTGCATGGAGGACAGTCTATCTTGGCTGGGGTCACTTTCACATTGACACCTGAAACCATATCAGTGGCAACAGGCATACCAAACATTGGAGAGCAGTGGCATAAGAAGAAGAAGGTGGAGAGACATCATTATGAGCCTTACATCAAAGACAGCTGTTTGAGCCACCTCACGAGAGTTTTTCCATTCAGATTTTTGAGAGATGAGTATGCCCCGCTCATGAAATTGATCATGAAGTATTTCAGTTGTGAGGGGAGGTTTTCTTGCTTTTATCACTATCACATCAGGTTGCTCATGCACTTTACCAGGATGCGAATGATGAACCTCCCATTTTTCATGTGCGGGAACATAGAGAGGATGAAGAATTTCATGCAGCACAAGACTCCTCGACAGCAGCTCAACAGTGTTTATCACTTTGCCCTTATCCGGATTTTGGTGGACCATGAGTTGGGATTGCAGGGTATTGCTTGGAGGACTTCATCTCCCGTGTCTTCTTCAGCGCTCCACAGATAGTATCAGAGGCAGAGCATGAGATAGGTGGCCCATATCATCAATATGAGCGACATGAGACTGCTACTATGCCAGTATACATCACCTACCAGAGAGGCAGTAGACCCTTATTTGCAGCAGCAAAGCGAGTGTTATCTCCAGCCGGGGTGGAAGGGGCCTCGCTTTTGACATCAGCATCATAGGAGCAGGGCAAGTGTAAGGAGCCAGTGCAGGAGGAAGGGCCATCAGGTGAGCGAGAGACCGAGTTTGTTCTCCTCCATGATGATGAGACAGATGCAGAACCAACAATGCTTATAGAGATCATCCAGGAGCAGCAGTCAGTGATTGAGTCCTTATCCCTTGACTTGGAGAGGGCCAAGTGGAACATGAAGTACCTGGAGCAGAGAAACAAGCATCTTGAGGACCAACAGACGATCATGGAGCTGCAAAACATTCGTGAGCATCGCCAAGCTGCTCAAAGAAGAAGGGTTGCGCTCACATCTTTGGAGCAAGAAATCAATGAGGATCGGGAGGCCAACCTTGAGAGGGTCAACATGCATTTGGAGAGGCTGCTGGACAAGGCCGACCAGGACCTTGCTCTACTGAGACATATGGCTTTCCATTACAGGGTGCGAAACATGAGTGCACAGGCCCGGATAAGGAACTTGAAGGCAAAATTGAGGAAAGCAACAAGAAGAGCAAAAAGGGCAAAAGAGCAAGATCGGCTTCGAATCTTGGCTGAGGCTTCCTTGTCCCATCATAACACCCCATATAGATCCTCCAGCCCAAATTTCAAAAAATTTGGGGAATTTTTGGTCACATGGTAATTTTTTGGGCAAAAAACAGGGATTTTCTCCCTGTGCGCCGCGCCACTGGCGCGACGCTAAAATTCTAGAGCTCCAAATGAGGAATGGCTTGCAGTTTTGGATTTAGCATGGAAAATTATGACTGCTGGTGTCCGGATAAGAAATTTGGGCAAGATCTGAGTCTCCTAAAGGTAAAAAAACACCAAAAAATGGCCTCTCTGCCACTTTTTTGACACACAGAAAGCAGTCTTGGGAGAATGGAGATTTGGAGGGGCAAATGAGCACCAAATTTGAAAATTCCAGTTGGGTTAGAAAGTAGACAGGACAGGATTTCCAGAAAGCCCACTTGGGCAAATTTTGGACACATGAAAGCCCCCCAAAACAGGCCCCAAAGTAGCGCAACGCACAGAGAAAATGGCGCAGCGCACAGAGGAAAAATTGCAAATTTGCTTCCGTTTCGCGAAATTTCGGTTCGCGACTTCTCCAAGTGGGCCCGCTCATCTACACTTCGGTTTTTTGGCACCAAAGGTGGCATTTAAAGAGTTTTTTCTCCAGATTGGCTTCTATCCAAGTGGCGAAGGAAGGCAAACGGTCACCCAAGCCAAATGTCATGTTTGTAGCGCTGCACCTGTAGCTGATGGTTGGCTCTCCATCTCCATTTTGCAATGATTTGAGTAACTCCCAAACCCTTAGGTGTTCCATCTCTTCCTCACACATTCTATATATTGTATGCAAGTTATTTGCAAAGGGTTGGTTGGCTTGTAACTTCTGGGAGACTGTGGGAAAGAAACTTTGTTTCTTCACTGTGTATTTTTGACAGAGAATTAATGAAAGGCAGCGGCTCTGTTTCATGAGATTCTTGTGGTTGTGAGTGTAGCAAATGTGTCTTTTATGTTTTCAAAGTATTTCATTATGTTTCATAATTCAATTCATGTTCATTTCCAGTGAAATTTTCTGAGTGAGATTAGGTAGAATTCAATTTTTATTGCTCTGCCTGTGGGAAAATTTCATGTTCAGTGTTATTCTTCTGTTGAAAAGGATTCATGTCACTATGCCCTTTTCACTTTCTTCAGCAATCTATTCATGTCGCGGTACTTCAAATTAAAATTGTTACATTTTCCACCTACCTTGTCTCACGGAATAATATGTGCCTTTGTATTAAATTCTCTGTTCTTTGCTGAGCGCCGGTCCCATAACATCCCAGAAGCTCGGTCATTCATAAAAATTGTTTCCAAAATCCCTATTTCACTTACTAGCCTAAGGTAAATATTACATTGTAAGTCATCTGAGACCGTTTTCGATTATCTATTCACTGAGCGTGACTCGGAGAGAGCCTTCTCGTGCTTTGGTAGGGCTAGCTACCAGACTGACTGTGGTTTGTGGTTACCCTAATTTTTGCCTTCCTTCAGCGTAAGGTAGATTTAGGTGCTAACATAGTGGCGACTCATACTGGGGACAAACTGAAATCAAATCCCCTTGTTTCATAATAATTCTAAGCTTCCGGATGATGAGCTTAGGATTGGAAAGGCTGAGTAAGTTGGTTGTGTCCTGTAATTTTTCTCAATAGCACGCTAGCTTTGAGACGATATACCAGAGCCAATCCAGACCCGGATCCTCCTCATATTTACGAAAACCCCAATTTGATCCCAAGACTCCTTTGTCAAGAAAGCACCATAACTCCCGTGTTCAAATCCCATTCATGTCCCGACATTTTTGAGTATCTTGAAGAGCTTGAGTTTAACGAACGGTTTGAGATATCATTGTTTGAGTCTAAATCCGAAAGGGTTGTTGATTATACTGTCCCCAATCCACAATTTCTTGTAGACCTAGAAACAGAAAGAGCTAATAGGTTAATTGATAATTACATTGCAACACAGCCCCAAACTCCAATTGCAAGCCCCTTGCAAACTGTGCACACTCCAACACCTCCAAGGCCAAATCCACCGAGAATGATGGCTGCCCGTTTCGCACCCCTTGTTCTACCCCAAGTCCTAGATGACATGCCAACGGATTATCAAAGTAAAATCCCATTTTTTGATGGCACTCCTAACATCATTACTGCTCAACAACATGTAGACAAAATGGCGGACTTCTATTAACTTCATGAGATTGATGCAGAGAACGTGGCAATGAGGCTCTTTGTACTTACATTTGCAGGTGATGTGAGGAAATGGTTCAGAGGTTTTCCGGCAGCAAGTATACTACCTTCGCTGAACTAAAAAGACAATTTTTGAACCGGTGGGAAGTGAAAAAGAATCCCCTTCAAATTCTGGCCAAATACGAACAAATCAAACGGAACGCTGGTGAGTCAGTCCAAGACTATTGTGTTAGATTTAATGCAGTCTATAACGAAATTCCAGATCATCTAAAGCCACCCGTGGGACTAGCAATGATGAAGTTTCCAGATGGTTTTGATGATGACATGGCATACCAATTAAGAGAGAGAGAACCGGCCACAATGGAAGATATGCAGAAAATCGCGGTTAGCGTTGAAGCGAATCTGCTGTCCAAAAGAGCTAGAGCGAAAGCAGAAAAGAAAATCACTGTAAAAGAAGAGTCTTCTTCAATGGATCAACTACTCAAAAAGGTAGAGCAGATGCTTGAAAGGGTAAAACTTGACAAGCCTGAGCCATAAGTTAGGAATCCTAACTTCCGTGGCCAGCAGCAGCCACAATATAGAATAAGACAGAGAGATCAGCGAACTCAAGAGCAGACAGCACAACAGCTGGTACAAACACCTTTGCAACAGAATTTTGTGCATGGACCAGAGTGAGATGAGGAAGGGAATGTAATAGGTGAAGAAAACCACCTCTTTACTCTAGATGAGTTGTCTACTTACATTACCGAAGAAGAAGAATATGCAGTGAATTCAACTGCGCACAAAGACTGATTTTATTCTAGCTAGCGACATTGTTTTGGAAGAAGAATCGAAGAATATCAAAGGGGATATATGAATGCTTTATCCGCACAACAACAACGATATTCACTTAGAAACAGAGATGTGCCGGCCAAACCAATTCAGAAAAAGAAGGAGGTTGAAGCAGCAAAGAACGATTCATCAGCTACACAAAGAAAGGGAAAGGAGGCGGTTGGTCTGGAGAGCAGCAAATCAAAATCAGCAAAACAATCACAGCAGCAAGCTATATCAAAGGAAAAGGAAAAGAAAGAGATCCCAGTCAAAGAGGTAGAAAAGACTCCCGCTTTTAGCTTAGAGAATGAGATTTCTAAGTTAAAAGTATCCATCCCCTTGACTGAAATAATGAAGAACAACAGTTATAGAGGACAAATTTCTAAAATGTTGAATTTGGACCCAATGTCCGACATGGTAAATGTAGAAGATGATCAGCCTGAAATGATTTTGGGACCAGCATTGAATGGTGAGTCTCCTGATAACGATGTGCCACCCTTCTATATCAGTTTAAGATTGCATGATTTTGTGTTACACAATGCCATGTTCGATTCTGGAGCTTCTCATAATCTCATGCCCAAGGCTATCATGGATAAGCTTGGTCTGGACATCACCCGGCAATATCATGATCTCTATTCACTCGATTCCAGCAGAGTAAGATGTATATGACTCATCAAAGACTTGGTTGTGAGTTTGGATTAGCTTCCTATGAAAAATGTTTTGATGGATGTGGTGGTAGCAGATATTCCTCCAAGGTTTGGCATGCTTCTTTCCAGGTCTTGGGTAGCGAAATTGAAAGGGACACTACAGCTGGATTTCTCCTATGCAACAATCCCGGTGTTTGGACAAATGAGGAAGTTATATCGGGAACAAAAAATGAAATATATGATCACAAGCAAGGAGAAACCTATAAATCATCCTATTAACTATGTACATACAGATTTAGAGTCTTTTGTTTTGTTTTCAGATAGTTTAAATGATATAGATAGTCAGATAGTAGAAGCAGACAACATTCCAGAAATAACAGAAAATTTCAGAGAAATTTTGAAGAAAGAAGGACAAGAAAAGCAGAAAAATGTTGGGCAATCAGCTGAAAGTAATGGACAGCAAGCAGACAAGGCACGACAAACAGATTTCCAGCACTTACAAGAGGAAGAAGAAGGCTTGTGGACCATGGATTTCGATGGAGCAGTAGGAAATGATGGCGCTGGAATTGGAATTTGGGTACATAGTCCTTTCTCTGCCCCAAAAAAAGTGCCTAGCAGCGTGAGGGTTTGCTCTTACAAGCTGGCCTTTGAGTGTTCAA
The DNA here is from genome assembly GCA_031772625.1 of Pinus tabuliformis. Classification (NCBI taxonomy): domain Eukaryota; kingdom Viridiplantae; phylum Streptophyta; class Pinopsida; order Pinales; family Pinaceae; genus Pinus; species Pinus tabuliformis. The sequence continues at coordinate 495,100,536 of CM062820.1, forward strand.
ACAATGAAGCTGAGTATGAAGCTCTGATTGCTAGCCTGAAGATTCTCAGAAAGCTGAATGCAAAAAGGATTTCGGTATATGGCGACTCCGAATTGGTAATAAAGCAGGCCAGAGGTGAGTATCAAGCAAAACATCCTAGGATGCGGGCCTATCATAATGCAGTTTTAGACATCTTGAAGTTATTTTCAGAACACACCTTGAAATGTGTGCCTCGTATACAAAATAGTATTGTTGATGCTCTTGCCAAGGCAACGAGCATTTTGAAGATCCCCATGAACTCCAGCAATAAATTTGAAATCCATGTCAAGCGTCGTCCAACCATTCCAGACAATCAGCGATATTGGCAAGTGTTTCAAGATGATGAGGAGATTAAGGATTTTCTGCTAAACAAAGGCAAGTTCAAAGAAACCTCCATTGATGTAGAAAATGACGATGGCATAAGGAATGGTACAAATGAAGTGCAGATCAATGAAATGGACGTATTGCAGCTGAGGAATAACATCATTCCTAAAGGCTTGATACCTCTAGAGGAACTTTTTGATCAGGATGATGTAGCCCGCAAGCCAACATTGCAGCCAACAGAGAAGGGTGTAGAAGAGGTCAACATCGGTACAACTGCCCATCCAAAGTTGGTAAAATTGTCTAAAGCATTACCGCCAAAGATCAAGGACAAATACATTAGTTTGATGGCTTCATTTGCAGATGTGTTTGCTTGGGACTATTCTGATTTAAAGACCTATGATACCAATATTATTCAGCACACAATACCCATCAAGCCCAATCAAAAACCATTTAGACAGAAGCTGAGAAGGATAAATCCAAAGTTGCTGCCATCTATCGAAAAGGAGGTAAACAGGTTGTACAAGTCAGGTATCATTGTGCCCATCAGATTTTCAGATTGGATATCTAACTTAGTGCCTGTACGAAAGAAGACCGGTGAGATCCGCTTGTGCATTGATTTCATAAATCTAAATAAAGTCTTATTGAAGGACAACTATCCACTGCCCAAGATGGACCATATACTTCAGCGAGTAGTGGGGGCATCTCGTATGTCACTGCTTGATGGTTATTCCGGATATAACCAAATTTCTGTCCATGAAGATGATAGAGACAAGACAACATTCACCACTCCATGGGGAACCTTTCACTACGCCAAACTGCCCTTCGGTTTAAAGAATGCAGGTGCCACATTTCAGCGGGCAATGAACTTGGCTTTTGCAAATGAGAAGGATGTGTTTTTGGTGGTGTACCTGGATGATTTGATGGTATTTTCCAAATCTGATGAAGAGCACATGCATCACCTAAAAATTGTTTTTCAAAAGTGCAGGAAATATGGTCTATCGCTGAATCCTAAGAAGAGCTTGTTCACCATGGAGGAAGGCAAATTACTTGGGCACATCATTTCAAAGGATGGCATTCATATAGACCCAGCATGCGTAGAAGCAATTCAACAAATCGATTTGCCTAGGAACAAAAAAGAGATACAATCATTCAATGGTAAGATGAATTTTCTGCGTTGCTTTGTGCCTAATCTTGCAGAACACTTAAGAGAAATGACCAACATGCTTAAGAAGGACAGCCAGGTGAAATGGATAGAGGAGGCTGTAAAATCTTTCAACTTGGTCAAAATGGCCCTTTCTTCAGCTCCAGTGCTAGCAGCCCGGAATACACTCAGGATTTCATATTGTTTTCATTTGCTTCTGAGCACACTATGGTAGCGGTATTATTGCAGAAGAGAGATGATCATGAAAGACCCATTGCATTCTTCAGCAGGCTATAAGGGATGCAGCTTTAAAGTACAACATCATTGAGAAGCAAGCCCTGGCATTGGTGAAGGCATTGAAGGATTTCCGGGTATATATCCTACATTCTCACATTCTAGCCTATGTTCCTAATACTGCTATAAAAGATGTTTTAGTGCAGACCGATCCGGAAGGGAGAAGAGGCAAATGGATCGCTGCTTTGTTGGAATATGATGTGGAAATAAAGCCCACAAAGCTGGTCAAAGGATAGGGGTTGGCGAAGCTAATGGCCGAATCAAACTTGCATGCCTTGGACATAAATCTGATCGCTGCCATGTTCGATGAGAATGAGGAAATATCATCCATTCAGGTATCTGAAATGTTTTCTTTGTCCCCATGGTATTCAGATATAATATATGTGCTGAAAAATCTATCACCACCGCCCGACATGACTAGAAATAAAGCGAGAACACTCAAATTGAAGGCTACCAAGTTTTGTATTTTGAATTCTGCACTGTATTGGAAAGATCCGGTGGCATTTTGTTAAATTGTTTGGTGGAAGAGGAGGCAAAGAAAGTCATGGAGGACTTCCACGGAGGAGAGTGTGGTGGTCACCTTTTTTGGAAGTCAACAGCGAACAAAATTTTGAGAGCAGGGTACTACTGGCCTACTTTGTTCGCTGATGTGTATAAGATGGTCAAACGTTATTATAAATGTCAGATTTTCAAAGGAAAATAGAAATTACAGCCTTTGCCACTTAAGCCTATTGAGGTGAGCGCTCCCTTCCAGTAGTGGGGGTTGGATTTCATTGGGGAAATTCATCCCGCCTCTTTCGAACAGCATAGATGGATCCTTACAGCGACAAACTATTTAACAAAATGGATTAAGGCAGCTCCCACCAGACAAGCTACAAACACGGTAATCATTTCATTTCTTGAAAATAACATCTTGTCTTGCTTTGGTTGTCCAAACAAATTAATCACCGATAATGCAGCAGCTTTCAAATCAAAGAGGATGGTAGAATTTTGTCATAAGTATCATATCATTTTGGGTCATTCAACTGCCTATCATCCGCAAGGCAATGGATTGGTGGAATCTTCGAATAAATCATTGGTCAACATCATCAAGAAGTTGCTGGAAATAAATAAAAAGAGCTGGAATAAGAGGTTGGTCCATGCGCTTTGGGCAGATCAGATCAGTCAGAAAAAGTCCATTGGTATGTCATCGTTTGAGCATGTTTATGGAGTTGACACAGTATTTCCCGTTTCTCTTGCTGCCTCGGTGGTTAGACTTCTTCAGGAGGCCGGCAGTGAAGAAGATCCCATGTAGAGAAGGTTGAATCAAATGATCCAGTTGCAGCAAACAAGAGAAGAAGTTTTCAAGAACACAATCAAATTGCAGGAGAAAATAAAGAAAATCTATGACAGAAAAGCAAAAGCAGATAAATTTCAGTTGGATGATGTGGTGCTGAAGTGGGATGCAAGGAATGAAGAGAAAGGTTAGCACGGAAAGTTCGAAAATCTTTGGAAAGGTCCTTTCAAGGTTGCAGCATATAGGGGTCGGAATTCCTTTCTTCTGAAGGAAATGAACGGGGAAGATTGTCCTGGAGGGCTGATCAATGGTCGGCTGCTCAAGCGGTATCACTGCTGATTTATTAACGCTGCTTCCACTGTCATTGTAAATACCATATTTATTTTAGTTTGGTTTCAGCCTGTAAAGTTAGTTTTTGAGTTATTTCAATGTCAAGTTTGAGTCAATTTCTTGGTCATTTCAGTTTCATAAATAAGTCAGAGTCTTGTGTTGTTTATCAAAATAATGACTCCATAGCCCAATGGACAAAAGGCACTGTCTAGCTCCTCTAGATATCTGCTGTTCTTGGCACCTCCAAGGAGCTACCATCCCCCATTGGAGCCAATGTTAGAGTCGGTCTGGTCAGCCCTCTGTCAGAGATCAAAACTCTTTATGCATTTCATGTTTAGGTGTCCCGCTCCATTCACTCAGCTGCATTTCGCTAGGGGCATGCCATGATCTGATGGAGAAAGTCATGCTAATCATTTCCCCTCATTTCTGGCTCCTGCTGGCTCAGGTCTTTTGTCAACAATCACCAAAGTCCATGACAATCAAGGTCTGGTCCTTTAAAGGACAAAGGTCATTTTCCATGTTTAGGTCTAGGAATTCATCAATTTGGTCTTTGAAACATGTCCAGTAAAGCCATGCAGGCCAGAGGGAGGCCCTTACACAGCTATGGTTCAGAGAGCTTCATCGTCATGTGGATAGACTTCGACTCTTCTTCAAAACTCTATTTTGAAGAAAAGTCAAACAGTGTCATTTATGACAAAATTTTCCAAAAAATCGCCAGTTGACTTTTTCAGATGCAGTCATGGTTTTCGTGGCCAAATGTCCTGTCATACAGTCCCTACAAAGATGCGCCGAAAATTTCATCATTTGAGCCAAAATTTCAAAGGGAAAGTGAAAATCAGTGTGTTTTAAAGTCAGTGAAAAAGTGCAAAACACAACATTAGAAAAATGGGTTTTCAAGGAAGAAAAAATTAAACCCATCTCTTCCAAGGCTATATATACATGTTTTTATCCAAATCAAGGGCATTGTGCTATTACAAGCCTTGGAGAGACATTGCAAAGGTGTGAGTGTGAAATCGTGAGCGTTTGAGTGAGTGGGAGTTGGTTTTAGAGGGCGCGGCACACATACCCAGGAGCGCGGCGCACTCACCGGGCGTGGCGCACACAGAGCCAGCCCACAGTTGAAAGTTTCCACAGGCGCGGCGCATACCCAGCGCGCGGCGCACTAGGTTTTGCGCGTGGCGCACACAGACCAGGGCCGAAAAACATTGCTAAACTACTCCAAATTTTGGTGAAAGCTATCAGATCGAGAGGTAGGCCTTACGACATCTCCCGTTCATCAAATTTTATCAATGATATGGTGTTTATAGAGATGTTTGAATGTCACCAAAATGCATAAGGTCAACTATAGGAAACCACCAAGAAAATGATGGCTAGGGTTGTTAAAATGTGTTGTTAGTGCCAATGTTTCACTCCACTCACCTTTTTCCTCTCACCTATCATTTTTCCCATCCTCCCTTTATCATTTTTCCTAAAACCCCTACCCTAAATTACCACCAAACCCTCTCCCTAGCCCTCTACTATTCGGTCAACACAAAATCACCATAAGACAAGCTCATTGTGCAAGCAAGGCGGTGGAAGAAAGGTGCAAGGTCGAAGAGTTGAAGAGTGAAGCGATTAGGAGAAATTTAGGGTGATCTCAGAGCGCGCGGCGCACACACAAAGGAGCGCAGCGCACTCACTGGGCGTGGCGCACACAGAGCCCGTCCACCATGTAAATCCGCCACTAGCGCGACGCACTCAGAGCGCGCGGCGCACTGGGCATTGCGTGCGGCGCACATGGACATAAAGCCCAGAAATCAATGAATTCGCCCAAAATTTTTATGGATGCTCATCAAATTTGAAAGGTAGGCAAACTACCTCCACTTTTGCATCAAATTTGAAAGGAATAGCATGGTTTTAGGATTATAAATCAAATGCAAAAATTATTATAAAGCAAACAAAAGAAGACACAAAGAAACCATGATCCTAGGGTTTGTGCTACAGTGATAGTGTTGCCAAGGTGTTTCCTACTCTACTCCTATTACTCATTCCCCTATGCTATGGTCCCCATAATCACTACCCTTACCCTACCAAAAAATCATACTCCCTTTTCCCCTTTCCTATTGCTCAAAAAACCCAAATCCTACCCCATCAACACTATACGCAAACTACTCCTATGTCCCTGACAAATCTCTCCCTTTAACCCCTATTCCAATTACATCATTCCCTTCTTAATACTCCCTGTTTTATTGTCCCCTTGGTGGCAGATTGTCAAAGTGACTACCAGCTTCATTTGAATCAAAGGGCAGCCTAAAACTCAGGGTACAAACAACAGTAATGGCATCCGAAGTTTCATCAGAATATGAGGAGGAGACCCACAACGATACAACTTCAGGAGAACAGGCCCCAGGAGACATCACCGAGTGGCAGACATCTTAGAGATGGGCCAAACACCCGCACCGAGTTACATGCATGCCCTCTTGCTATGTCTTGTTTCCAGCACTTAACATGTTTTGAATTTTGTCAGAGGGTGGCAAATGTCAGAGTTTATCATGAGTTGGCCCGTCTTTTTGCACTTCACCTGCATGGAGGACAATCTATCTTGGCTGGGGTCACTTTCACATTGACACCCGAAACCATATCAGTGGCAACAGGCATACCAAACATTGGAGAGCAGTGGCATAAGAAGAAGAAGGTGGAGAGGCATCATTATGAGCCTTACATCAAAGACAGCTATTTGAGCCACCTCACGAGAGTTTTTCCATTCAGATTTTTGAGAGATGAGTATGCCCCGCTCATGAAATTGATCATGAAGTATTTCAGTTGTGAGGGGAGGTTTTCTCGCCTTTATGCCTATCACATCAGGTTGCTCATGCACTTTACCAGGGTGCGAATGATGAACCTCCCATTTTTCATCTACGGGAACATAGAGAGGATGAAGAATTTCATGCAGCACAAGACTCCTCGACAGCAGCTCAACAATGTTTATCACTTTGCCCTTATCCGGATTTTGGTGGACCATCAGTTGGGATTGCAGGGTATTGCTTGGGAGGACTTCATCTCCCGTGACTTCTTCAGCGCTCCACAGATAGTATCAGAGGTAGAGCATGAGATAGGTGGCCCATCTCATCAGTATGAGCGACATGAGACTGCTACTATGCTAGTATACATCACCTACCAGAGAGGCAGTAGACCCTTATTTGCAGCAGTAAAGCAAGTGCTATCTCCACCCGAGGTGGAAGGGGCCTCGCTTCCGACATTAGCATCACAGGAGCAGGGCAAGGGTGAGGAGCCAGTGCAGGAGGAAGGGCCATCAGGTGAGTGAGAGACCGAGTTTGTTCTCCTCCATGATGATGAGATAGACGCAGAACCAACAAATGAGGAGCTTACAGAGATCATCCAAGAGCAACAGTCAGTGATTGAGTCCTTATCCCTTGACTTGGAGAGGGCCAAGTGGAACATGAAGTACCTAGAGCAGAGAAACAAGTAGCTTGAGGACCAATGGACGATCATGGAGCTGCAAAACATTCGTGAGCATCGCCAAGCTGCTCAAAGAAGAAGGGTTGCGCTCACATCTTTGGAGAAAGAAATCAATGAGGATTGGGAGGCCAACCTTGATAGGGTCAACATGCATTTGGAGAGGCTGCTGGACAAGGCCGACCAAGACCTTTCTCTACTGAGATATATGGATTTCCGTTACAGGGTGTGAAACATGAGTGCACAGGCCCGGATAAGGAACTTGAAGGCAAAATTGAGGAAAGCAACAAGAAGAGCAAAAAGGGAAAAAGAGCAATATCGGCTTCGAATCGGCTTCGAATCTTGGCTGAGGCTTCCTTGCCATCATAACACCCCATATAGATCCTCTAGCCCAAATTTCAAAAAATTTGGGGAATTTTTGGTCACATGGTAATTTTTTGGGCAAAAAACATGGATTTTCTCCCTGTGCGTCGCGCCACTAGCGCGACGCTAAAATTCTAGAGCTCCAAATGAGGAATGGCTTGCAGTTTTGGATTCAGCATGGAAAATTACAACCACTGGTGTCCGGGAAAGAAATTTGGGCAAGATATGAGTCTCCTAAAGGTCAAAAAACAACCAAAAATGGCCTCTCTGCCACTTTTTTGACACACAGAAAGCTGCCTTAGGAGAATGGAGATTTGGAGGGGCAAATGAGCACCAAATTGGAAAATTTCAGTTGGGTTAGAAAGTAGACAGGACGGGCTTTCCAGAAAGCCCACTTGGGCACATTTTGGACACCTGCAAGCGCCCAAAAACAGGTGTTGGGCCGTTAATATGCCATTATTATTATCACTTTTAAACACTTATTCCACCCATTTCTATTATTCTTCATCATGTCATTTATTATAATTTATTATATAAATCCATTTTATGATGATTTATGCTTCTATGAATGAATATTATTTATTCTCCTTTATTTCTAATAAATTGATGATTATGCATGATTTTATCAATGATAGTTTTAATAAATCAGTTGTAACATTATTCACCATTTTTAGCCTCCAAGATAATTTCCAGATTGAAGATTTGATCATTAAAAGTGCCAACTCAGAAATTCGTTGGAATAAGAAGTGACAGTTTTGCGGTTGAGATTCTGAGCAAATGAAGATGAATCTGGAAAATCCAGAACATGGGTTTTGTCCAGAACGGACCCAATTAACTTTTCTAAAGAACGGTTTGCCCAAATTCGGCTTGTACTGAGAGAAACGCAGGGTTCTTTGAGCATGATTTTCTGAGATTTGTTGTTGCGGCCGTCCTCCAAATCTCAGCTGCAAAGCCAAATTCGTCTTGCTCTTGTTGAAAGCTGGATGGAAATATATCTTCTTGTTTATCAATTGGTTGGAAACAATCCAATTTTGTAATGTAAATCATGTTGTAGTTATCTCTATTGTAACTGCTCTCTGATCTCTCTCTATTTAAATGAAAACAGAGATCAGAGATGGGGGATTGATGGGATGATTTGGGGAGATGAAAATGATGGAAAAATGATGAAAAATGATGGTGGATTATTCATGATAGGATAGGGATTGTTGCATGCTGTAATTCTCAAGCTTTTGCTGTTGTAATGATTCCACAATTGGCTGATTAATAAATGATTTGGGAGTTGCTGTTCATTCTTCTCATTCTGAAGTAACCCAGCAGCATCCGCTGGCGGCTAAGGGCCCAGCCTCTGGTGGAGTACGCTGCTGCTGTGTACCATATCTTTACAAATGTTTTCGTGTGATGGTTTGATTTCCTTTTCATTTCTTTATATTGTTTGTTCAGTAATCTTTTGTTTATGAACATTTCGTTGAAATCATAATTGGATTGTGTCAGTGATAGAATTATTAATTATAACTTGAAATGTCCTGCCGATAATTCTGATCTAATGCTGCGCTATCTAATTAAGACTATGGTTCATTTAATTGCTGCTCATTTATAATTGCAATGGCTGTTCAATTAAGTTACTATTCAATTACAACTGCGATTGCTGTTGCTTCAATAACTGCGATTAATGTTCATGCTGATAGGTTGCTGATTCAATTACATTTATAGTTGCTGTGTCTTTCTAATTACTTAGTTTTTCTGTTCAGTTCCATTTAAGATTGCTGTTTAATTCTAGTATTTTAGCATTGCTATTCCATTTCAATTGCTAGTCTATTTCAAGATTGCTGATTTGTTGTTTCATTTACTTGCCATTTCTTAAGGACAAACTCAGGCTGTAGTGAGTGTCAGCTTCTGCTATTTGGCTCCCAGACCTCTGATCTACTCCCATCAGTTATGAAAGGGATAGGTTATTGCCACCAAACCCTTGGCTGATGTGCTGTTCTATTTCATCGTTATTTCCTTTACTTGCTGTTTCATTTATATTCATCAAGGACGATCTCAGGCTGTAGTGAGCCCCAACATCTGCTACCTAGCTCCCAGACCTCGGATTTGTTCTCATCAGTTATGAAAAGGATGGGTTATTGCTACCGAACCTTCGACTGATGCAATGCTTGGTGTGATTTAGCCTTTTGAAGTAGTTAAGTTATAGACATGCAGCCATTTACTTTTGTAGCTTTTAAGCACTATACTACAAAACATTACTCTTGAGTAAATAGCCGCCTCAGACTGAGTACACTCTTGAAATAAAAAGTCGTCCCTGGGTTGATAATTAATGTGAAGGTAATTAGGAGTTCAAAAGACACCTTTTTATCGCTCCACATTTTGGCGCCGTTGCCGGGGAGAGTGTAGCCATTTCTAAAGAGTAGTGTGAATCTGATGAGTGCCTGCTAGGGAAGAGTTGGATCTTAAAAACGGAAGGTAAGAACCTGCGTGCGGAGCATGTAAAAGCCCTGCTCCATTGTCCGCTTTCCTAACAGATTTGTTGTTGCTTTGTTGGATAGAAATAGATGTTTGAATTTTTGTGTGAATGAATTAAAAGAAAAAAATAGAAATTTTGAAAAACAAATCTCATGATTTCTCTCAAGTGGTGATGTAAGCACCACCCATTTCACTAACCGATTGATAGGAACATTTGAAGAAGGGGCCTCGAAAAAACACATGAAGAACATCTTCTATTATGATAAGAAATGGATCACATTTTTACTTTTGAATTTCCTATCAAAGATCTAGGAGGAGTGACACAAATGCACATAATTCCCCCATTGTCTCTACCAAATTTTCATGGCTTGACAAATGAAGATCCAGATACATTCTTATTTGAGTTCGAAATACTTTGTAGAGGATATGCTTATTGTACTAATGATCAAAGATTGAAAGTGTTTCCTCTTACTCTAAAAGGAGCAGCTCTCCGATGGTTCATGAGCCTAGGTTGGAATTGCATCCAAACATGGGAGGACATGAAGAACATATTCTTGAAGAAGTACCAAGACTATTGCAAAACCAATGAAGAATTTTTCGGTATGATACAAGGGGAAGATGAAAGTTTGGAGGACTATGTAGATCGATTTCATTGCAACCTTCAAAAATCAAAATATAAGCATTTGGAAAAAGAGATCTTAAAAACACTCATTCTTAAAGGAATCAAAGATGAATTTTTAGAACTCTTAAATCTGATAGGAAAAGGTGATGTTTTTCAGTTATCATATGATGATGTTTGTGAATTGTGCATAAGGTATTCAAGAGGAATATCTAAGGCTGGTAAGAAATCTAGAGATGTTTGTTCTTTCTTTTCCAAATCTGCTACAAGAATAGGAGACATAAGAGCTGAAATCAATGTTTTATTTGAAAATTTTAAAGTTGATTTTATTAGCTCTCTAAATGAAAAATTGGATGTTTTGCAGGTTCATAAAAATCAAGAATTTGATGAAGTGTTTTTCACTCATGACCGAAAGGAGCATACCATAGATGGTTACTCTTCCTTATCTAGGATGGAAGTATCATATCAAAGAGGTGAGGACGCTGCAACAAGGTCAAAACCATGGAAATCATGGCCTACAGGTATGGTTCAAAACACTTCTTCTCCATTCTCTTACTTGCATAATCCATTATGAAATACTCATGTTCTAGGGCAGCCATGTCAATTTCAATATAACCACCAATCTTGTTTACAAGTTGGGCATGGCTCATCTTATGATGGCATGACTACTCTCCCTCATCTTGTAGCACAAACATATTCTCCATATTTTTCATCAGCTCTTCCACAACATCCTGCTTGCATACCAAATTCATCCACTCAACCCAATCAACCACATCATCACAATGCTCCATTCCTTACACATTTTCCTGCTCAACTAATTCCACACCCTCACCATAATAAGCCAGTACAACATGCTTACAATGTTGAACTGCCAAATTTACCCACCCTTCTCACCCATTCTATCTCACATGCACCATTAGAGAAAAATTACAATGAGATTCAGAATGTTTCAAATTCAAAAATTGTAGAAGCTATGGAAGAAAATAAGGTTTCTTATAGTATGTATCTACAAGCTATTTTAAAAGCTCAAGAACTTCATGATCTGATGGATATGAGAAATCAAGAAAGTAACGGATACATTGAAGATTGGTTTCACTCCATCATTTGTTTGCAACATCACTCTATGCTTCAACAATTTTTGATATCATTTTTTCAAGGGAAGTTGGCTTCTCATACCCTAATTTCCATTAATATGCATTTTTCAAACTTGGGTATGTGTATACATGAAGCCTTATTTCGAAAATGGCTCCACTGGAAGTACTCATATACATAGTCATATTCATTTTTCAAATCAAAATAGATTAGTGTAGAAAATAAAATAAATAAGAGAATAAATAAATGCATTTTGTTTTTCCATGTAAAACTAGTGTTTTTGTTGCAACATGCTATGCAAATCAACATTGGTGATAATTTTTTAATTCATTTGTGTATGTAGATGACTTATAATGGAAATAATAGCTCTACAAACACTCATATTTACTTTTATCACCAATTTGAAAAAATGCTTGAATATCATATTTTTTTTGGCTTGTGGGCTTGATGAAATTTCTGCAAAAACAGTCGGGACAGTCATGTTTTGAGGGACCAAAAGGGAATATTTTTAAAACCTATTTCTACCCTAGGTAGCCCTTGATGTCTACTTTCTAATCCAATTTGAACCACTCAATTTGGATTTGAAACGAAAAAGTTAGAGCCAAAACATTGACCGGATGTCTAGCGGGCAGCTCAGGAACAGAGTTGGGACAGTCAGTTTTTGGAGGCCTAAATGAATGAATTTTTAAAACCTGTTTCTATGGTAGATTCCCCTATGAATCTAGTTTACAATGCAATTGGAATCACTCATTTTTGATATCGTATGGGGAAGTTATGATCAAAATACTGACTGTCTATCGTAAATCAGCACTCTTAAAACTTTGTCTTTCCAGCTGTTCTTTAAAGTATTTGACCTATCAATTCTTCTTGTATTCAAAACATGTTTCTATTGGAGATAAATAAATGAATCTATTTTCATTTCCAATTTGAATCATTCAAATCCGACATCAAACGAAAAAGTTACGCTTGAAATATCAACTGTTGGTCTAAGCCGGGTAATCGACAATGACTCTATTATGCAGGTTGTTCTAACTAAAATTGACATATCATATCATTGAATCTTTAAAACTTGTTTCTACTGGAGATAAACCTTTGAATTAGCTCTCATTTGGTTTTGGAATCACTCAATTTCGACGAAGAACAAAGAAGTTGTGATTAAAACACTGCAGGTTAGTATGATTGGCCACTGCTCTCCCGCAGGTAACAAATAAATTTTACTTTGTTATTTTCTCTGTGGATTTGTTCTACAGAGTAACTACTTGTTAGTTTTTTTACATAATTCTTGGATTAGGGGAGCCCGCGCACCTCTCTTTCTCCATGATTTAATGTTTTATTGCAGGTAGATACTCGTTTTTTGCAGGTCTTGGGAAAATAAAGAAGGTCAATTTATGGACGAGTGATTTTTGAAAGAAATTTTAAATGAAACAAAGGAATTTCATCCAACTCATTACCCAATGGATTCATAATAGAAGAAATGAAGAATTGATTTCCATTTGAAGATTCATGTCTTGTCACTGTTGCCAAAACATTTTTCAAAGAGATCATTTTTTTTACAGAACATCATAGCTGTTGTAACTTAATTTACTTATTTACATACTATTTTTTAAAATAAAATGTTGTTTCCTTTCTGATTTCTCTTATATTTTGTGTTTCAGGTGTTGCTTCATTCAAATTGTAACATATCTTTAGCATCAATGCCGTGAACAACTAATTTGTTTTTTTGCATGTTTGCATTTTATGATTGTCCATTTTGCTGTTCCTTTTTGAATGGAACAGCACTTCTGCACTTTCACGTTTTGCTGTTCCTTTTCGAATGGAACAACACTTCTGCACTTTCACGTTTTGCTGTTCCTTTCCGGATGGAACAACACTTATGCACTTTCACATTTTGCTGTTTCTTTCCGAATGGAACAACACTTCTGCACTTTCACGTTTTGCTGTTCCTTTCCGAATGGAACAGCACTTCTGCACTTTCACATTTTGCTGTTCCTTTTCGAATGGACCATCACTTCTTTACTTTCACGTTTTGCTGTTCCTTTTCTAATGGAACAACACTTCTGCATTTTTCATTTTTGCTGTTCCTTTTCCAAAGGAACGACACTTGCGTTTTTGCTGTTCCTTTTCCAAAGTAACAACACTTTTCATTTTTGCTGTTCCTTTTCCAAATGAACGACACTTTTCATTTTTGCTGTTCCTTTCTGAATGGAACAACACTTCTGCACTTTCACGTTTTGCTGTTCCTTTTCGAATGGAACAACACTTCTGCACTTTCACGTTTTGCTGTTCCTTTCTGAATGGAACAGCACTTCTGCACTTTCACATTTTGCTGTTCCTTTTCGAATGGAACAACACTTCTGCACTTTCACGTTTTGCTGTTCCTTTTCGAATGGAACAACACTTCTGCACTTTCACATTTTGCTGTTCCTTTTCGAATGGAACAACACTTCTGCACTTTCACGTTTTTCTGTTCCTTTTCGAATGGAACAGCACTTCTGCACTTTCACGTTTTTCTGTTCCTTTCCGAATGGAACAACACTTATGCACTTTCACGTTTTGCTGTTCCTTTTCGAATGGAACAACACTTCTGCACTTTCACGTTTTGCTGTTCCTTTTCGAATGGAACAACATTTCTGCACTTTCACGTTTTGCTGTTCCTTTCCGAATGGAACAACACTTCTGCACTTTCACGTTTCGCTGTTCCTTTTCTAATAGAACGGCACTTCTGCACTTTTCATTTTTGCTGTTCATTTTTCAAAGGAACGGCACTTGCGTTTTTGCTGTTCCTTTTCCAAAGGAACGATACTTTTCATTTTTGCTGCTCATTTTCCAAAGGAACGACACTTTTTGTTTTTGCTATTCCTTTTCTAAAGGAACAACATTTTTAGTTTTTGTTGTTCCTTTTTCCAAAGGAATGACATTTCTATTTTCACACTTTTTTGTGTGTATTTTTGCTTTTTTTGTGTGCATTTCCTTTATTGTTCCCTACACGGAACATCACTTTTTGAGTGTTTTTGCTGTTCATTCAAAAGAGCAACACTTTGGGATTATTTTCGAGAGCAACCCTTCCTTCCTCTTGTGGGATTATCCCTAATTCATCTCAACCACATTTTAACTGATTCCATTTTATGGCATGAAGTACACTACTTTTATGAGGACAAGAATTATGGATTCTTTTGAAGCGAGTTAATATCATTCACGTTATGATCTTTAACAGGACAACTCCTTGATAATGGATTTTTTTTAAAAGGGACACAATTATTTATATATTACTTTACTGCATTGTTTCCTGCTGTACATGATACTAATTGATCATCTTAATACCATGCTGGTTCCATCCTTCCTGGTTATAATCTTCTCTGTATGTAATAAATGAGATTATGGGTATATTTTTTTATATTGACATGTTCAACTTCTTCCGCCATCCCTGCTCTTAAGGAGTACTGAGCCTCCCTCTTTTTATCATAAAAATGTGTAATAACAAAAAAATTTTGTTCGCAGATGGAGGATAGGGGGTCTCATTACGAGCCAGCCTACCATGTTCATAAGGTTGTAAGAAAGTGACATTCCCATTATGGCCACCACACCAGGGTTATGATCCATTGGATAGCCAAATTATCCTTGGAACAGGAGGTCTCATCACGAGCCGGCCTGATCACTTTTGCTACATACCAGTGAATGGCAGTGTGGTTATCTGGTTACCATGCCAGCACACTGATCTCTTCTGTAAAACAACACTGTAACTCTCCATTTATAAATTGAGGATCCTGGCTCATATGGGTTAAAAAGCAACCCTGCCGAGGCTATGGACGCCTGCTGGCAGCAGCGGCTCTGCTTATGGTATTGAAGTTATATCTTATCGTCAATTATTATTATAATACCCTTTTCTTATTTTTTCTTTTTATCAGAGAAGTTATTTCTTTAACTTTTTCCCTGTTTTGAACCTTTATGCATGAGAAATTGTTTTATGATCAATCGCATCATTTTCAGCTAGCATACTATCAGTAAAGCATCTTATTGGCATATTGTTGTTCTTTTTCTCTTTTTCATCACTTATCATCAATTCAAAGTGTCCTATCTCTTATTCATAACTATCTTTACACACTCTG
The DNA here is from genome assembly GCA_031772625.1 of Pinus tabuliformis. Classification (NCBI taxonomy): domain Eukaryota; kingdom Viridiplantae; phylum Streptophyta; class Pinopsida; order Pinales; family Pinaceae; genus Pinus; species Pinus tabuliformis. The sequence continues at coordinate 495,116,015 of CM062820.1, forward strand.
CTCTCATTATAACCATAACTCTCGTCGTCCTATCATTGATATGTGTACTCTGCTTCATTCACTGCTATATTGTTCATTCCCTTGCCTTGCCATCAGCACAACACCTCTCATATGCTTTATGGTCATGGAATTCCTTTTCCAATTGGAGGGGGGAATGTATGCATTATGGGATTGCATGCGATATGATTACTGCACTCTGCCATCACTTGTTGATTTGCCAAAATATTAGTATTGCATGTATACATAAATTTTTCTGATTGAAATTTTTGCATGCATCTTATCTGTTGCTATTCAAAACTAACACTATGGATTCAAGAACATTGTATGCAAAATAATGATTTGTTGGCAGGAAAACAACAAGTATGGACAGAATTCTATTCATAGCATGACCACACTATTGCACTTAACAAAAGAAGCTCGCAAACGTGAACAATTCTGCAGACATGATGTGTTTACCTGGATTCCACCTTTTGTATCACTTTCAGCACCAACTCTGCCTACATCAGCTTCAACACATGCCAGTCCATATATGTCATTCCACATTTTCGGAGGTAAAACTTGAGGTAAAATCGCATAATTTTTTGATTTATTACAAATTTAGGAGAATTTCATAGAAATCCATTTTGAGCATTATTTATCATCCTTCATTCCACATCTTTACCACTTCCCCTTTTTCAACGACATATCATCTTTCAGTTTGGGGGAGTGTTGCTTTCATTCATTTCTTTCTTATGACCATGCCATTCATATTCTTTATCATCCATTGCTATTCTTATTCATTCTCAACACCTCCCTTATTCCATGTTGTTTTACACCAAGCATAGAATTCAACAGATAGTAGCAACCACCTCTATTTGTTTTCTAGCATCGCATGAGGGCATGCTAATTTTTCAAAGAGGGGGAGGAATTGCTACGCATGATGAGTATTTTCTATTTTCTTTCTTATGTAAGGCATACAATTTCAGTGTAGAAATTGATTTCCATAATATTTTTAAAACTATGAACTCAATTCTTGTGATCTCTAGGAAACACAGGCATACTATTAAAATACACATATCTAGATAATTTCAAGATAAATTGGTTCATAAAATTTCGGAAATCATGCACTCTCACTTACAACCATTTTGTTTATATCTCATGATCCGTGCATCAAAACAGTCCGATTTTTGGATCATAAAGACATTCATATATTATAAATCTACTTGCCAAATTTCAACAAAAGTTAGTTTGTAGTTTTTGAGAGAATGGTTAATGAAGTTTGCTGTTACTTATATCATATTTTGTTGCAACTTCATTTATACATATAGTTGAATGTCAATATAAAAATTTTTATGCCTTCATCAAGTTTACTAAAAGTGAATATTCATTAATTAAGGAAGAATTCATTTGTTCTATCCATTTCATGAGCTGAGATGAACATATTTTTTTATTGCTTGGTTAACACATGGGTTTTTGTCTTTGGGTTGCATGAGGACATGCAATATATTCAGTTTTCGTTGCCTGAGGACATGCAACATATTGAGTGTGGGGGTATGTTGGGCCGTTAATATGCCATTATTATTATCAGTTTTGAACACTTATTCCACCCATTTCTATTATTCTTCATCATGTCATTTATTATAATTTATTATATAAATCCATTTTATGATGATTTATGCTTCTATGAATGAATATTATTTATTCTCCTTTATTTCTAATAAATTGATGATTATGCATGATTTTATCAATGATAGTTTTAATAAATTAGTTGTAACATTATTCACCATTTTTAGCCTCCAAGATAATTTTCAGATTGAAGATTTGATCATTAAAAGTGCCAACTCAGAAATTCGCTGGAATAAGAAGTGACAATTTTGCGGTTGAGATTCTGAGCAAATGAAGATGAATCTGGAAAATCCGGAACATGGGTTTTGTCCAGAACGGACCCAATTAACTTTATTATAGAATGGTTTGCCCAAATTCGGCTTGTACTGAGAGAAACGCAGGGTTCTTTGAGCATGATTTTCTGAGATTTGTTGTTGCGGCCGTCCTCCAAATCTCAGCTGCAAAGCCAAATTCGTCTTGCTCTTGTTGAAAGCTGGATGGAAATATATCTTCTTGTTTATCAATTGGTTGGAAACAATCCAATTTTGTAATGTAAACCATGTTGTAGTTATCTCTATTGTAACTGCTCTCTGATCTCTCTCTATTTAAATGAAAACAAAGATCAGAGATGGGGGATTGATGGGATGATTTGGGGAGATGAAAATGATGGAAAAATGATGAAGAATGATGGTGGATTATTCATGATAGGATAGGGATTGTTGCATGATGTAATTCTCAAGCTTTTGCTGTTGTAATGATTCCACAATTGGCTGATTAATAAATGATTTGGGAGTTGCTGTTCATTCTTCTCATTCTGAAGTAACCCAGCAGCATCCGCTGGTGGCTAAGGGCCCAGCCTCTGGTGGAGTATGCTGCTGCTGTGTACCATATCTTTACAATTGCTTTCGTGTGATGGTTTGATTTCCTTTTCATTTCTTTAAATTGTTTGTTCAGTAATCTTTTGTTTATGAACATTTCGTTGAAATCATAATTGGATTGTGTCAGTGATAGAATTATTAATTATAACTTGAAATGTCCTGCTGATAATTCTGATCTAATGCTGCGCTATCTAATTAAGACTATGGTTCATTTAATTGCTGCTCATTTATAATTGCAATGGCTGTTCAATTAAGTTACTATTCAATTACAACTACGATTGATGTTGCTTCAATAACTGCGATTAATGTTCATGCTGATAGGTTGCTGATTCAATTACATTTATAGTTGCTGTGTCTTTCTAATTACTTAGTTTTGCTGTTCAGTTCCATTTAAGATTGTTGTTTAATTCTAGTATTTTAGCATTGCTATTCCATTTCAATTGCTGGTCTATTTCAAGATTGCTGATTTGTTGTTTCATTTACTTGCCATTTCTTAAGGACAGACTCAGGCTGTAGTGATTGTTAGCTTCTGCTATTTGGCTCCCAGACCTCTGATCTGCTCCCATCAGTTATGAAAGGGATAGGTTATTGCCACCAAACCCTTGGCTAATGTGTTGTTCTATTTCATCGTTATTTCCTTTACTTGCTGTTTCATTTATATTCATCAAGGACGATCTCAGGCTGTAGTGAGCCCTAGCATCTGCTACCTAGCTCCCAGGCCTCGGATTTGTTCTCATCAGTTATGAAAAGGATGGGTTATTGCTACCGAACCTTCGACTGATGCAATGCTTGGTGTGATTTAGCCTTTTGAAGTAGTTAAGTTATAGACATGCATCCATTTACTTTTGTAGCTTTTAAGCACTATACTACAAAACATTACTCTTGAGTAAATAGCCGCCTCAGACTGAGTACACTCTTGAAATAAAAAGTCGTCCCTGGGTTGATAATTAATGTGAAGGTAATTAGGAGTTCAAAAGACACCTTTTTATCGCTCCACAACAAGCCCCAAAGTAGCACGATGCACAAAGAAATTGGCGCGGTGCAGAGAGGAAAAATTGCAAATTTGCTTTCGTTTCGCGAAATTTCGGTTCGTGACTTCTCCAAGTGGGCCCGCTCATCTACACTTCGGTTTTTTGGCACAAAAGGTGGTATTTAAAGAGTTTTTTCTCCAGATTGGCTTCTATCCAAGTGGCGAAGGAAGGCAAACGGTCACCCAAGCCAAATGTCATGTTTGTAGCGCTGCACCTGTAGCTGATGGTTGGCTCTCCATCTCCATTTTGCAATGATTCGAGTAACTCCCCAACCCTTGGGCGTTCCATCTCTTCTTCACACATTCTATATATTGTATTCAAGTTATTTGCAAAGGGTTGGTTGGCTTATAACTTCTGGGAGACTGTGGGAAAGAAACTTTGTTTCTTCACTGTGTATTTTTGACAGAGAATTAATGAAAGGCAGCGACTCTGTTTCATGAGATTCTTGTGGTTGTGAGTGTAGCAAATGTCTCTCTTATGTTTTCATACGTATTTCGTTATGTTTCATAATTCAATTCATGTTCATTTCTAGTGAAATTTTCTGAGTGAGATTAGGTAGAATTCAATTTTTATTGCTCTGCCTGTGGGAAAATTTCATGTTCAATGTTATTCTTCTGTTGAAAAGGATTCATGTCACTATGCCCTTTTCACTTTCTTCAGCAATCTATTCATGTCGCGGTACTTCAAACTAAAATTGTTACATTTTCCGCCTACCTTGCCTCACGGAATAATCTGTGCCTTTGTATTAAATTCTCTGTTCTTTGCTGAGCGCCGGTCCCATAACATCCCAGAAGCTCGGTCATTCATAAAAATTGTTTCCAGAATCCCTATTTCACTTACTAGCCTAAGGTAAATATTACATTGTAAGTCATCTAAGACCGTTTTCTATTATCTATTCACTGAGCGTGACTCGGAGAGAGCCCTCTCCTGCTCTGGTAGGGCTAGCTACCAGACTGATCGTGGTTTGTGGTTACCCTAATTTTTGCCTTCCTTCAGCCTAAGGTAGATTTAGGTGCTAACATAGTGGCGACTCACATTGGGGACAAACTGAAATCAAATCCCCTTGTTTCATAATAATTCTAAGTTGCCGTATGATGAGCTTAGGATTTGAACGGCTGAGTAAGTTGGTTGTGTGCTGTAATTTTTCTCAATAGCACGCTGGCTTCGAGATGATATACCAGAGCCAATCCAGACTCGGATCCTCCTCATATCTACGAAAACTCCAATTTGATCCCAAGACTCCTTCTTCAAGAAAGCACCATAACTCCCGTGTTCAAATCCCATTCATGTCCCGACATTTTTGAGTATCTTGAAGAGCTTGAGTTTGATGAACGATTTGAGATATCATTGTTTGAGTCTAAATCCGAAAGGGCTGTTGATTATACTATCCCCAATCCGCAATTTCTTGTAGACCTAGAAACAAAAAGAGCTAAAAGGTTAATTGATATTTACAAAAAAAAATTCGGCGAAGATCACATGAGACATCATTTGTCGACGCGTTTCGAACCAACCAGTGTGGTTCATCGTCAGGACAAGTTGAAGAACCAGATCCAGCCTAGCAGTTTAAATAGACATAGCAAAGCCCCCAGCGGTTAAAAAGACTAACAACTACTTTTGACTAGGAATCCTAAAAAATGCTACCCGGGGGGACCAGTCCTTTAAATAAATTAAAGGACTGGTCCCCCCGGGTAGCATTTTTTAGGATTCCTAGTCAAAAGTAGCTGTTAGTCTTTTTAACCGCTGGGGGCTTTGCTCTGTCTATTTAAACTGCTAGGCTGGATCTGGTTCTTCAACTTGTCCTGACGATGAACCACACTGGTTGGTTCGAAACGCGTCGACAAATGATGTCTCATGTGATCTTCGCCAATTTTTTTTTTGTAAACTTGATATGGATCACAGAAGCCTAAACTCTACTATTGAATCCCTGCATGGAAAAGCCATCGAAACCAAAGCTAATTGATAATTACATTGCAACACAGCCCCAAACTCCAATTGCAAGCCCCTTGCAAACTGTGCACACTCCTCCAACACCTCCAAGGCCAAATCCACCGAGAATGATGGCTGCCCATTTCGCACCCCTTGTTCTACCCCAAGTCCTAGATGACATGCCAACAGATTATCAAAGTAAAATCCCATTTTTTGATGGCACTCCTAACAGCATTACTGCTCAGCAACATGTAGACAAAATGGCAGAATTCTATGAACTTCATGAGATTGATGCAGAGAACGTGGCAATGAGGCTCTTTGTACCAACGTTTGCAGGTGATGTGAGGAAATGGTTCAGAGGTTTGCTGGCAACAAGTATCACTACCTTGGCTGAACTACAAAGACAATTTTTGAACCGGTGGGAAGTGAAAAAGAATCCCCTTCAAATTCTGGCGGAATACGAACAAATCAAACGGAACGCTGGTGAGTCGGTCCAAGACTATTGTGTTAGATTTAATGCAGTCTATAACGAAATTCCAGATCATCTAAAGCCACCCGTAGGACTAGCAATGATGAAGCTTCCAGATGGTTTTGATGCTGACATGGCATACCAATTAAGAGAGAGAGAACCAACCACAATGGAAGATATGCAGAAAATTGCGGTCAGCGTTGAAGCAAATCTGTTGTCCAAAAGAGCTAGAGCGAAAGCGGAAAAGAAAATCACTGGAAAAGAAGAGTCTTCTTCAATGAATCAACTACTCAAAAAGGTAGAGCAGATGCTTGAAAGGGTAAAACTTGACAAGCCTGAGCCACAAGTTAGGAATCCTAACTTTCATGGCCAGCAACAGCCACAATATAGAATAAGACATAGAGATCAGTGAACTCAAGAGTAGACAGCACAACAGCCGGTACAAACACCTTTGCAACATAATTTTGTGCATGGACCGAAGTCAGATGAGGACAGGAATGTAATAGGCGAAGAAAACCACCTCTTTACTCCAGATGAGCTGCCTACTTACATTACCAAAGAAGAAGAATGTGCAGTGAATTCAGCTGCACACAAAGACACTGATTTTATTCTAGCTAGCGACACTGTTTTGGAAGAAGAATCGGAAGAATATCAAAGGGGATATATGAATGCTTTATCTGCACAACAACAGCGATATTCACTTAGAAACAGAGATGTGCCGGCCAAACCAATTCAGAAAAAGAAGGAGGTTGAAGTAGCAAAGAACAATTCATCAGCGACACAAAGAAAGGAAAGGAGGCGGTTGGTCCGGAGAGCAGCAAATCAAAATCAGCAGAACAATCACCACAGCAAGCTATATCAAAGAAAAAGGAAAAGAAAGAGATCCCAGTCAAAGAGGTAGAAAAGACTCCCGCTTTTAGCTTAGAGAATGAGATTTCTAAGTTAAAGGTATCCATCCCCTTGACTGAAATAATGAAGAACAACAGTTATAGAGGACAAATTTCTAAAATGTTGAATTTGGACCCAATGTCCGACATGGTAAATGTAGAATATGATCAGCCTGAAATGATTTTTGGACCAGCATCGAATGGTGAGTCTCCTGATAGCAATGTGCCACCCTTCTATATCAGTTTAAGATTGCATGATTTTGTGTTACACAATGCCATGTTCGATTCTGGAGCTTCTCACAATCTCATGCCCAAGGCTATCATGGATAAGCTTGGTCTGGACATCACCCGGCAATATCATGATCTTTATTCATTCGATTCCAGCTGAGTAAGATGTATAGGACTCATCAAAGACTTGGTTGTGAGTTTGGATCAGCTTCCTATGAAAAATGTTTTGATGGATGTGGTGGTAGCAGATATTCCTCCAAGGTTTGGCATGCTTCTTTCCAGGTCTTGGGTAGCGAAATTGAAAGGGACACTACAGCTGGATTTCTCCTATGCAACAATCCCGGTGTTTGGACAAATGAGGAAGTTATATCGGGAACAAAAAATGAAATATATGATCTGAAGCAAGGAGAAACCTATAAATCATCCTATTAACTATGTACATACAGATTTAGAGTCTTTTGTTTTGTTTTCAAATAGTTTAAATGATATAGATAGCTAGATAGTAGAAGCAGATGACATTCCGAAAATAACAGAAAATTTCAGAGAAATTTTGAAGAAAGAAGGACAAGAAAAGTAGAAAAATGTTGGGCCAATCAGCTGAAAGTAATGGACAGCAAGCAGACAAGGCACGACAAACATATTTCCAGCACTTACAAGAGGAAGAAGAAGGCTTATGGACCATGGATTTCGATGGAGCAGTAGGAAATGATGGTGCTGGAATTGGAATTTGGGTACGCAGTCCTTTCTTCGCCCCAAAAAAAGTGCCGAGCAGCGTGAGGGTTTTCTCTTACAAGTTGGCCTTTGAGTGTTCAAACAATGAAGCTGAGTATGAAGCTCTAATTTCTAGCCTGAAGATTCTTAGAAAGCTGAATGCAAAAAGGATTTTGGTATATGGCGACTCCGAGTTGGTAATAAAGCAGGTTAGAGGTGAGTATCAAGCAAAACATCCTAGGATGCGGGCCTATCGTAATGCAGTTTTAGACATCTTAAAGTTATTTTCAGAATACACCTTGACATGTGTGCCTCGTATACAAAATAGTATTGCTGATGCTCTTGCCAAGGCAACAAGCAGTTTGAAGATCCCCATGAACTCCAGCAATAAATTTGAAATCCATGTCAAGCATCATCCAACCATTCTAGACAATCAGCGATATTAGCAAGTGTTTCAAGATGATGAGGAGATTAAGGATTTTCTAGGCAAGTTCAAAGAAACCTCCATTGATGTAGAAAATGACGATGGCAAAAGGAATGGTACAGATGAAGTGCAGATCAATGAAATGGACGTATTGCTGCTGAGGAATAACATCATTCCTAAAGGCTTGATACCTCTAGAGGAACTTTTTGATCAGGATGATGTAGCCCACAAGCCAACATTGCAGCCAACAGAGAAGGGTGTAGAAGAGGTCAACATCAGTACAGCTGCCCATCCAAAGTTGGTAAAATTGTCTAAAGCATTACCGCCAAAGATAAAGGACAAATACATCAGTTTGATGACTTCATTTGCAGATGTGTTTGCTTGGGACTATTATGATTTAAAGACCTATGAAACCAATATTATTCAGCACACAATACCCATCAAGCCCAATCAAAAGCCATTTAGACAAAAGCTGAGAATGATAAATCCAAAGTTGCTGCCATCTATCGAAAAGGAGATAAACAGGTTGTACAAGTCAGGTATCATTGTGCCCATCAGATTTTCAGATTGGATATCTAACTTAGTGCCTGTACGAAAGAAGACCGGTGAGATCCGCTTGTGCATTGATTTCAGAAAGCTAAATAAAGTCCCATTGAAGGACAACTATCCACTGCCCAAGATGGACCATATACTTCAGCGAGTAGTGGGGGCATCTCGTATGTCACTGCTTTATGGTTATTCCGGATATAACCAAATTTCTATCCATGAAGATGATAGAGACAAGACAACATTCACCACTCCATGGGGAACCTTTCACTACGCCGAAATTCCCTTCGGTTTAAAGAATGCAGGTGCCACATTTCAGCGGGCAATGGACTTGGCTTTTGCAAATGAGAAGGATGTGTTTTTGGTGGTGTACCTGGATGATTTGACGGTATTTTCCAAATCTGATGAAGAGCACATGCATCACCTAAAAATTGTCTTTCAAAAGTGCAGGAAATATGGTCTATCGCTGAATCCTAAGAAGAGCTTGTTCACCATGGAGGAAGGCAAATTACTTGGGCACATCATTTCAAAGGATGGCATTCGTATAGACCCAGCATGTGTGCAAGCAATTCAACAAATCGATCTGCCTAGGAACAAAAAAGAGATACAATCATTCAATGGTAAGATGAATTTTCTGCGTCGCTTTGTGCCTAATCTTGCAGAACACTTAAGAGAAATGACCAACATGCTTAAGAAGGTCAGCGAGGTGAAATGGACAAAGGAGGCTTTAAAATCTTTCAACTTGGTCAAAATGGCCCTTTCTTCAGCTCCAGTTCTAGTCAGTCCGGACTACACTCAAGATTTCATATTGTTTTCATTTGCTTCTGAGCACACTATGGTAGCGGTATTATTGCAGAAGAGAGATGATCATGAAAGACCCATTGCATTCTTCAGCAGGGCTATAAGGGATGCAGCTTTAAAGTACAATATCATTGAGAAGCAAGCCCTGCCATTGGTGAAGGCATTGAAGGATTTCCGGGTATATATCCTACATTCTCACATTCTGGCCTATGTTCCTAATACTGCTGTAAAAGATGTTTTAGTGCAGACCAATCCGGAAGGGAGAAGAGGCAAATGGATCGCTGCTTTGTTGGAATATGATGTGGAAATAAAGCCCACAAAGTTGGTTAAAGGACAGGGGTTGGCGAAGCTAATGGCCGAATCAAACTTGCATGCCTTGGATATAAATCTGATCGCTGCCATGTCCGATGAGAATGAGGAAATATCATCCATTCAGGTATCTAAAATGTTTTCTTTGTCCCCATGGTATTCATATATAATATATGTGCTGAAAAATCTGTTAGCACCGCCCGACATGACTAGAAACAAAGCGAGAACACTTAAATTGAAGGCTGCCAAGTTTTGTATTTTGAATTCTACACTATATTGGAAAGATCCTGGTGGCATTTTGTTAAATTGTTTGGTGGAAGAGGAGGTAAAGAAAGTCATGGAGGACTTCCATGGAGGAGAGTGTGGTGGTCACCTTTTTTGGAAGTCAACAACGAACAAAATTTTGAGAGCAGGGTACTACTGGCCTACTTTGTTTGCTGATGTGTATAACATGGTCAAGCGCTGTCATAAATGTCAGATTTTCGAAGGAAAATAGAAATTACAGCCTTTGCCACTTAAGCCTATTGAGGTGAGCGCTCCCTTCCAGCAGTGGGGGTTGGATTTCAATGGGGAAATTCATCCCGCCTCTTTCGGATAGCATAGATGGATCCTTACAGTGACAGAATATTTCACAAAATGGATTGAGGCAGCTCCCACCAGACAAGCTACAAACACGGTAATCATTTCATTTCTCGAAAATAACATCTTGTCTCGCTTTGGTTGTCCAAACAAATTAATCACCGATAATGCAGCAGCTTTCAAATCAAAGAGGATGGTAGAATTTTGTCATAAGTATCATATCATTTTGGGTCATTCAACTGCCTATCATCCGCAAGGCAATGGATTGGCGGAATCTTCAAATAAATCATTGGTCAACATCATCAAGAAGCTGTTGGAAATAAATAAAAAGAGCTGGAATAAGAGGTTGGTCCATGCGCTTTGGGCAGATCGGATCAGTCAGAAAAAGTCCATTGGTATGTCACCGTTTGAGCTTGTTTATGGAGTTGACACAATATTTCCGGCCTCTCTTGCTGCCTCGGTGGTCAGATTTCTTCAGGAGGCCGGCAGTGAAGAAGATCCCATGCAGAGAAAGTTGAATCAAATGATCCAGTTGCAGCAAACAAGAGAAGAAGTTTTCAAGAACACAATCAAATTGCAGGAGAAAATAAAGAAAATCTATGATAGAAAAGCAAAAGCAGATAAATTTCAGTTGGATGATGTGGTGCTGAAGTGGGATACAAGGAATGAAGAGAAAGGCAAGCACAGAAAGTTCGAAAATCTTTGGAAAGGTCCTTTCAAGATTGCAGCATATAGGGGTCAGAATGCCTTTCTTCTGGAGGAAATGAACGGGGAAGATTGTCTTGGAGGGCCGATCAATGGTCGGCTGCTCAAGCGGTATCACTGCTGATTTATTAACGCTGCTTCCACTATCATTGTAAATACCATGTTTATTTCAGTTTGGCTTCAGCCTGTAAATTTAGTTTTTGAGTTATTTCAATGTCAAGTTTGTGTCAATTTCTTGGTCATTTCAGTTTAATAAATAAGTCAGAGTCCTGTGTTGTTTATCGAAATGATGACTCCATAGCCCAATGGACAAAAGGAACTGTCTAGCTCCTCCAGAGATCTGCTGTTCTTGGTACCTCCAAGGAGCTACCATCCCCCATTGGAGCCAATGTTAGAGTCGGTCTGGTCAGCCCTCCGTCAGAGATCAAAACTCTTTATGCATTTCATGTTTAGGTGTCCCGCTCCATTCACTTAGCTGCATTTTTCTAGGGGCATGCCATGATCTGATGGAGAAAGTCATGCTAATCATTTCCCCTCATGTCTGGCTCCTGCTGGCTCAGGTATTTTGTCAATAATCACCAAAGTCCATGACAATCAAGGTCTGGTCGTTTAGAGGACAAAGGTCATTTTCTATGTTTAGGTCTAGGAATTCATCAATTTGGTCTTTGAAACATGTCCGGTAAAGCCATGCAGGCTAGAGGGAGGCCCTTACACAGCTATGGTTCAGAGAGCTTCATCGTCATGTGGATAGACTTCGAATCTTCTTAAAAACTCTGTTTTGAAGAAAAGTCAAACAGTGTCATTTATGACAAAATTTTCCAAGAAATCGCCATTTGACTTTTTCAGATGCAGTCATGGTTTCCATGGCCAAATGTCCTGTCATACAATCCCTGCAAAGATGTGCCGAAAATTTCATCATTTGAGCCAAAATTTCAAAGGGAAAGTGAAAATCAGTGTGTTTTAAAGTTAGTGAAAAAGTGAAAAACACAACATTAGAAAAATGGGTTTTCAAGGAAGCAAAAATTAAACCCATCTCTTCCAAGGCTATATATACATGTTTTTATCCAAATCAAGGGCATTGTGCTATTACAAGCCTTGGAGAGACATTGCAAAGGTGTGAGTGCGAAATCGTGAGCGTTTGAGTGAGTGGGAGCTGGTTTTAGAGGGCGCGGCGCACATACCCAGGAGCGCGGCGCACACAGAGCCAGCCCGTAGTTGAAAGTTTCCACAGGCGCGGCGCATACCCAGCGCGCGGCGCACACAGACCAGGGGCCGAAAAACATTGCCAAACCACTCCAAATTTTGGTGAAAGCTATCAAATTGAGAGGTAGGCCTTACGACATCTCCTGTTCATCAAATTTTATCAATGATATGGTGTTTATAGAGATGTTTGAATGTCACCAAAATGAGTAATGTCAACCATAGGAAATCACCAAGAAAATGATGGCTAGGGTTGTTAAAATGTGTTGTTAGTGCCAAGGTTTCACTCCACTCACCTTTTTCCCCTCACCTATTATTTTTCCCATCCTCCCTTTATCATTTTTCCTAAAACCCCCACCCTAAATTACCACCAAACCCTCTCCCTATCCCTCTACTATTCGGTCAACAAAAATCACCATAAGACATGCTCATTGTGCAAGCAAGGCGGTGGAAGAAAGGTGCAAGGTCGAAGAGTTGAAGAGTGAAGTGATTAGGAGCAATTTAGGGTGATCTCAGAGCGCGCGGTGCACTCATTGGGTGTGGCGCACACAGAGCCCATCCACTGTGTAAATCCACCACTGGCGCAGCGCATTCAGAGCGCGCGGTGCACTGGGCATTGCGCACGGCGCACAGGGACATAAAGCCCAGAAATCACTGAATTCGCCTAAAATTTTGTGGATGCTCATCAAATTTGAAAGGTAGGCAACCTACCTCCACTTTTGCATCAAATTTTAAAGGAATAGCATGGTTTTAGGATTATAAATCAAATGCAAATTTTTTTATAAAGCAAACAAAAGAAGACACAAAGAAACCATGATCCTAGGGTTTGTGCTACAGTGATAATGCTGCCAAGGTGTTTCCTACCCTACCCCTATTACTCATTCCCTTATGCTATGGTCCCCATAATCACTACCCTTACCCTACCAAAAAATCATACTCCCTTTTCCCCTTACAATTGCTCAAAAAACCCAAATCCTACCCCATCAACACTATATCCAAACTACTCCCAAGTCCCTGACAAATCTCTCCCTTTAACCCCTATTCCCATTACATCATTCCCTTCATAATACTCCTTGATTTATTGTCCCCTTGGTGGCAGATTGTCAAAGTGACTACCAGCTTCATTTGAATCAAAGGGCAGCCTAAAACTCAGGGTACAAACAACAGTAATGGCATCTGAAGTTTCATCAGAATATGAGGAGGAGACCCACAGCGATACAACTTCAGGAGAACAGGCCCCCATGAGACATCACTGGAGTGTCAGACATCTTAGAGATGAGCCAAACACCCGCACCGAGTTGCAGGCATGCCCTCTTGCTATGTCTTATTTCTAACACTTAGCATGTTTTGAATTTTGTCAAAGGGTGGAAAATGTCAGAGTTCATCACGAGTTGGCCTGTCTTTTTGCACTTCACCTGCATGGAGGACAGTCTATCTTGGCTGGGGTCATTTTCACATTGGCACCGGAAACCATATCAGTGGAAACAGGCATACCAAACATTGGAGAGCAGTGGCATAAGAAGAAGAAGGTGGAGAGACATCATTATGAGCCTTACATCAAAGACAACTGTTTGAGCCACCTCACGAGTGTTTTTCCATTCAGATTTTTGAGAGATGAGTATGCCCCGCTCATGAAATTGATCATGAAGTATTTCAGTTGTGAGGGGAGGTTTTCTCGCCTTTATGCCTATCACATCAGGTTGCTCATGCACTTTACCAGGGTGCGAATGATGAACCTCCCATTTTTCATCTGCGAGAACATAAAGAGGATGAAGAATTTCAAGCAGCACAAGACTCCTCGACAGCAGCTCAACAGTGTTTATCACTTTGCCCTTATCCGGATTTTGGTGGACCATGAGTTGGGATTGCAGGGTATTGCTTGGGAGGACTTCATCTCCCGTGACTTCTTTAGGGCTCTACAGATAGTATCAGAGGCAGAGCATGAGATAGTTGGCCCATCTCATCAGTATGAGCGACATGAGACTGCTACTATGCCAGTATACATCACCTACTAGAGAGGTAGTAGACCCTTATTTGCAGCAGCAAAGTGAGTGTTATCTCCACCCGGGGTGGAAGGGGCCTCGCTTCTGACATCAGCATCACAGGATCAGGGCAAGGGTAAGGAGCCAGTGTAGGAGGAAGGGCCATCAGGTGAGCGAGAGACTGAGTTTGTTCTCCTCCATGATGATGAGACAGATGCAGAACCAACAAATGAGGAGCTTACAAAGATCATCTAGGAGCAGCAGTCAGTGATTGAGTCCTTATCCCTTGACTTGGAGAGGGCCAAGTGGAACATGAAGTACCTGGAGTAGAGAAACAAGCAGCTTGAGGACCAACAGACGATCATGGAGCTGCAAAACATTCGTGAGCATCGCCAAGCTGCTCAAAGAAGAAGGGTTGCGCTCACATCTTTGGAGCAAGAAATCAATGAGGATTGGGAGGCCAACCTTGAGAGGGTCAACATGCATTTGGAGAGGCTACTAGACAAGGCCAACCAAGACCTTGCTCTACTGAGACATATGGCTTTCCGTTACAGGGTGTGAAACATGAGTGCACAGGCCCGGATAAGGAACTTGAAGGCAAAATTGAGGAAAGCAACAAGAAGAGCAAAAAGGGAAAAAGAGAAAGATCGACTTCGAATCTTGGCTGAGGCTTCCTTGGCCCATCATAACACCCCATAAAGATCCTCCAGCCGAAATTTCAAAAAATTTGGGGAATTTTTGGTCACATGGTAATTTTTTGGGCAAAAAGCATGGATTTTCTCCCTGTGCGCCACGTCACTGGCGCGACGCTAAAATTCTAGAGCTCCAAATGAGGAATGGCTTGCAGTTTTGGATTCAGCATGGAAAATTACGACTACTGGTGTTCGAGCAAGAAATTTTGGCAAGATCTGAGTCTCCTAAAGGTCAAAAAACACCCAAAAATGGCCTCTCTGCCACTTTTTTGACACACAGAAAGCAGTCTTGGGAGAATAGAGATTTGGAGGGGAAAATGTGCACCAAATTTGAAAATTCCAGTTGGGTTAGAAAGTAGACAGGACAGGATTTCCAGCAAACCCACTTGGGGACATTTTGGACACCTTCAAGCACCCCAAAACAGGCCCCAAATAGCGCGACGCACAGAGGAAAAATTGCCAATTTGCTTCCGTTTCGCGAAATTTCGGTTCGCAACTTCTCCAAGTGGGCTCGCTCATCTACACTTCGGTTTTTTGGCACCAAAGATAGAATTTAAATAGTTTTTTCTCCAGATTTGCTTCTATCCAAGTGGCGAAGGAAGGAAAACGGTCACCCATGCCAAATGTCATGTTTGTAACGCTGCACCTGTAGCTGATGGTTGGCTCTCCATCTCCATTTTGCAATGATTCGAGTAACTCCCCAACCCTTGGGCGTTCCATCTCTTCCTCACACATTCTATATATTGTATGCAAGTTATTTGCAAAGGGTTGGTTGGCTTGTAACTTTTGGGAGACTGTGGGAAAGAAACTTTGTTTCTTCACTGTGTATTTTTGACAGAGAATTATTGAGAGGCAGCAGCTCTGTTTCATGAGATTCTTGTGGTTGTGAGTGTAGCAAATGTGTCTCTTATGTTTTCATAAGTATTTCATTATGTTTCATAATTCAATTCATGTTCATTTCCAGTGAAATTTTCCGAGTGAGATTAGGTAGAATTCAATTTTTATTGCTCTGCCCGTGGGAAAATTTCATGTTCAGTGTTATTCTTCTGTTTAAAAGGATTCATGTCACTATGCCCTTTTCACTTTCTTCAACAATCTATTCATGTCGCAGTACTTCAAACTAAAATTGTTACATTTTCCGCCTACCTTGCCTGACGGAATAATCTGTGCCTTTGTATTAAATTCTCTATTCTTTGCTGAGCACCAGTCCCATAACATCCCAGAAGCTCGGTCATTCATAAAAATTGTTTCCAGAATCCCTATTTCACTTACTAGCCTAAGGTAAATATTACATTGTAAGTCATCTCAGACCATTTTTGATTATCTATTAACTGAG
Organism: Pinus tabuliformis; assembly: GCA_031772625.1. Classification (NCBI taxonomy): domain Eukaryota; kingdom Viridiplantae; phylum Streptophyta; class Pinopsida; order Pinales; family Pinaceae; genus Pinus; species Pinus tabuliformis. Next base: position 495,132,303 of record CM062820.1, read on the forward strand.
CGTGACTCGGAGAGAGCCCTCTCCTGCTCTGGTAGGGCTAGCTACCAGACTAAGCATGGTTTGTGGTTACCCTAATTTTTTCCTTCCTTCAGCCTAAGGCAGATTGAGGTGCTAACACAGTCAAACTCAATCCTAATCAGAAAATCAAAGATGGTTAACACAACAGTCAAACAATCCACTTGGAGCTCGGTCAAAACCAGTCAAATTTGGCCCCCTTTGCTGGTTAAAATCATCCCAAAATAGTCCTTCAAAGTAGAGTCAAATCTAGTCAAAGGAGAGACAATTTGCTATAATTTTCTGCAGTCAAAGTTGTAGTCAACCCTAAAGTCAATGCTGGTCAAAGTGCCTAGATTTTCTCGATTTTTGTGTCGAGCAATGCGACCTAGAGAAACAGAAATAATCCTGCAAAAATCACAGTGAAAACAGGTCAAAGAGTCCCTTGTCAATGTTGGTCAAATTTGGTCAACTCCTAAAATTTTTGGCCTTGTAATTATGTCCAGAAATCTGACCTCCTTTTGCCACATGTGTGAGAGAAAGAATGCCCAATCACTGTACGAACCAATGAGAGGAGAGAGAAGAATATGTGAGTGATGATGATGCCAAATGAGGTGAGAGGTCACTTGTATTTATACAAGTCGTTGAGGGTGAAGTGACATGTCCATTGGGCTTCTTGAGCCTACATGATGATGTGGTCGACCTGAACAATTTTCACATGCGGACATTAATTCAAAAACAAACTTCTGCTTGTCCAAATTAGAAGATCTTTATATCAATTTTGGTCCTCTCAAAAAGAGGAATTTAATGAAATCACCATCTCCATCAAATGAGCTGTCTAAAGTGTAATTTGGTCATAGTTGCCAATTTTAAGACTCCCTCTCAACTAAAAAGAATTCCACCTTCCAATCTATGCATCATCATAGATCATCATGCCATCCTGTCATCATGTACCATATCTGTATCTCATCTCATCTCTGCTTTGCTGAAAACTTATATTAATAATAAAGAAGAATCGATTGAGAGTGAGTAACAAGACCTTACCACTCTCCACTGACAAAAGTTAGTCCAGAGGTAGAACCTTAATCAAACATGATCTCATATCAAGTTGTTGAACACCATACATCCTACTCATAGAGAGTACGATAGTATACGATGCATCAATCAATAGTGCTATGGTCCCTAACCACTTTTCCCAACTCATTGGCCAAATGAGAGGTACTTCCCATGAGTCCCATATTAGATGGGTAGGATGTATGCTGGGGCACCAACAGGAGAAGGTGATCCACTCATCCTACTCATATGCCATAGTATAAGGTGAACCACTCATCCTATGCATATGTCAATCGTAGGGGAAGGTGAACCACTCACCCTACACACATGTCATCAATCGTAGGGGATGGTGAACAACTCACACTACACACATGTCAACCATCATGGGGTATCACAGCGGAAGGTGAACCACGCATCTTGTAAGCAATGCACCAATAGGGGAAGGTGAACCACTCACCCTGTAGTCGCTTATAGCTCCAAGAAGTACTCCAAGCCCCTAGGAGCTCCCAGAGCTTAATGTCCAACTCAAGCGGGACCCTCATGGGAGGGTTTTTCCACGACTCCAAGTCTCTCTTGGAAAGCTAAGAATTTGACTTTCTATAAGGGCTTCGTGAGGATGTTTGTGACCTATTCATCAGTCTTAATATGTTGGAGCCTTATTGCTTCTTGCTGTACCATATCCCGAATAAAGTGGTACCTCATATCAATGTGCTTAGAGCAATCATGGAACACGATATTCCTTGAAAGACAAATCCCACTATGGTTGTCGCATAATATCACAGTGATATCCAACACATGCTCAAATAGCTCAATGAAGAGCTTCCTCAACCAAACAGCTTCACAACAGGCCATACTAGCTGCAATGTATTCGTCCTCGACATTGCTTAAAGCAACCGATTTATGCTTCCTGCTTGTCCATGAAATTGAAACATAATGTAATGAGAAGCAACAACCTGATGTTCTCTTTCGATCCACCACACTACTCGCCCAATTAGCATCAAAATATCCATGTAGCCTCAAATTCCTGATAGTGTATCTCAGTGCATAGTTGATTGTTCCACATAGATATCTCAAGAGTTTCTTAACAACAATCCAATGCATGTGATGAGGCTCGACCATAAACTGACTCGACATATTCACAAAGAAGCATATGTCTGGACGAGAGTCTACCAAGAACATCGCGCCCCCCATAATTTGTCTATATTCAGAAAGGTTTGCCAATGTGGAACCAACAACGCTACTACAAAGCTTCTTGAAGTTGAGTTCCATTGGACTAGACACAAACTTTCAATCCACCATCCCACATCTCTTGAGCAAATTCACAATGTATTTTCATTGAAAAAGGAAAATATCACCTATTTTTTCCTAGACCTCCAAGCATAGGAAGCAGTGCATCAATCCTAGGTCCTTCATCTCGAACGCAAAAACCAACTCCCTCTTGCATTGATAAATGAGAGGTTTTGCATTTGTCAGAAAGAGATTATCTACATAAAGGACTAAGATGAGAGGCATGTCCTTTTCAACCTTGAAGTATAGGTTGGGATCAACATCGCTCCTCATAAATCCCAACTTCCTAAGATAGATGTCAATCTTCTCATACCAAGCCCTAAGGGCTTGTTTCATCCCATAAAGGGATTTACTCAACCTAAATACGTGTGTCCTTTGAACCCCTGAGGTTGTTCCAAGTAGAATTCCTCATTAAGAGAGCCATGTAAGAAAGTAGTCTTAACATCCATTTGATGTAGGATCCATCCTTGAGTGGCAGCAAGAGAAGTAATGGATTAGATAGTGGTATTTTAGGCAACTGGTGCAAATATCTTGTCACAATCCACTCCTTCCTTTTGAGAGAAGCCTTGAGCAATGAACCTGACCTTGTATTTTTCAACATTCCCATCAACTCCATGTTTTATTTTGTAAATCCATTTAGAGGTGACCACAGACTTGTCTTTCAGTCTAGGAACCACATCCCATACAACATTTTTCATGACATATTCATACTCTTCATTCATCACATCCTTCTAGACTTGGTGCTTTATGACTTCTTCGAATGTACATGGCTCAATTTTAACAATAGTACTCATAACGACCAAGTACCCTTGATACATGTTCGACTTATTACTTTCACAGAATGTCCCTTTTGGAGCAATATAACATAGTTACCGATCAAACTAGAACTGTTGGGAATGGGTCCCCTAGGGTCATTTTTGGGGTTAAAAGCCCAAATTTTAGGGAAGAAAGCCCAAATTTTATATAAAAAATGTAAAATTTCCGCATTTTGTGGCCGCAGAGTGCAAAGGTGTAAAGAGTCAACAAGGGCTTCCACCCTTCTTTTATGTAACTTGTGTCAGCTTTAAGAGATCCACCCATGGTGCACAGACCATGGGATTGTATAAAAAGGAAAGTCTTAGAAGAGTCTAAGGGAGTTCAGTTCAGTTGAGTCTTGTTATGTTTTATGTAATGGGTCTGTGAGAGCTAAGAGCGAAAAGTCTTAGCATGGGAAAGAGGTTCTACAACTATGTGCGCAGAGGCCTAGGGTAGAAGTCTGCAGCTGAGTGCACGGATCCCTGCAGCTGTGTGCATAGGGCGGTTGGAGTCTGTAAATAAGATATGAAGCATAAATAAAGAGAATTATTGTGGAACTATCTGTGTATTATTTGTTTTACTTCTGTTATAAATGCATATGATTATGTTATGATGAATATTGGGTTTATGTTTTAATGCTATATTGATGCGTGAATCCGTATGTTTGCTTTGTTATATGAATGCAAGTAAGAATATTTGTTTACGCGAAGATCATATTAATGTATGTTAAAGTTATTCAATACTCAAGCTAATCTGGGTAAAAACAGAAGTAAATATAATTATAGAGGCATGTAAGTGTCTGATCCGCATACCTAGGGTACGCGGAGGACGATCGTAGACCTTCACGGAGATTTGAAGGATGAATAACAGAAGTATATCGATAAGCCCTAAAAGGCTTATCGACCTATGCGAAGGAAGTTTTAGGGTATAAAACGACATCACTACCATCTCTGGGTGTAGAAACTTGGTTCCTGCATCCTCCCATACTGCTTCGTATGAGACTTCAATCCGCGCTCTGCGGATTGATGCCAAAAGGGCCAGTATTGTAGGGATTTGCTTCACTGATTAACGCTAAACCTGGGTTAGGGCCCATCAAGCCAACAAATGGTTCCGTTGCTGGGACTAGGATTTGCATAAAGAGATGTGTGATGTCGCATTATTAGAATCCAACTAAGAATGAGATCAAACACTGGTTGGATAGAAAGATCCATGAATTTGCGGCGCAAGAAAACAGGAATCTGCGGTTGACGAAAGAACAGTGGTTGGACAAATATCTGTACATAGAGATACACGAAATATTCTTCTGTTCCTTCCCAGTAAAATTATATGAGTGGATCGTGAAATTGGCAGACGACCAAGGAAGGTGGAGACTTGACGGTCTGATAGTTTGGACCCTAGAGTTAGTACGGAGATTGGAAGTCTCTGAAGACAAGATCACACACACTATCGATTATTGGCTCGATCGTATCATAGGAGGGTTCGTGATAGAGTTCTTGGTCGATTATTCGGTCAGTTACATTGAAGCAGAGCACCGCTTCTTCAAGGGACCACGAGGTAAGTATTTAAGGTCTTTAATTTCTTGGATTAAGATGCTATTGTGTGAAAAGTGGGTTATTCAACTACCTTGATGTTGGAGCTACGCGAAGTGGAAATACCTTCAGGGATAGAGGGAAAACAGGGCCTGAATATAGCTTGCTGATTGGAACTCCTCTGAGTGATGATGAGGAAACAGCACAGGGTTCTCCGTAGAGTGCTATTCAACTAATAAGACAAGGGTTCTCGCGAATACCCCATCCACCCACAACACCTCCATCTTCACCTCCACCGCATATGCCTTCCCCCACACCACCACCACCATCCAATATGGTGAATTCAGTGAAATTTCCTGTGTTCAAGGGGTCGGGAACTGAGGACCCAAACCAATTTTGGTTCGTCGCGAAGGCCGTATGGGAAGCTCAAGGTATTACATATGATCAAATGAAGAAATCAACATTGGTTATTACTTTGCAAGAACGTGAGCTAACATGGTACATTAAGTACTACATTGATAATCCGATGGCTGCATTAGCAGATATTCAGACCGTGCTGAATAAGGAATTCAATAGGCCCAAATATGAAGCTCAGTCAATTGTGGGATTCAAGGAGATCATGATGAAGCCTAGTGAGACACCTTAGGATTTGGATCAAAGGTTGAAGTGCACAATCCGCGAAGCCAACATGAATCTTACGGATGGGCAGCACCACGAATGGTTTGTGGCTTCACTCCTGCCTCATCTAAGGGTTGCTTTGTTACAAAAAAAGATTGGATCCCAAGCAGAAGCCATGGAGATTGCAATGAGATTGCATGGAACACCAATGCAAGATGATAATTTATGGTTTCAACAGATTCACACATAGTTGTAGAACCTGTGTCTAGAATTTCAAAATCTGAAGAAGGATAGAATAACTCGGCCAGAGGTGCGCGAAAAAGTTTGGTGCCTGAAGTGAAAAAGTCAGGGGCATGACAAAGATCACTGTCCAGTCTTCACAAATTATGTTGTAGCAGGGGAACCAATGCCTCTGAGGTTGGAAGCTCCAATAGAGCCAAGTACAGGGCCCATGCTATGGTGTGCTATCTGTCAGGTAGCAGGAAAACATATGAAAGACAATTTCCATTTGCTGCAGAAATTTGTACAGACATCGCAACAAATCTTCTGCAACTTCTGTCAATTGGTGGTTCATGATGAGCGTAATTGCCATAGTTATGAGCTAATGATGTACAAAACGCTCACATATAGGGTGTAGGTAGAAACCCAGCCTCCGGACCAAGGTGCTTGGGGGGGGGGGGCGTGAGGCGAATATCAGGGGCGTAGATGAGGTCGAGGTGGAGGAGGACCTGGGAGAGGTCGGGGACAGGTCATTTGTTACAACTGTGGAGAACTGGGACACTACACATGAGACTGTCTGAACCCAACACGTCTGTCATGCCGATATTGTACTCAGTTTGACCATGCGACAGAGGTTTACCTTGTATTATTAGCTAAGATATGCGAAAAGAGGGCGCAACCTCAACAACCGACTTCAGAACCTGCAGATGATGAGGGATGAGCCTCGTGAGGAGGATCCCAAGGTAAATACTATGCTGCAGAGTGGAATGACGACTAGCAAAGATAAGGGGAAGCAACCTGAAGAAGGTGAATGAGTCCGCAAAGCAAGAGAAAAGGAGATCAGGTTTGATCTAGAGCACACAAAGGAAACGTTTATGGAAGCAAAAAAAAGCTTTGCTGAGGCCTCTACTTCAGGAAGTTAGGATAAGATAGCTAAAGAGATGGATCCTTCCATGCTTACTACTTTCTTGAAGACCTGTATGAAGCTGTTGCGCGATAGCAAGGCTGTGAAAGGACCGAAAAAGGTGTAAATGTATACTGAATAAACGATGTTTCACAACCATTTACAAGGTCAAAACGACAAGAGATTGGCAATATTTTCATGTTTTGAGAGTCGGAAAAGAGCTTAAAGTAGACTCCTCATTTTTATTTACTTTAACAAGTATAAAAGGGAAAAAATACTCAGAAATCTTTTCAATTTTTTACGAGTCAGAAAAGAGCTTAAAGGTGACTTGCCTTGGAGGAATGAGTGGTATAAATGGTAGCAACGGGTTCTGGTTAAGGGGGAACTTCTTAAAACACTGAAAGGTCAAGAGTCTAGCTAGCAAAGCCACTCACTGCCGCAGTTCCTCAGGAAAGGAAAAAAAACCATGTGAAAGCATATGATCGGCCAAAGAGATGGCGACAATGGAAGGAAACAACCAAGGCTCATCTAGCAGAAATTAGCTGATAAAAATGGCAATCATGAGATGTAAATTGGGCATGGGTTCATTTTTACACAAGCTTTAACCATGGGCAACTCTGCTTGAATTCGGTTTCATGTTTACACAAGCTTGAAATGAAAAACTATTCTTGAATTTGGTTTCATTTTTACACAAGCTTGAAACAAAGATAAACTGTGCTTAGATTTAAGTTTGCATGCCCCCAGCATAATGACTCAATTAGAGGTACATTCCCCCCAAGCTTCATTTCATTCAGCTAGGTGGATGGAATGAAGGTTCAATTTCAAGATCCAGGAAAGACTTGACGAGGATCTTACGAGATCTTAATCAAAGACTCGATTTGGAAAAGGGAGTAGTTTCATTTTTTAACGAGGTTGACATAGTAAAAGAACTACCCTCGAACATCTGTTTCATCTTTTTTAATGAGGTAGATACATGAAGAAACTATCCTCAGACATCTATTTCATTTTTCAACTAGGTAGATACAGGAAGAAACTATCCTCAGGCTCCTTGATTCATTTTTTAACGAGCTTGACACAAGACAAGGAACTATGTTCAAAGGTCCTTGTTTCATTTTTTTATGAGCTTGACACAAGACAAGGAACTCTGCTTCGGCCCCTTGTTTCATTTTTTAATGAGCTTGACACAAGACAAGGAACTGAACTATGCTCCTACCCCTTCTTCATGGACCATATGAAAACATGGCTCCTAAGAGGTCCTCCCTAGACGGGGGAACTACGCTCTGGGGGGAATACATGTCAACTGGTACCAATGACAAATCGGGTTCCAATGCCTCCAGTACATAATGTACTATACCATCTGCCTAATCATCAACAAATGTGGAGATGGAACAGGTAGCCACATAATTGACTTGTGGTGGGGAGGGAGCTGCTTGCAAATAAGAACCAATGGGGGATGATGATTGCATAAGAGGCACTTGGTGACCAATGAGCGACAATTTATCAATTGTCACTATTCTCCCTTTGTGCAAAGAAAAAACCACATGGAAAAGCGAAGAAACAAGAGCTCCCATGGCATAAAAATAGTTGCGTTCAAGGAGAAGATTGAAATCTAAAGGACCTTAGACTACCATCACTTCTATATAGATGGCCTTTCCTCCCAAAGTAATAGGGAACTTCGAAAGGATCCCTAAGGGTTGATTGGTTCCTTTGTTGAAAGCCAATAGATTTTGGGTGACAAGAACAAGCTGTGGGGAACCCAAAGCTTGCGAAGTAGTAGAAGACATGATGCTAATAGATGCACCTTCATATAATATAGTCCCATGTACTACCATATTATAGGTTTGTACTGTGATCTAGAAAGGCACATAAGATGGGAGGCAGAAAGTAGTCAATTGAATCCCATCAAAAGAAATGACAGAACTACTTGGTGGGGGTATCATATGATTGCCCCCATGCCTTACAGGAGAAGGAGAAGGACTCTCCTGAACAACTGGGATGGGAGGGCCACTCTTCGATTCATGAGAATCTGAGGAGACGAGAAGAACATGAGAAATATGATCATCACTACTCTCTTTGAGAAAAAAATGAACAATTGAAGGCAGAGCCAAGTCAACACTCTTTTCGACCAATGGTTGGTCAGGAATAGACACAAGAGAGCGATGCTCAGGAAGAGCAGGATGGGCAAGAGATGAATTGAAGTTAATCTCTTTACCAACTAGGAGAGGGTCAGAAGAAAGTCTCTGATAACCAACAGGGAGTTGGACCTGAGGAGCTGTAAGGTTTTCCAAAATTTTGGAAGCTTTATCCATAAGAGGAAAAAGGTGAAGAATATGCTTCCCTTCACATAACCTACAAGGGAATTTATTTTTTCCCTTATTCTTACCATCACTAGCCGAGGGTGTAGCATCGACATGATCTCCAGAGGTCAATGGGGATGGTCAATCCAGATTTTGAGACCATACCTCTAAGAATATGGGAATACCAGGACAATATCGAAGGAGATGGTCACCCTTACATAGCACACAAGGGAATTTTACCTTCCGCAAAGGATCAGAAGGTTTATTGATGGGAGGTGCATTTGGAGTAACAGTTGCACAGTTGACCCCTCGTTACTAGATTTCAAACTTTCACTAGGGAAAGTAGAAGAGGAAGGTGAAGAAATAGGGGAAGAAAGTGAAAGGTCAACCTTAGAATCAATGTGATGTGGTTCAAATGAAGGAGATGGATGGGTAGGAGTTGGGACACTCGGGACCACCGAGGTCAAAAATAACTAGACAGGTAAACCAATGGTTAACCTAGGAAGGGAGAACGTTGTCATATAAGAAGCGCCAACATTTCCAAGAGAAGGAAAAGGACCAGGGTTCCCATCCAAGGGGAATCCTTGATTGATAGATTCTGGAAATGTTGCCATTAGAATCGACCCTAAAGAATCACTAAGGAAGATAACTTTAATTAGGAATATTTCGCGGGTAGTCAATTTTAAGACACTAAAATGAAACTTTTATTTTTCATATTTTAAGAGTCGAGAAAAGAGCAAAAGGTGACTCTAGTTGCTTTCGAAGTTAACGAGCTCGAAAAGACAAGTGCTCGATGATCTTTTCAAATTTAAAGAGAAAAAAAATATCAAAATGACTATTTAGGCTAATCTAAGCAAAAGGATTACCAGGTAACCGTGAACTGCAGAACACCTCTTGGTGAACCGAAAAGTACGAGTAGGAAATCTCCCCGAATGATGTGTTCGGTGTATCACATTTACAAGGTGGCAGACTTAACTTCCTATGGATAAAGGATTGTGAACCTAGTGGGGTCTCCCTTTATATACACAACGGTACAGGGAGCACAAGTTCGTATTAGTGCTGTCTAATGTTGAAGCGAACAATAGCTGCTAGGTTTAAAGACACTGGAACACATCTCTAGCCTAGACCACTAAATGTGAGCATTAAGTTTCAATGCTTCCTTAGGTTAATTCAATAAATTTTAACGGTTGATTTTGAATTAGGTTTCAATTCCAAGGCCCTACCGCTGTCATCTGAAAACTCCTATATGCAGCTATATGAGAAAAGAAATCGTTCTTCGATGAAATTTAACACGAATTAAGGGATAAAGAGCACATAATCAATGCAACAATCAAAGAATGAACTTAATCTTCCCTTAACAACAAAAGAATTTTCATTTCATTTCCAATGCTTATGATGATGCAATTCTAGCTTCTCAATGACACTACGGATGCAATATTTTCACTTAAGCAAACTATCTTTTCATAAAATGCAAAATGAATCTTTCACATAAAGCACTTTAATGAAAATTTTCACAATTCCGAACAAACAAGCATCGATCAAATCCAAAGAATGTTAAATGAAACTAAAAGTAACTTCTTCCCCGAATCACACAAACCAAACACACAAATGCTTCAATCGACAAACTAGGCAATGTAATCTATGTTCGGAAAGAGAAAAGAGACACTCGAAATAAGAGAACAAACGAGACTCTTTCACTCATTCAATTTAAAATGAAGCAATGAAGATGTTGTGACTAAAAGATGGATTAAATGAAGTAGCAAATAAAAAACTTGACACAACGAGTAAACAAACAAATGAATGGTAATTGACCTAGATGCCCTAGGATCATAGAAACCATCCAAAAAACTCAAAAAATCAAGCAATGAAGCTTCAAGCCAATCAATCAATCAAAACCAGAAAACAAAGCATTCTAGTCACTTTTGGGCTAAAGAAGCGAGTCCGAGGGTCAAGACACACTGACACTGGAATGGGAGAAATTCTATTTTTTTCTTAACTCAAAGACCAGCACCCTTTTTGCGCTGAAACTGGCATTGATCGGCATGATCGACATGACTGGATAGGCTACAACTAGAGCTAATAGGCCTGATTGGCATGACTGTTTGGCCAAAAAGAGCGCTAATCGAGGGATTCAAAGAAAAAATAAAAAATAACTTCACACAGGGCCAGAATTAACACATCGAGGGGTGGGCTAGTGTATGTATGCCTTCAAACGGGTCAATATAGATCCAGAAGACCATAAATAAACAAACTAGGCACACAAGTAGAAAAAATAGAGTGATGAAAAGGAGATGGTACTCCCAAGTGGAGTTGCCAATTTGTGGTGTAGGAGTATCCACTCTGTGGACAGAGACGATCCCTCTAGCCCAAGAGTGGGTCTAGACACAAACAAGACAATTTAGTGTAAGTTTCATTAGATTAGAATCGAATAAGAGGGCCTACCTCTCATAGCGCTAATACAATTGATGTTGATCTTGCTTCCTTGCTCCAACTTCCTTTTGTTCTTTTCGTTCAAATACCTGAAACAAACATGCAAGAAACAACAACAAACGTGATAGCATAAAATCGAATTCAATCTACTTAAAAGGTCAGGGAGTTATAAGCTATCAAATGTAATATTACACTCGATGTAGGAAATAAACTATTAGTTGTATTAAAATAAACTTCAAAGAGAAATACAACCGAAGCCTTGACATTGGAGATCTCCTTTGCGGTGTCCAAGTCCTGCTACATGCCTTTTCAGAACTCTTTTCCTTCCCTAGCTTGACATGAAATGACTTCCAATCTTTGACTCTCTCTCCTCATGCTTTAGCTGCCAAAGACTAGTCTTTTGTCATCTAAGACTAATCTTCTTCTATCAAAAGCTAAAGATTTCAGAATTTTGCAGCTTCACTATGTGTTGTATTGTGTGTATTGTAACCAAAAAGGGTAAGAGGAAGTGGTTTATATAGGGATAGGAGGATAAGAATGAGATCCACTGAAGGGGGAAGAAGGTCTCATCTCCTTGGGAAGGTCCACTTTTAGGGGGGAAAGAACCTTATATGGAGTTCTCAGCCCTTATCCAAGAAAAGTATTGTGTGTATTGTAACCAAAAAGGGTAAGAGGAAGTGGTTTATATAGGGATAGGAGGATAAGAATGAGATCCACTGAAGGGGGAAGAAGGTCTCATCTCCTTGGGAAGGTCCACTTTTAAGGGGGAAATAACCTTATATGGAGTTCTTGGCCCTTATCCAAGAAAACAAACATCCAGTGCATTGCCATTAGAAGTTTATAGACATGAACCTCTGTGTCCTTTTATAAAAACTTTCCTGAAGTAGACTGGTGCAGGTATTGGGCTAATAGTAGTTTCGATCGGCACGGGTCACAGTGTTAAACTCTACAAATCAGCACGGGTGAGACACTGGTGTTATAGACATATTTGGGCATTGCAACCCCAATCACATGTGTCCGTAAACCAAGGGCTTCTAAACCCATAAAAGTGTTGTTTCATACCCTAAAGGGACAAGGTCAACTGATTACATCATCTCCCAGAAGTTCTCCATGAAAAACTACTCAGAATTGGTCAAAACTGGACCATATAGACTGCTCCATGCATAGGGTGCGATGCATCTCACCTATTACAAACAGGGGGTGTGATGCATACTAGAAAGCCCTTCTATAGGGTGTGATGAGTGAGAGCAGGCAAACGGTAGAAGTAGTTTGCTAGGTGGAAACCCAAAGAATCTTCTAGAAACTGCTCATATGACACTTGCCTCTTTGAATTCGCGCAGGGATGAGTAAGAGATCTGAAATCTCCAAGTGGAACCAAGAACTATCAAAGAAATGACACTAATAAAAATCCCAAAAGCTGACTCACTCTCATGTAAACATGTATATATGGATCCCTCATCCTAGAGATCCAAAGGCTGGAGTTTTATAATTTGCAAGGAAGTGCTGTTGGTTTCTCTTTGAGGACATTGTTGGGTGATCTTGCTTTGTATGAGGTGAAGAGGGATTTCATGCTGGGAGGATGAAGCTGGATCAAATAGCCTGGTTGTAATCCTCTCTTCTACTACTTCTATCAATAAAGCTATTTGAGTTTTCCTCCATATGCTTGTATATCTCTGAATCTTGTATTTGTATATGCATTTATGTGGTTAATGTACATCTGATCCTACATTGTTTATGGTTATAAATCTCTATGCTTTGATGGTATTTTGCTGCTTTGACTCTACAGGTGTTCTTCGAAGCGGGACAAGTGAGAAAGGAGTGGCAAAATCTATATCAAGGGAGAGAGGAAACGAGCAAGGAGACTAGTGAAAGACTGAGGCTGGTACTCTCTGCTTCTCTCTCATCTATCTCTCATAAAGGAAAACACAAGTGAATTTAGTTTGTTTGTTTCTAAGATAGCTACCCGTCTTAGTGGGACTAGCCACTCTGAATGGACATTAGTTTTCCTAATAACAAAATGGCGACTCCGCTGGGAAGCGAATAGTTTGTTTGTTTTGTTACTGTTGTTTGCTTTATAAACCACAGATGGAGCTTGAAGTCAAGCCAGCTAGCCTTCGAACTGCTTTTGCTATGCAACTGCAAAGTAGATCAATGCTGCTTCAGTCAATCTCTGGGTTGGTTTATGAACTGAACATCTAGATTGCAAACATCCTAAGTGCCCTGGTGGTAGCTCAAATAACCTCATTAGATCAGCCCCTATACTTTGTGTTTATTGATAATCATTAGCTCAACCTAAATCCTTGAACTTAGCTACAAGCTGTGAGTGAAAACCAAGCACAGTCTCATCCCTGGACCATCGCACTGTCTCTTCTTGGAAACCTGGATGCATCACACCTCCCGTGTGTTGCAGGTGAGATGCATCCCTGTTTCCCTGTGTTACAGGTGCGATGATTGAATGAGACTGTTTCTGCCTCCAAATTTTGGTTTTTTCTTCATTGTCTTCAGCTTTATTCAGTAGTTTTGCTGTCTATGATTAGTATATCTCTGTTGAAACCATCTTCCTTTGCATTATTTAGCCTCCATCAGAAGGAATTGTGAATGTTTTTTATGTATTTTTCATCATTTACAGTTCTCCTTTGCAAATAGTAGCTTAATCGAACTGTCGTCTTTTGATTTGAAAGTGTTGCAAGTGTCATTTTCAGTCAAGAAAAAGAGTGTCACAAAGCATTCCTCTTTTAGATAGTCGATTACACTTTTGCCATTGTATTTGATTTGAATCATTAGTATTTCAAGTATCAAAAGCAATTTTAAATTCGAAATTGCAAAGTGTCGTCTTAGCCTTCCTTTTGTTTTTTGAAGAGAAAATTGTTAGTACTGTCACTTTGAAAGAAGATAATCCAAATCTGTACTTAGTTTTCTTGTTGTCATTCTCACATTAAGGAAACTGAAAAAACAATATAGGCATGTGCATTTGCATTTAGACTGCATGCTGAAGTTGATTTAAGAAAAGTGCATCTAGTGTGTGCTCTCTACTCTATGTTGAAAGAATTTCATTTCTCTTTCCTTAGTAGCTAGGATTTTCATTGGAAAAAAAAAGTAAATGACTGTTTATCATCTTAGATTGCATATTTAGGAATTGTATATCTACATTACGTGGTAAACCGTAAAGGAAAACTTCTTAAGAAAGATCAACTGTAAAATAAACGTCAATGAACATAAAAACGCTTTGGAACCTAACACACAATATTTAGAAGTCTAGGTTAGAGACGTATTTCGGCATCGTAAAGCCTGGTAACTATCGCTTTCATCATAGGTTGGGTGATTCCTCCTCTTTGAGACGACAAATGCCAGTATGGACTTGTGCTCCCATGTACTGTCAAGTATATATTGGGAGACCACAATAGGCTACATCCTTTATCCTTAGGAAGTCGTTTCTGCCGCCCTATCGATTGCAATGCACTGAACACAGCATTCAGGAAGATTGACTGCCATACTGTAAAAAGTATTCTGCAGTTTTGCGATTGGTTTGGTAATCCCTCTATCTAGATTTCTAGAGTAGTCACTTTCGTTCCTTTTCAAACTCCTTAAAAGAAAAGGTCCATCTGAGCACTTGTCACTTCAGGCTCATTAAAAATCGAAGGCGACTAGAGTCATCTTTAGCTTTTTCTCGACTCTTAAAATTGAAAAAGCAAGTTGTGTCAAAGCGTCATAAAATTTATTTTAATCGGAATAACGTCACTGTTCCCTCGTTGGTCTTAGGTTGAAAAAATGGAGTCTACCAATCAAGGATTTCCCCTTGGGGGAAATCCTAGTCCTTTCTCCTCTTGGGGGGATGTTGGTGCTCCACACATGGCTACATTGTCCCTTCCAAGACTCACAATTGGCCTGCCAGTATGGCTTTTCTCGACCTCTGTCGTTCAAAACACCGCAATTCCTTAGCAATCAAATCAACAACCAGATGACCCTGAAGTCGCTCCCCCACCTTCTACTTCGTTTGTTTCTCCCTCTCCTTCTTCCTCTTCGCTTGGTGAAGCTAGTAACGCTAAAAACCAAGTAACTGAGAAGAAGAAGAAAGGGAAGGAGAAGAAGAAGAAGAATCCAACGATGAAAGGGGGCAACCGTGCATCGTCTGGAAAAAATCCACACACCGCACCTTCCAAACCTAAATCTCCATGTGTCATTTGCAAGGGAGACCACTATCATTGAGATTGTCCCTGCATCCCATGGATCCTGAGGGACTGGTCTCCCCGCTTGCACAATCCAGTGTCTTCAACCATTGACGATCATGTTGAAAGCACACCATAAACTAGCGAAAATGAAGCCAACAGAAAGAAAGGAAGATCTAAATTTCCTTGTAGACTGTGTGAAGGCGATCATGTCCTCCACCGTTGTCCTTTCCTAGACGAAGCTAAAAGAGTCTTGGATAACCGTCCTGCATCATCGCAATGACTTCCTCCTGGATACAAGAAACTCTTGCTGAGTCCATCTCTAGTTGAAAAACTGACTGGCACATCGTTGTTGTCAGTCGAAGCACCTATCATTGAAGATAAATCCTCTGAGTCCACACCGGACCAAAGTCAACAGGTCGAGACGACAGTCGACCCAATCTTGTCTTCAGAGGGTCCACCTTCAGATGATACTATCACCAAAGAGAATGAGAATGACACCGTTCAAATTCTTTTCATAAACACAGACTCTGATGAACATGGGGGTAATCTACCCATTCCTTTACCGCAGGAAGGGACTTTGTTAGAGGTTTATTCCGCCATTTATTCGATCCCACCTCCAAGCAATCTAGTCGTTTCCTTTGATTGGAATCTACTAGGCAGACCCCGCTTACCATCTAATGTAACATTCCGAATCATAGTACAAGCTTACAGAATGATCATGGTTGGTACTATCTTAGATGAAGGGGCTTCTATGAGTATTCTTTCCTCAACTACTTGGAAAGAACTTGGTTTTCCATCGCTTCTGCCTGAGATTAAAAATATGACAAGGTTCAACAAAGGTACCAGTCAAGTGTTAGGGATCCTTCCAGATTTTCCTATAACTTTGAGAAGGAAAACCGTTCATCTAAACGTGATGGTAGTCCAAGGACCTCTAGATTACAATCTACTCCTTGGGCATGACTACATTTATAGCATGGGAGATATCGTTTCCTCACTCCTCCGAGTGATGTGTTTTCCACATGAAGGTAGAGTGGTCCACCTAGATGATTAGCTTTCATTCCCTGGTTCAAACACAACTATTAGTCAAATCCCATCCCTAAATGGTATTTTTTCACAAGGAATGCCTCATCAATCTCCAGCCCATCCACCTGATGAGCGCAAGTGATTCAGTGATTGTGATTGAAACCCAGGAGGCATGCGCCCTGGTCTGCTTCGGTAGGAAAACCCCAGATATAAGTTAGGTTTTTGCGTAGGAATATGACTAGTCTGATACCCCTGTCCATTTAGGAAAATGAATTTGGATTGGAAAAGGATTCCCCTGTCAAAGGTTATGTGATTGGCACTGACAACAGTCACCTTTGTCCATTTCGATGGACATCGCCAAGGAAGTGTTTTGTCTGCGACGCGGATGGAACAATCTTGCTAATGCAAGAACTTCCATATGGTGACCTGGAAAATCTACTTTATACCTGGGGGCATGAAAACCTTTTTGCATGCAAGTGAAAAGTGACCATTTATTTTCTTAGTTTGTAGGCTCTTAACCCTTTAAACTCGTAGGTTGGTCGTTCCTAGCTTGCATAACGAAAGGCTCAGGAGCAAAGTTGCGCATGGGGCAAGCTCCCTAAAAAATGAACCTACTGATGAGACATCCTTATTATACGACTAGCACGAGCAATTTTACGCGAAGTTCAAGCTCGTTAAAAAATAAACATAGCCATGAGCAGTTTTACACGAAGTTCAAGCTCATTAAAAAATAAACCCAGCAATGAGCAAATGTTCCCCCAAAGTTTAAGCTCATTAAAAAATGAACCCACTTTCAATAAATAATCTTTGCAATTGCATAATTATCAAATTTTGAACCTTGGTTGTGTTCTCACCATCACCTCCACTCTTTTTTAGCCAATCATACGCCTCCATTTGATTGCTTACCCTTTTGAGGAACAGCTACGATGAGTGATTCTATTAGCCACCTTATTTACACCGCCATGATTGAAAAGTTCCAAACCTTACCTGGAACTAGTTACTATCCAAAAAACATCACTTATTCCTCAAAAAATGAGTCTCCTTTAAGCTCTTTTCATCTGACTCGTAAAATATGAAAAGATTGCCGAGCAATTGGCCTCTCCAGCTCGTTAAAGTGATCGGAAGTGCCATCCCTCCTCTAGATTTTAATCTTTTTGGACCCGAGGGATTATTACACAAAAAGATTGAGCGCTTGTCTTGTTCGGCTCATTAAAACTATTGAAAATTCATCCCTTTCGTATTATTTTATACTTTTTTCGGACTTAAGGGATTACATTACGAAAAAGGACTGCTGGAGTTGCCTTTCCGTCCCTTTTTAGACTCTCTAAAATTGAAAAGGACCGAGTTATCTTTGTCATTAAACTCGTTAAAACAATAGTGACAAACTTGTCCATGTAGACAAGAGCGAGTTTCACTGTCTCTAGGCTCGTTAAAACATAGTGACAGGTTTACCTGAAGGGAAAATTATAGAACAAGCATATGTTATCCTCCTAAAGCTTGACAAAAATAAAGAGGTACTTGTCAACAATGATTGGGGAAAAAGGGAAGAAAACTTGAATAGCTTCATTGGTAGCAGGTCGCTCTTGAACATGACACTTTCACTCCGTCACCATGATTGAGTCGGGTTGGGTTATTCCGTTCACCGGTCATATCACCATTGGTGCACCACACCATCCATTTTTGGGGTTAACGCTACCAATCCATGTCAGTGTCTCCGGCATGTTCAAGAGAAGTCGCTCAAAGAATTCACCAACCTAGCTAACGCCTCATCCGCTGCAATACCTTCACTCTCCATTTTTCATGACCACCACCCTGAACTTTATATCATCAGATCGTTTTCACCTCCAAAAAATCATTTGCTCTGTTCCATGTCGTAGATGTGGGATTCATTAAGGCCCTCCTACGACGGGTCACTTCTTGTCGACATCAGCTCATTATCCAAGAAGTTGACTTAGGAACAACCCTTTCAGTACTTTGAAGCTTGCATGCCTCAATGACAAGTTTCTCACTTCTGGTGACAGGTTTACATCAATGGCCTTCGACCGAAAGATTTTACGTGGTGTTCAACATCAACTCATGTATTCACACCACGTGAATTGTACTGTAGTACCTTGAGGGTCATCATCATTATTGGTGATTCCTCTCGCGCCTGTTAACAACTTACATCATTGGCTGGTAATCAGGTGATGTCTTTCCATGTTTGACCTCAGAACATCTTTTCACATGGATCGACTTGTACTTTGGGCAAAGATTGAACGAGTTTGAAGACCTCATATCTAGTTTCATCCATCTGGGCTGCGATATATTCAGGAAAGTAAAGACATCAAATGTACATCACAACTGCATAGATAATCATCCAAACTAAAGGATGATGGCTCTACTAGAATCATCAGTCTGCCACATAGACGATTGTCTGTCTTATGTACATGAATATGAATTTATAAAGATGAACATGGGAATGCCTGCTTCAGCTAGATCATGAAAATATTGTGAAGATAATGTATTGTATTGTATCTTATTACAGGTCACCTTCTAGTTTGAAAAACCTTGGATCCTCATTATAAAGCATTTCACCCGACATCAAAAGATTTACGACCTCATGCTTTAAGGGGCAACTGTTATAGACATATTTTGGCACTGCAACCCCAATCACATATGTCCATAAACCAAGGGCTTCTAAACCCATAAAAGTGTTGTTTCATACCCTAAAGGAACAAGGTCAGCTGATTACATCATCTCCCATAAGTTCTCCATGGAAAACTACTCAGAACTGGTCAAAACTGGACCATATAGACTGCTCCATGCATAGGGTGCGATGCATCTC
The DNA here is from genome assembly GCA_031772625.1 of Pinus tabuliformis. Taxonomy (NCBI): domain Eukaryota; kingdom Viridiplantae; phylum Streptophyta; class Pinopsida; order Pinales; family Pinaceae; genus Pinus; species Pinus tabuliformis. Next base: position 495,151,445 of record CM062820.1, read on the forward strand.
ACCTATTACACATGGGGGGTGTGATGCATACTGGAAAGCCCTTCTGTAAGGTGCGATGAGTGAGAGTAGACAAATGGCAGAAACAATTTGCTAGGAGGAAACCTAGAGAATCTTCTAGAAACTGCTCATATGACACTAGCCTCTCTGAATTCACCCAAGGATGAGTAAGAGATCTGAAATCTCCAAGTGGAACCAAAAACTATCAGTGAAATGACACTAATCAAAATCCCAAAATCTAACTCACTCCCCTGTAAACATGTATATATGGATCCCTCATCCTAGAGATCCAAAGGTTGGAATTTTGTAGTTTGCAAGGAAGTGCTGTTGGTTTCTCTTTGAGGACATTATTGGGTGATCTTGCTTTGTATGAGGTGAAGAGGGCTTTCATGCTAGGAGGATGATGCTGGATCAGACAACCTGGTTGTAATCCTCTCTTCTACTACTTCTATCAATAAAGTTATTTGAGTTTTCCTCCATATGCTTGTATATCTCTGAATCTTGTATTGTATATGCATTTATATGGTTAATGTACATCTGATCCTACATTGTTTATGGTTATAGATCTCTATGATTTGATGGTATTTTTCTGCTTTGACTCTACAAGTTTTCTTCGAAGCAGGACAAGTGAGAAAGGAGTGGCAAAAGCTCTATCAAGGGAGAGAGAAAATGAGAAAGGAGACTAGCGAAACATTGAGGTTGGTACTCTCTGCTTCTCTCTCACCTATCTCTCATAAAGGAAAACACAAATGACTTTAGTTTGTTTGTTTCTAAGATAGCTACTCGTCTTAGTGGGAGTAGCAGCTCTGAATGGACACTAGTTTTCCCGATAACAACTGGGAAAGAGCACTGATCTTAAAAACTGGGTTTTACCAAGGATTCTCTGGAAATGTTATGAAGGAAGTGGGGACTACTTTCTTCAAACTTCAAGGGATGCAAGAGAATAGGTTTCATGGTGAAAATATAACACAATAGTAACTACTAGGGTTCTCTAGGATCAGGAACGGGGAGTGACAAGTTACTGTGTAACAATCCTCCTTCTTCAAGAAATAGATCCATGTTTATGAGAGATGTCATCCATAAAAAATTCATAGGATAAGTATCCTCCCAATGATGTTATGGGAAACATACCAGATATGTCAGAATGGAGCAATTGAAGAATACATGTAGTTTGGCTTTCACTTGAAGGGAATAGTCCCCTTGTAAGTTTCCCAGTTGCATGTTCCTGACAAAATCCTTCATGATTCATGTTGAAATCGAGCATACCTGTGACCATCTTCCTTACCCCAAGTAAGGCTTTGTAATGAAGGTCGACAAATCTCCAGCGTCATAATTTAGATTGAAGAGAAGTATCACAAGTCAAGGCTCCCAAAGGACTTCCTCCAACTTGATAGAGACCATCAACTCTAAATCCAAGTGTGAATGCATATTTAGGTTTTCTTTGTCAAATACATACCTTTCCATCAATGAATGCTACCTTGAAGCCTTTATCTTCCATCACAGAAATAGACACCAGGTTCTTCTTCAAATCGGGAAAATGCAATACTTCTTGTAGATGAATGGTTTGACCTTGATTCAAGTGAAGAGTGACAATAACTATCCCTTTCACGGGGTAGGTGGCATTGTCTCCAAGTATGATCTCCAAATTAGTCTTCTTTTAAATCAAATTTGAGAGAGCCTCTTTGTACCCAGTGAAGTGCCTTGAGGCTCCACTATGAAAAACCAATGATCCAAAGTATCTGGAGGAGAGACAGTAGATAGAGTGGAAATAAGATAAAACTCCTTTTGTTTTTTCACAACATTACTTTCTTTATACCTGAAATTTCTCGATCTTTTGGGAGGTCAACCATTTCCATATTGAGCAATGAGAGCATTCCTTTTTCTTTTATTGTTGAACTTGTTGTTTCTTTGATTTCCATTGTATTTGAAGTTGTTGTTGTTGTTGTTGTCATCCCTTGGAAAATTCTTCTTGTGAGGGCACTCTCTAACATAGTGGCCGAACTTGTTACAATTGAAGCAACTTCCTTTTCTTCCTTCTTTGAATCCCTACTTGAACCCTTGACCTTGTCTCCTTGGACCAATATTATTTTTCTTCTTTGCACGAGTAGAGAAAGCAGTGGATTCATTTCCATTTTAAGGCTTGTCTCTCTCCATCATCTTTGTCTCCTCTTGAGTGCATTTAGCCAATAAGTCATCGAAACTAGGAATCTTGTCATTGTTGAGAATGGCGGTGTTAAACACATCCCCTGCTCTTGAAAGACCCCCAAGTGCAATGAGAGTGAGCTCCCTATTAGCAAAAACTTCTCCAATAGATATAAGGTCATCCTTGATTTGTGTGACCCTCATGAAGTAGGATTGGATAGACTCCCCTTTATCCATCTTGATGTCCTTCAACTTGTTTTTGAGAAAGATGATTTGATTTGCATTGTTCACTTTGAACATCCTAACCAGTGTATCGTATATCTCCTTAGAAGTTCCCAAATCAGAAATATAGGCAACCAAATGCTTTTTAATATAGTTAACCAAATTTTTCTTTGCCTTGACCTCACCTTTTCTATACTTTGTCTTGGCAAAAACTGGTACATTTGAAGGAGGCTCCACCACTTTTCCCTTCACATATTCAAATAATTCATGCTCATCCAAAGTCAGGTCCAAAGTCATCTTCCATGCATGATAGCCAGATTTTTCATTGAGCTTGCCATTAGTCTTGAAGTAAGATGAAGAAGCCATTGAAACATGTCCAATAAATATTTCTTGGTGATTACTTTTCTCTCTCTTGCTTGGGCTTTGTCTTCACTTGGGCTCTGGGCTCTGATACCATGTTAAATTTGGTTAACAATGGTATGTTCTATGCTTAGAAAAATTACTTCAATGTACTTTTAAGCATTCTAGTGGCAATTTCCAAATTAGTTTCCAATAACAATCACATTAGCCATAAATCACATTGACAGTAACTATGGATTGAACATAAAATAAAATGCAGAAGATAAGCCAAGACAAGAGGGCACTAGATTTCGTGGATGTCAGGGAAAAACCTCAATGTGGGGAAAACCCTTTGATCAATTCTTCTTATTATTATATCAAATGTTTAGCAGAGAGAGAGGGAGACTACAAAAGTCAAAATTGACTTGCCAAATCAAAGTCAAAACAACCCTATCAAATCTGCTTTCAACTGTAGTGAAACTCATCCCTAACTAGAAAATCAAAGATGGTCAACATAGCAGTCAAATAGTCCACTTGGATCTCGGTCAAACCTAGTCAAATTTGACCTTCCTTGCTGGTCAAAGTCAACCCAAAATAGTCCTTCAAAGTCCAGTCAAATTTGGTCAAAGGAGAGAGAAAGTATACTATAATTTTATGTAGTCAACCCTAAAGTCAACATTGGTCAAAGTGCTCAAATTTTCTCGATTTCTGTTCCAACAATGGAGCCTAGAGAAATAGAAATAATCCTCCAAAAATTGTAGTCAAACCAAGCGAGACTCCCTAGTCAATGCTGGGCAAACTTGGTCAACTCCTGAAATTTTTGGCCTTGTAATCCTATCCAGAAATTTGACCTCCTTTTTCCACACATGTGTGAGGAAGAGAATGCCCAATAGTTGTACGAACTAATGAGGGGATGAGAAAGAATAATGTGTGAGTGATGATGATGCCAAATGAGGTGAGAGGTCACTTGGATTTATACAAGTTGTTGAGGGTGAAGTGACAGGTCAATTGGGCTTCATGAGAATACATGATGATGGGGTTGACCTAAACAATTTGCACATGTGTGGGCATAAATTCAAAAAAACACTTCTGCTTGTTCAAATTAGATGATCTTTATATCAATTTTGGTCCTCTCGAAAAGAGGAATTTAATGAAATCATTATCTCCATCAAATAAGTTGTCTAAAGTGGAATTTGGCCATAGTTTCCAATTTTAACATGATGAGACAAAATATCCCAAAAAATCAAAGTCAAACTCTTTTTCGAAGGTCAAAGTCAACATTGGTCAATGCTAGTCAAAGTTGAAGAATAGTTTAGATTTTCAGCCACTTGTAAGTTCGTCCTCCTTTCTGGCCACACATGTGAAAAAAAGTTATCTCAGACCTATACAAACAAATCAGATTGAGAGAGAGAAGATGAGTTGATGTGATGTCCAAATGAGTTTGAGGTCACTTGTATTTATATGCGATGGAGTAGGCACAATTTGTCTTTAAGCTGATCTTGACAATTTGTGTAGCTATGGGCTTGAATTCAAAAATACATTTTCCCTTATCCAAATTTAGTGCTTCAAAGGTTAATTTTGGTCCTCCCAAAAAGAGGAATCTAATATAATGATTGCAATTTGTTACCACGCTTCCAAATTAATACTCCCTCTCAGCTAGCGAGAAATTCTAATTGCATAATGTGATCATTGCAAGTATATTGTCATCAAATCTTGTCTCATCTATGCTTGACTCTGTCTGTTGAATCATTCTCAAATCTAAAAAATAATAATAATAGGGGAGCTTCAACTACCAACCTCTATCCATCAGGGAGCCACTTCTACCACTTGAAATAATTTCCATTGGGGAGGCAATGCTATTACCTGGGAATCTCTGCTAGCAAGGAGTCAATGCTACTACCCAAGAATCTCTACCAATGGAGAGAAAATGCTACAAATCGAGAATCTATGCCCACAGGGAGCCAATGCTATGACCTAGGAATATTTTCTAGTAAGAAGCCAATGCTACAACCTGAGAATCTCTTCGACCAAGGAGCTACTACTACAAGTTGGGAAACCTATAGACAATAGGAGGGATGCCACTTACCTTATGAGCTAAGGATTCCGCCTATCCCACTGCGTGGAAATAATAGGAGAGACACAACTTACCATATATGGTAAGGGTCGTGCCTATCCTATTATATGTTGATCTTCCCAACTTGACCATCAAGAGGCAATGGTAGAACCCCTGCATCTTTATCTTGAGCGGGATGCCACTTACCATAAGTGGTAAGGATCACACCTAACTCAACTAGCCAACACCCATTGGCTAGATGGGTGGGAAAGATAGATGCGAAATAGTTATACTTTGTTAAATCTAGAGGTCCCTCAACCCTAGGAGCTCTAAGGATTAATTCCTCACCTTGGGAGTTTAGATGGGGGGAAGAGAATAGCTTAGTGTCCTTGATCAACCGGGACCCTTACTTGAGAGGGTCACATCCATTAGTCCAAGATTCTCTATATCTGTAATATTCTCATCAACCAAAGTATGACAAAGTATCATAGTTACTGTCTGTACCATATCAAATATGTAATTACATATGATCTTAATGTGCTCAAATTTATCATAAAAAACAGGCTTCTCTGCTAGTCAGATTTCACTTTTGTTGACGCAATATATCTCTGTCGTATCTAGGAAATGCTCAAACAACTTTTCCAAGTTAACAATGTTTTCTGCCTCAGCTGTGTTTAAAATAACAGTTTTTTGTTTTTGGCTTATCCACGATTTTATCGTAAATCCTAAGAAGCACCCATATGTGCTCTTCCATGTAGTTTCATATCTATGGAAGCATATCTTGGACCAAGATATTTTCAACTCGAACTCAGAAGAAAACTCCTTACGCTCAATCATCAGAGGCTAAATACCTATTAAGAATAGTTTGTCAATATATAAAACCAAAATCAAAGTAATACCTTTGATTAGTTTCGTGAAGTAGGGTTCATATCGACACTACTTCTTGTGAATCCAAGCTTCATCAGGTAGTTGTCAATTGAGGCGTACTAGGTTTGTGGAGCTTGCTTCAAACCACATAATAATTTGTTCAATCTACAAATGTGGGTCTTCTTTCCCTATACATCAAACCCCTGAGGCTGCTCAAAACATACTTCTTCTTTGTTCTTTTCAATGTTTCCACCTGCTTCATGCTTCATCTTGTATAGCCATTTTGAAGTTGTATTAGATTTTCCTTGAGGTCTCGGAACAACATCCCATACATCATTCTTCCTAATCGACTCTTCAGCCATAACATCCTTCCAAACATGTTCTCTCACAAAGACTTCATTCTGTTCGAGATTATCATCGGTCTTGATCCTGCTAGAGGGGAATGGTCCCCTTGACTTCTCTTTATTTCAGTGCCGTATCTCACTTTGATGATTAATGTCATTAAACAATGGTAAAAGAGGTTTTCCATTGACTCTATAGAGTCATTCAACTCTAGATCCCAGAGAAAAAGCATCTCTCATTCGATATTCCTTCGACGAGGAGAGGACCTTTCCGTTGATGAAGGATTCTCTCATTCCTTTGTCTTCCAAGGAAGCAATAGATATTAGGTTCTTGTTTAGTTCTGAAATATACATCACGTCATGAAGAATAACATATTCTCCATAGTTTAAATCAAATTTGATAGTACCAAATCCCTCCCTTGGATATGTGGTTTTGTCCCCAAGAATAATCTTCAAATTCGTCTCCTTATCAACTAGATTTGAGAGGACTCCCTTATACCTAAAGATGTGTCTAGAATCCCCATTATGTACCGGCCAACTATTATATGAATTAGGAGAAGAACTAGAAAGGGTTGAAATAATAATGTATTGAGATTGATTAGTAACTACATTACTTTCATACATGGAGTTTATTGACTTCTTTTGAGGAGAAGGACTTTCCTCACGATCATCTGGAGTATCTATTCTCCTTCAACTGTCTCTCCCTCTTCTATCATCTCACCTTCTTCTATCATCTCTTCTTCTATCATCAATACTTCTCCTATCATTGTACCTATTGATGTTATAGATTCGGTAAGATATTGGAGCATCTCTATTTTTCTGATAGTCTCAGGCATAGCGACGACACTTATAACAATTATAGCATTCAATATCCCTTGATATTCTATTGGAGTCCATTGGCTTGGGATAGGGCTCATTCAAACCAGATGGTATTTCTTTTCCTTTTTTCTTCTTATCTTGAGTAGCAAATATAATGGGCTCTCCTTCTCCATGTTTTTTAATTCTCTCTCTTGAAATCATCCTTGATTATTCTTGAGTGAGATTTCCAACAAGATCATCAAATGACAGGAAACTATTGTTATTGCTTATGGTGGTAGTGAAGGTTTCCCAAATAGGAGGGAGACCTCTAAGGTTTACAAACACTACCTCCCTGTCAGGTACAATTTCCCCAATTCTCTGCAATTGATCTTTAAGACGAGATATCCTCATGATATAGGATTACACAATTTCTCCTTTATTCATCTCCATATCTTTGAGTTTCTCTTCCAAGGATATGATTTAATTCAAATTATTGACTTCATACAAATTATCACACATATCCTTAAACTTCTTCAAATTCCCAACATAGGCAAGTAAATGATCTTGTAAACCATCAACTATTTTTTTCTTTTCTTTTGACTCATATTTCTTGTACTTGTTCTTTGCAGAAGAAAGAGAATTTTCCAGAGGCTCAAGTAATTTTCCTTGTATGTACTCCCATATATCATTTTCATCTGCTATGATTTCCAACCTAATATTCCAAGCAACGAAATTTGATGAGTCTCCTAGCTTCTCAGCATCCTTGAAGAATGAGGTAGACATATTGACTTGATTAGATAGACTCCAAATTTTCCAAAGATGATTTCTCTAACTCGTCTCCTTTGGGCTTTTCCTTCACCTTAGCTCTAATACCATGTTAAATTTTCCATTTCTTTATTCTATGTTAATTACTTTAGCCGAATTCAATCCTTCATTAAAAAATATTATCAATGACAACTAATTATTTCAATAAACAACTGTAATTGAAGATAGAACAATAAATACAATGACATTTGGAGACAATCAACAAGAGAAACTGATTTGGTCAAAGACCAGGGAAAACCCCCAGAAGGGAGAAACCCTTTGAAAATTATTCTTCTAGTAGATTGTAATAAAATGTTCAACTAAGAGTACAATGAGCTCAAATCCATAATAAGATCCAAATTCAAAGTTTAACTTATCCAACAAATCAACTATCCAAAAATCAATATGCCAATGAAGAAATAGTCAAATATGGCTAATTTTCATAATATGCAATCCTCGTCAATGATCAATAGTAGTCAGTGTGCCCTAACTAGTCCATAATCCTACAGTCAAAGTGCCCCAATCAAACTTGGTCAAAGGTAAAAAGGTACGACTTGAAGTGCTGGTCAAATAGAGCCAAAAATAGTCCAAAATCACCTAGTCAAATTCGGTCAAATGAGAGAGAATTATGCGACCAACGTCTACCATTTTCCTGCGGTTAACTCGAGTCAAATTTCTCCAAATGCCTCAATTTTGATGTCAAATCCCAAGTTTTGAGTTGATATTGTTGTAAATCTCCGCGAATTGCGGGCGCGAAATGTATGTTAGAGTCATAGGGTTGTCCGCCCTAGTTTTGAATGTAATGTCGGCCTACCCATGGTCCGCGGACCATGGGATTGTATAAATAGAGAAAAGCTCTAAGTGTAAAAGATAGTGAAGTTAGAACGAAGTATGAGATAGAAGCATAGAGCAAGTGTCTAAGAGTATCTTGGGTCATAGAGTAGGAGAAGGCTTTGCAGCTGAGTGCGCAGAGGCCTAGTTTTCTGTAGCTGAGTGCACGGACCCCTGCAGCTGAGTGTGCAGGGCAGAATAGATTCTGTAACCGAAGGAAGAGAATAATAAAGAGAAGTTTTATCTGAATTCCGTGTATCTGTTCTTGAGTTATTACATGTTTGAAATCAATTGCTAATGTACTATTTATTCACTGCGTGCACTTGTATCAATGAAAAATATTGCTAAGTATACTTTACACATGCAAGTAAGCTAAGTTAATCAAATAATATCAGGTTACTAGTAAGGATTTGGGTAATAACATTTTTCGGCCACCGAGTAGGGCTACACGAAAGCAACATCATAGGCTGAGAGGTATGGGTAAGTGCACGTAGCAGCGTGTGCGTAGGGTCAAACTATGGACCACTTGAACTAATCAGACATCTCTATGGTGCAGAAATTTGGTTCTAGCACCCTCCCATACTACTTCGAGTGAGACCTCAGTCCGTGCTCTGCTGGCTATTGCCGAAAGGGCCAGTAGTATTGAGATTTGTTTGGCTAAATCACCTCCGAACCTGGGTCAAGCCCCAACAAGCCAACAAATGGTTCCGTTGCCAAGACTGAGATCTGCATAAGGGATGTCTAATGTCATGTCACTAGAATCCGACAAAGAAAGAAATTAAAGGGTGGTTGGACAGAAATATTCACGAGTTCGCGACACAGGAAAACAAGAATCCGCGAGTATCAAAGGAATAATGGTTAGAGCGCTACTTATATATGGAGATCCACTAAATTTTCTTTGCATCCTTCCCCTCTGAGTTTAATGAGTGGATCGTGAAGCTAGCAGACAGTGAGGGAAGGCGTAGGCTCGACAAACCGATTGTGTGGACTCCAGAATTGGTGCATAGACTAGGATCATCGGAAGATAAGATCGCGCGCGTTGTGGACCATTGGCTTGATCAAATTATAGGAGGGTTTATCACCGAGTTCCCGTTGGACACGACAATCAGCTACAACGAGGCAGAATGACACTTCCTCAAAGGATCATGAGTGGGAGGATCTATAGAAATGAAGGTAACATAGAAATGGAAACTAGCCCCTTGATCTTGCCTCGGTGAGAAAGCGAGGAAGAGCTTGTGAGAGTTTTACCAAGAAGTGCGATCAGTCTGATAAGGCTAAGAATTCCGTGCATACCACCACCACTTACTCCACCACCAGTCTCACCATCTTCACCTCCATCTCCACCCACACCACCTCCGCACCACCACAATTCAATATGGCGAGAGCGATAAAATTGTTTGTATTCAGAGGAGTAGGGAATGAAGATTCAGACCAACTTTGGTTCGTGGTAAAAGCTGTATGGGAAGCACAAGGAGTCGTGGATGAAAATATAGAGAAGGAAACACTGGTAAGCGTGTTTCAAGATCGCGCATTGACATGGTACATTAAGCATTCTAATGGCCATCCAAATGTAGGGATCGTAGATATCCAGGCTGCGCTGAACAAGGAATTTAGCAGGCCAAAATTGGAGACACAATTGATTATCAGGTTTAAGGAAATTGCGATGCTTCTAGGTGAGACCCCATGGGATCTGGATCAAAGACTGAAGAGTATGATTCGTGAAGCCAACATGACCTTGATGGATGGACAACACCGTGCATGGTTTGTAGCGTCACTATTGCCACATTTAAGAATGACGCTGTGACAAAAAAAGTTATCCACCCAGGCCAAAGCTTTGGAGATTGCAATGAGACTCCATGAGACCCTAATACAAGATCCGGGCCTGGGAGTCCAACAAATGCACGCACAACTACAAAATTTGTGTCTGGAAATGTAGAGCTTGAAACAAGATAGGACAACTCGCCCAGAGGCACGCGAGGAGGTATGGTACATAAAGTGCAAGGGACAGGGACACGACAAGGACCATTGTCCAGTATTCGCGAACTACTTGGCGGCAGGAGGGACGATGCCATTAAGACTAGAGGCACAAGTAGGATCGAGCGTGACGCCTGCATTATGGTGCGTGATTTGTCAGATAGGAGGAAAACATGCTACGGATAATTGTCATATATTATAGAAGTATATACAGATGTCCCAACAGTTGTTCTGTAATTTCTGCAGGTCAGTAGGTCACGATGAACCCATCTATAGAAGTTATGAACTGATGATGGATTGGACTCCTGCCTATAGAGTGCAAATTGAAATGCGAGCCCTCGATCCAAATGCAAGGATAGCGCATGCTAGATTTCAGGGGCGCGGATGAGGTCGAGGTGGAATGGGACCAGGAAGGGGTCGTGAACAGCTGATTTGTTACAATTGCGGAGGGCCGGGGCATTATACCAACAATTTTTCTGTAATTTCTGTAGGTTAGTAGGCCATGATGAACTCACCTGTAGAAGTTATGAACTGATGATGGATTGGACTCTTGCCTATAGAGTACAAACTGAAACGCGAGCCCTCGATCCAAATGCAAGGATAACACACGCTAGATTTCAGGGGTGCGGACGAGGTTGAGGTGGAATGGGACCAGGAAGGGGTCGCGAACAGCTGATTTGTTACAATTGCGGAGGGCCAGGGCATTATGCCCACGATTGTACAAATCTGATGAGAGCATCGTGTTTATATTTTACTTAGTTTGATCATGAGACAGAGGACTACCCTACACTGATAGTGAGGCTACGTGATAAAGGGATACTCCAGCCTCCCCCGACTTAGAATTTGCAAATGATGAGGTCTGAGACATGCGAAGAGGACCCGAATATAAACATTGTGCTCCGAGGTGGTATCACGACAGGAGATGACAAAGGTAAGCAGCCTGGAGAAAGTGCGTGGGTTCGCAAGGCTCCTACAAAGGAACCTGAATTTAATTTGGAGCACGTGAAGGAGACATTCATGGAAGCTAAGAAGAGCTTCATGGAGGCCTGCACTTTAGGTAGTAAGGATCAACTAGAGCCGGAGATGGATCTTTCAATGCTCACTACCTTTCTGGAGATGTGCATGAAGCTGTTTCATGATAGCAAGGCTATGAAGGGACTGCAGGAACTCATCACTAGGTGCGTGGGGTCAGGAGAACCGCGCGTAGTCCGGAAACTCGGGAAGCACACATCATGAATCGGAAGGGAAATGAGATTGACTGCACAAATCAGAGAGTATGAAATGGATCAAGTGATTCTGGATTTAGGATCGAATGCGAATGTACTGCCAAAGCAGGCATGGGAGTGCATGGGTAGGCCCGTGTTGCAATGGTCCCCTATTTAATTGCGAATAGAGAACCAGCAGAAAATCCTACCAATGGGAAGATTGCAGGGAATAACGGTAGACATCGAAGGTGCGAGCGCACTTGCAAATTTCAAAGTGATAGAGATTGCTGATGACAACAATCCCCATCCTGCGCTATTGGGAATAGATTGGGCCACTGGTATGAATGGAGTGATAAACTTGAAGAAGCACAAAATTATTTTTGAGAAAAAGGCACTACGCATAGTGGTACCTTTAGACCTTGCGGAAGGATCGCGCTACACAGAACTAGTGTGCGACGGCGCGAGCAACAATGAGCTAGACTGTATCTACAAGATAACCACTCGGGAACAGAATTGCGTAAATCCTACAACCAATGGCAGGATTTCATGGGAGCGCGAAAGCTCCTGCACATCATATTCGGATGAGGAAACAGAACGATGGCAGAACCAGTTACACGAGGTAACCATGCTCAATTGAAACATGATGGTAAGATCACTACATTGTGTGAAAATAGAGGTAAGGGATCTGCCTATGTATGATGGGTTGACAGTGGTGGATGAATTCCTGAACAAATTTGAAAGAGAAGTGCCAGAACAGCAGCGTTTTGACGCTTTGAAATGGGCACTGTGGACTATGCCTGCAAGGTGGTGGGGTATGCATCAAAGAAGTTTTGAGGACTGGTGCGGATGCAGAAGGATGATGCGCCTACAATTTGAGAAACCACAGATGCAGCTAGCAGACAAGTATGATAGATGGGATGATCCACGTACACACCTCGCGAAATGGACCAAGGTCTATGGGGAAGAGCCACAACCTCAATGGGTGCATTTGTTCTAACATACTCTGGATTTCATACCCATGAATTGGTATACTGAGACGAAGCTCCGCCATGGCATGAGCGAATGGGACATCTTGCGCGAAGGATTCCTACTGACCTTCACATTTGAAGATCATTGGTGGGATATTATTGATGATGTGCTAAAAGCAGTAAAAGCATCTATCTTCAAAATACCCCAGGAGCCAATGGAATTACTTTAGCTAGAATGGGTGACACAACTGAGCTGCGCGTTGGAGTGTTACAATGTAAATGTTGAGGAGGATGATGAGGACCCATGAAATATTAACATTCTAGAAATGGAAGGCTGTTGCGAGGTTCGAGGACCATCGATTGAGGATCCTGACATCACCGCGCTGCTAAAAACGAAGTAGGTAAACATTGGAACGGAGGCAGAACCAAAGTATGCAACACTTGGAGACTATTGGGATGATGCCACGGTGGATAAGGTAGCTGAGTTACTCCATGAATACCAAGACTTATTCCCAACCAAAAATATAGATTTAAAAGGGATCGTTGGTGACTTAGGGATGATGAAGATCACCCTAAAACCCGACGAGAAGCCAGTCAAGCAGAGTCCTTACCACTTGAATCCGAGGTACAAGGAAAAGGTCTGCGTAGAATTAGACAAAATGTTCATAGCCAGAATTATTGAGCCGGTGGAAGAATCCGACTGGGTGAGTCTTATGGTAGTATAGGAGAAAAATAAAAAAGGTAAAATAAGAATATCCGTGGACCTCAGGAAGCTAAATGATGCCTGTGTACATGACCCATTCCCGACACCGTTTATAGATGAAGTATTGGAAAATGTTGGCGAACAAGAAGCATACTCGTTCATGGATGGGTTTTCGGGGTACCATCAGATCAAGATCACGCAAGAAGATAGGAGCAAAATGACCTTCACAACGGAATGGGGCTGCTTTCAATACACCGTTATGCCGTTTGGATTGAAGAACACACCAGCCATCATTTCACGCATCATTGTTGCTGCGTTCAAATAATACATCCACAAGTTCTTGGAGGTCTATCTGGATGATTGGACTGTCTTCGGATTAGTTAAGCACGAGGTAGCAAGTTTAAATTTGATGCTGGATACTTTCCAATGACACTAGATTGCGTTGAACCTTAAGAAGTGCACATTCCTTGTTCCCTTTGGAAACCTGTTGTGACATGTGGTCTACAAACAGGGATTGATGGTGGACCCTACGAAGATTGCCGTTATTCTAAATTTGGAAGCATCGTGAAGTGTTAAACAGTTGTGCGCTACCTTGGGACACACCGAGTACTACAAAAAGTTTATCAAAAGCTATGCCCAAATCACCGCGCCGATGGAAAAACTATTGAAAAATGACGTTACATTTTGGTGGAATGACGATTGCATGAAAAGTTTGGATGTCCTCAAGGGGAAATTGGCCTCCGCTCCAACCCTAGTCTTCCCAAAATGGATGTAGAGTTTCGTGTTCATGTTGATGCATCGTGTATCAACAGATTTTGGAGGGGTAACACCTTCTGAATCAAACCTGGATGGAGCTAGTTCAGGAATAGAAGTGTTTACTATTACACTAGGATCAGTTCTAATGTCCTCTTGTAACTGCAGGACTTCTTCCGTAGAGGCAGGGATACCGGAAATGGTTGGAGTAACTAGAGTCTCAGAGGATGTTGAAATACAAGTTTCAAACAAACCAGGAGACTTTGACCCAGTTAAACGAGTTCGCTTGACCCAGAACGTTTTGGTTTCTGGAGTCAAAGATGGTTGACTCGTCAGTCTCTGCGAACGATGGGGTTTTGATTGACTTTATTCCACGATTGCAGATTTATTTGATCAACTCAAAATAAGAGGGAAAAATGTTATTCTGTATTAAATGAATTTTAGATGCTTTGACACAACTTGCTTTTTCACCTTTTAAGAGTCGAGAAAAAGCTAAAGATGACTGTAGTCACCTTTGATTTTTAATGAGCTTGAAGTGACAAGTGCTCAGATGGACCTTTTCCTTTAAGGAGTCTAAAAAGGAACGAAAGAGACTGCTATGAAAATCTAGACAGAGGGATTACCAAACTAATCACAAAACTGCAGAATACTTTTTACGGTATGGCAGTCAATCTTCCCGAATGCTGTGTTCAGTGCATTGCGATCAATAGGGCGGCAGACACGGCTTCCTAAGGATAAAGGATATAGCCTATTGTGGTCTCCCACTATATACTCAACGGTACGTGGGAGCACAAGTCCGTACTAGCACTTATCGTCTCAAAGAGGAGGAATCACCCAACCTATGATGAAAGTAGCAGTTACCAGGCTTTACGATGCCGGAATACGTCTCTAGCCTAGACTTCTAGATGTTGTGCGTTAGGTTCCAAAGTGTTTTTATGTTCATTGAATTTATTTTACAGTTGATCTTTCTTAAGAAGTTTTCCTTTAAGGTTCACCGCATGATGTAGATATACAATTCCTAAAATGCAACCTAAGATGATAAACAATCATTTAATCTTCTTTTTGCAATGAAAATCCTAGCTACTAAGGAAAGAGAAATGAAATCCTTTCAACATAGAGCAGAGAGCACACACTAGATGCACTGTCCTAAATCAAAATAAACAAGTAGTCTAAATGCACGTGAATTTATTTGTTTTCACTTTCTTAATGTGTGAATGACAAAAATAATGCTAAGTACAAATCTAAATTATTTCTTCTTTCAAAGTGACGGTACTAACAATTTTCTTTTCGAAAAATGACAGAAAGGGAAGACGACACTTTGCGATTTTGAATTGAAAACTACTTTCGACATTTGAAATACTTATAAATTCAGATCAAATACAAGAGTAACAGTGTAATCGACTATCAAGAACAATGGGATTCTTTTATTTGACTAAAAACGACACTTGTGACACTTCCAAATCAAAAGACGACAGTTCGATTAAGCTACTTCTTTGTAAAAGAGAACTGTAAATGGCGCACAATAAATAAAAACATTCACAATTCTTTGTACAATGGAGGTTGGATGATGCAAAGAAGGGGGTTTCAACAGTGTTCTACTGATC
The DNA here is from genome assembly GCA_031772625.1 of Pinus tabuliformis. Lineage (NCBI taxonomy): Eukaryota > Viridiplantae > Streptophyta > Pinopsida > Pinales > Pinaceae > Pinus > Pinus tabuliformis. The sequence goes on from CM062820.1 coordinate 495,167,046, forward strand.
ACAGATAGCAAAACTCCTGAATAAAGCTGAAGAGAGTGAAGAAAAACCAAAATCTGGAGGCAGATTTAGTATTGTCTGATCAACGCACCTGTAACACAGGGAAACAGGGATGCATCCCACCTACTGCACATGGGAGGTACGATGCATCTAGAATGCTAAGAAGACAAGGTGTGATGGTCATGGAACGAGACTTTAGCTTGGTTTTTGGTCACAGTTTGTAGTTTAGTCTAGGGATTTAGGCCGAGAAAATGGTAGTTAGTAACTACAAAGTATAGGGCTGATCTAATGAGGTTACTAAAGCTACATCTAGGGCACTTAGGATGTTTTCAAGTCAATTGTTCAGCTCATAAACAAACCCGGAGATTGACTGAAGCATCGTTGATCTACTTTGCACTTGTTGGGTCCCTATAATACTAGTGATTACCCCATTACTATTGTAGTTGTACTCCTTATTAATATTGTTGTGCCCTTATTGTCCCCATATTGTTATTACTGTGCCCCATAGAATCCCTCTATTGTTATTTTTGTGGCTTTATATTATTATTGTTAGGCCGACTGGGTTATATTGTGACTCCTTAGACTCCTATATATAGAAAGGAGGTTTTGTCATCTAAATCATCCAAGAATTGTTCATTTATGTAATGTAAAGGAGGTTACCCCCTCGAAGAGGCTGAATTTTAAGGCATTGATCTATCTTTTCTAACTTTTTCTTGAGCTGGTTTCATAACATTTGGTATCAGAACTTTGGATTCTAGGGTTTCGCTGCTCCAAACAGGTCATCATGGAATTTTTGCTATAAATTTGTTTTCTGTGACATTTCAAAAGCTAAAAAAAAAACCCATTTGAGAAGAAATCGCGCTGAACCTTGGGTCCGAATTTCAGAGCTTTTCGCGCTATATTTGCGGAGATATGATCTGAGGAAGTTGGTATTTTTGTAGATTCCTGAATTACATTCCAAACAGGTGACCTGGGGAAAATCGTCATAACTTTCTCTCTGAGCATCAGATTGAAATTTCATAAGAAGGTACAGAAAGAGGACGGAATTTAGTTTCTTGTATATATTTTTCAGAGCCAAAGGTAAAAACAGTGACTCGTGGAACGTCATACAAGTTTGCTCTACTGAATTAGTCTATAATCAGGTCACTGTGCAAGATTTGGCATAACTCTTCATTGGAGAATCCAATTGGGGTCAGACTGGTGGCATTGGAAAGAAGACACAGAGGGCTACCGCAGGTCATAATTTCAGAACTGGATGATTCGAAATTACAGAGATACATCAGAGGCAATATCGAGCTCCTACAAAGTGAAAAAAGGTGTGTAGATTTTTTTAAATTTTTGCCTAAGCTTGGTTTGAAAAGTTATTTTGAAGGAATTCAAAGGGCATAGTAGAGCATTAGTATCAGTAACTGATGCCCCAAGGAAAGAAAATGCAAACACCTAGTAATCAATCTGAAAGCTCTAGCATGACTCATGAAGAAGAGGAAGAAATGTTACATGATATATCAAAATTACAAGACCAAGTGCAACAAATTTCACTCTCACAAAAGCTAATAGAAGCTAAGATAAATGGCATGGAATCTAAGATAAAGGGCATGGAAGCCAAGATTGATGATTTGAAGATAGATTTGAAGGCATATTTGAGAAATCTTCTATAAGAAATACTTACTAATGGTGAAAGGGGAGTAAAGGAAACTCATGATGCAAACAAAGGAAATGTTAATCATGATTTCATAGACTCTAATGTTGGATCGAAGATGCACCGTATTCCAAAAATCAATATGAGGAAGTTTGATGGCAAGGATCCCGCAACATGGATATTACAGATGGAGCAATTTTTTGATCTCAATAATGTGCAAAACACACAAAAGGTACATATTGCAACTTTATATTTGGAACCAAATCAGTTTGTATGGTATCAATGGCTTTGTTCTCGTAAACAATTGATCACTTGGGAAATTTTTACGGAAGAATTGATAGCACATTATGAGGATACAAAAAGCAACACTTTTTAGCCAATTGATAAGTCTCAAACAAAAGGGTTCAATAATGGAGCACATTGAGGAGTTCCAAAAATTGAACATAAGGGTAGAAAATATTCCAGAGGAGCATAGGATTGATGTGTTCATAGGGTCTTTAAAGGATAATATTCAACATGATGTTCACCTTTGAGAACCTGATTCATTAGAGAAGGCATTCAGGTTAGCAAGAAAAATGGAAAGCAAAATCATGGCAACCAGGAAGCATACCACTCACAACTATAAAGACGGAAGTGTTGTTGCCGCTAGTCTTCCACAACCTATAAGGTTGACACCAAAACAATTGGAAGAAAAAATAGCAAAAGGGCTTTGTTACAGTTGTGATAGCAAATACACTAAAGGTCATAAGTGTGCTGAGAAGAAATTATTCTACATAGATTGTGAAGAGGAAGAAGAAAAGGAGCAAGAAAGGTCAAAAGAAGAGGATATACTCCAGGAACAAAGCCTAGATGAATCTGACCATATTTTGTAATGCATTGGCAGGAATTACCACTCCTCAAACCATCAAGATAGAAGGACAAATCAAGAAGAAAAAGGTAATAGTGTTGATTGTTTCAGGAAGTACCTGTTATCACTCAGGTTGTCCTTAAGCTCGTGAAAGGATACGACCGAGGTAACCACAAACCAATCTTTGGACTGCAGGTTCTAGCCCACCTGCAATCAGAGAGGGCTCTCTCTTTCTGATTTAGCTTTGTTGAAGATGATTTTAGGCTAGTGTTGAGTTCAAAGGGTTTTGTTTTGATTTTGGTGGGAAGATTGATGCTTTCAGGTAGAGAGGCAAAACATAGTGTGATAAGTTTCAAACCATTGGGCATGGAGTCATGGAGTAAGACTGTTGGTGCGTTTTATTGGTCACAAGAGAGGAAAATGGAGCAATACAACTGCATATGAAACAATCATTCAAGGTAAAGAGACGAATTGAAAGGCTAAGGAATGGGAGGCAATTAAGAATCTCTCATTCAGGTTAGAAGGGGGAAGATAAATGAGCTCTATCTAGGAGCAGCTAAGGATTCCTAGATAACAGTCATTCATATGTGAAATAGATCAAACATGAGCCATAAAAGAATTCATATTCATGCCTAAATCAAGATGAAAAACATTAAGAAGCCACAGAAACTGAGCATAGAGTGCAGCTAAGCAAATTCTAAACCAATCCTTCGTTCTGCAACTTGAGCATATATGAAATTGAAATAACAGAGGTGAGGAAAACTTATTGATTCATATTGCAGCAAAAAAATTCCAAATTCATCCTTTAGAAATCATTAACAACACATCAAACCGTCCATTCTCCGAGCTTTCAGCAATCTTTGATTAAGAAAAACATATCAGATATACAGTGTGAGTCTCTCATGAGGATTATCAACCAACCAACCCTTTAAACAGTGAATTAGGGTTATTTATATAAGCAAAATATCTACACTAATCAGATCTCAGACAAATCTACTGTAATAAATGTCCTAAACCTAACACATGTCTGAAATAAATGTGGGAAAATATCCTCGAGCTGCACTGGGTGCAGCTGTAACAAAAAGGAATTAATGTATTGCCTTTATGGCTCTGTGATGGTCACTTAGCCATAACTGTGCTTCGAGTTTTGATTCATTGCTGTTGAGTGGTTCTGAGGTGCATTAACTGTGATGGGAGAGCCTCGATATAGCTCCACCGCTTTCTTTGACTTTGTTGGAGCTCATTCAATGTTCACCTGTATTGGGAATAAAATTTTTCATTAAAAACATTCGACTGATACTCTTTACTGCTTCCTCTTGTACACTTTGGCACTGAACCTGGCCTCTTTAATGTCTTCTGAGTGCTTTAGACTGTCTCATTGACTTTAATGGTTGCTGTTCAGCCCTCTGTTGCTTTAAAAACTGTGTTTGCCCCTTTCTGAATGTTGTGCGAAGAAATTCTGGTCATTTTGCGCCTTTTGGGCCTGCTGGAGGCCGAGCGGTGAGGGGCTTTCCATTTTGGCCTATTTCCTGTAGCCTAGCGCAAAACTGCCTCAGATTCTGATTCCGGGCTTCCTGGGCTGCGATTTGCGCCTTTCGCGCTTTTTGACGATGACGTCAGCGGTGGGTCCTAGTACGGCAGTGACGTTGCAGGATGACATCAGCGGTGGGTGACGTCAGCAGTACGGCGAGTGACATGGCAGTACGGTGGAGGAGGTGACGTGGAAGTGATATGGAAAGGACATAGCGACAGGAGGTTGACGCAGCATGGTGACGTCAGCATGATGTGGCACTGACGCAGGAGGGGGGAAGGCGGTATCTGGTTTCAGGCACATCGCCTTTGAGCAGAAGTGGTTTCGGCAAAGGGGGCTTTGCGACAGCCGAGAGGGCAACGCGTGGCGGGAGTACGACGATAAAACCGCCCATCTCCCGGGCGCTAACCCTCAGCATATCGGCGTAGGGAAAGGCCTGCCCATTGTTGATCTATGGGGCGCCAGATCTGACGGTCGACGGGACAGACAGGGCGGCAGAGGGTTAGGGACGGGGCCCGCGCGAATATTCGAATTTGTATAATGCGCGGGGGGGGGGGGGTTGACTTTGGTTTAGTGGGTTTTTTTTGGGTTTTTCATGGTTTGAGTGCTGGGGTCATAATTTAATCAAATATTTTTAAACTAAGCCTGAACCTGTGAGCTCGAGAGGTTAAAAATGATGAAATGTTATGGGTAAAGGGGTGAGAAAAAGGTTATTAACTTAACCAGATGTCAAGTTAATCCCAGGGTTAGGACGTGGAAGGCTAATGATGAGTCCCAGATGAACTCGAAATTTCCCAAACTGATATTTATAGGGCTATAGTGCCAGGGGATGGGAATATGTACATAGGGGGATTTATTAACATATTTTTAGTAGGGGAAGGGGAGATAGATAGGGAGCTACATAGTAAAATTAGCAGTTAATATGAAGTGATAAGAAAGCGCTAAGTATGTGAATCTTAGGCTACTTAGGGGGAAGATGATTCATAGAGGAAGTATGAACATTCCTTGAGTAAAGCAGATCTTTACCAAGGCAAATGATATGAAAAAAATGATGAAACTAAGAGGTATCAAGCAGATCTTGACCTCTTCAGGAAATTAGTGAGTGATTTGGGGAACGAGAAGAAAGGGGAGTTAGCCATGCCTCGCTTGAGCTCCTCCAAATGAAAACTGCCTTGTACCTGTGATCTGAAGTACAATATCACTTTGAAACACAAAATTGATCACAAATCAACATTCTGCAACCTCAAAAACTACCTACCCAGCCTACTTACCTAGCATTTTTTCTCCTTTTTGGTTTGGGTGCACTTAGGCTTGCAGACCCTACTTATCCTTTTTTCTTTTGACTGCCCTCCTATCTAAATCTACACTTATTTCTTCCAAGGGCCCAGATTAAGCAGTTGGGCTCCTTTGATTCTCTACCTATCTACAAATCTGCCAAGATTAAACTGTTTGGACAGATATTCATTCTCTATATTCTAAAACGAGAAATTGAAACCTAGGGAAACCAAGATTAGGCTGTTTGGACTTCCCTTTAACAAAAAATTCTTCAAAAATGGTTAACTCATCAAAATTTGGAATACAGTAGTGGCATTTAGACTGGCACACTTTCATGGTCTCTTTTTTGACCTCTTTCTGGAAATATGGAGCATTGCAGCATGCAAAGTATGACATATTTGGCATGTAAAACTGTTAATCATGAAAGATGAACACCTGTTGCAACAGGAGGCCAACAATGGCTCCACTTGGGGATGAATTTTCCTTGTGAAAAGCCAAGAACAGCAGGTCAGACTGCCTTGATTTTCTATTGTTGCTGTGGATTGAAAAACTTCTTTATGCTGGCTGTTAAAAGTGTGAAACTTGGAAATATAAACAACCTTCTACTCAATTGAATTGTTATGAAAAGTGAAGCACTGCCTACTTTCTTCTGCGTGCTTGATATTATATTCAATGTTGCTTGAGCATTGCCTTTGAAATAGATCCAAAACATGGATCAAAACTGATGCATTTCCTTAGCCTCTGATCTGGAAACAGTTGCTGATGTGAAACTAAAAAAATTGCTCCTCTCTTATTGATACTGTTTGACTGAAGACTGCAAGCTGCAAACAATTTCTTTTTACCATGAATTTCTGTGATATGACAGTGCTACTCTTGCTGTTTTGCTGAGATTAATGCCGAGACAGAGCTTTAAAAATGGAATACTGGCATTGGTTGTGTCTTCACAAACTTTGTTGCTGCTCCTCTAACACTCAGACTGCTTATACAAAAAATAAAAACAAAGTGCTGATATATACAAATATCGATGTACAAAGAGATATATACAGAGCTGCATTGTATCCCTTAAAAAGGATCATGGTAATGTTTTAACATTCGGCCATTTACAGGGCCTTCTTCAGCAGTGCTGCCCTCTACAGATTTGAGAAAATATGTGTTATTTCCCTGAACAACAGAAATAACGAATGGCCCTTTCCATAAAAAATCAAATTTTGCATGTTTTCCCTTGTCTTCTCTTCGTGAATCCCACCTTAGAACTTTGTTGCCAACACAGAAATCTTCCGCCTTAGCTCTTTTATCAAACATCTTTTTGAGCTTCTCTTGCAAAATCTGAGCTCTGTCATAAACTTTCTCTCTAGTTTGCTGAAGATGAATGGTCTGATTGATTCTTCGTTGAATGTCATTTGGTTTAGCCTGAATCTCCTGTAGCAGTTTGATAGTAGGGATGCCCAAGGATGAAGGAAATCTCGCCTCCATGCCATATACTAGCTCATAAGGGCTCATCCCAATGGATTTCTTTGTTGAAAGTCTGTCTGCCCATAGGGCATTTGTGAGCTTTCTATGCCAGTTCTTCTTGTTTTCTTCTAGCACTTTCTTTATGATATTAATCAGGCTCTTATTAGATGACTCAGCCAAGCCATTACCTTGGGGGTAATAGGCTGTGGAATGCCCCAAGGTGATGTGAAATTTATGGCAAAAATTGATCATTTTTTTGGATTTAAAAGTAGCGGCGTTGTCAGTAATGATCTTCTCAGGGCAGCCAAATCTAGAAAGGATATTGCACTCAAGGAACTGGATAATGATGGAGTCATTGGCCTGTCTGCATGGGATGGCTTCAACCCACTTGGTGAAATAGTCGGTGGCTGTTAGAATCCACTTGTGCTGGCCTGAGGAAGAGGGATGGATTTCTCCAATGAAGTCAAGACCCCATTGTTGAAAAGGCTTTTCAGTTGAGATGGGTTTAAGGGGCAGGGGCAACAACTTTCTTTTGCCCTCAAAGATTTGGCATTTGTGACATGAAATGGCAAATTTCCTTACATCTGCAAAAAGAGAGGGCTAATAGAAACCAGCCCTTAAAATTTTATCAGTAGTGGACTTCCAATATAGATGTCCTCCATAGTCACCTGCATGGAATTCTTTCATGACATTGTTAGTTTCATTCATGGTTAAACAATTAAGCAAAATGCCTTCATGATTTTTCCAAAATAATGCACCATCTATGACACAAAACTTTGAAGCCTTCATTTTTAAAAATCTTTTCTTGGTCTTAGACAATCCTGGGGGAGCAAACAGGTTTAACAATACAAAGCATATATCAACATACCATGGGGATTGCAAAAAGGCTTCACTGATTTGTGGATTCGCCATCTCCTGTTCATTGTCCAATTGGTTAATGTCTAAGGCTTGAAAGTTTGTTTCGGACATCAGTTTGGCTAAACCTTGTCCCTTTATCAGTTTGGTTGGTTTTATTTCTATGTCATACTCAAGGATGTTATCAATCCACTTGCCTCTTTTGCCCTCTAACCCCTCTTGGGTTAATATGTCTTTTACAACAGCGTTTGGCACATAAGCAATCACATGTGAATATAAAATGTAGACTCGGAAATCTTTGATTGCTTTGACCAGGGCATAGGCCTGCTTCTCCATGATTGGGTACTTCAGAGGGGCATCTCTTAAGGCTCGGCTAAAAAATGCAATTGGCTTTTCAGCTCCCTGGTCATCCTTTTGCAAAAGGACAGCAGCTATGGTGTGATCAGATGCAAAAGAAAATATGATAAAGTCCCTATCAAATTGCGGACTTGTGAGGACAGGGGCTTGGGTTAAGGCAGTTTTGATACTCTCAAAGGCTTGCTTGGTCTCAAGAGACCATTTTACCTTAGCATCCTTTTTTAACATGTTACTTAATAGTCTTATTAGCTCGGCTAGATTTGGAATAAATCTCCTCAAGAAGTTGATTTTTCCAAGGAATGCTTGCAACTCTTTTATGTTTCTTGGATATGGGACTTGGAGGATGGCTTGGATTCTTTCAGGATCAATTCTAATCCCATCCTTTGATATGATATGGCCAAGGAGTTTGCCTTCTTCAAGGCCGAAGAGGGATTTCTTGGGGTTCAAGGAAATGCCATATTTCCTACATGTCATGAATATTTGCCTCAAATGTTTTAGGTGCTCTTGATCAGATTTGGAGAAGGGGGTTAAGTCATCAAGGTAGACAACTAGGAAATCATGTATTTCCTTGGCGAATGCAATATCCATTGCCCTTTGAAAGGTAGCACCAGCGTTTTTAAGTCCGAAAGGCATCTTCACATACTTAAATGTTCCCCACGGTGTGGTAAAGGCTGTCTTGTCTTGGTCATCCGGGTGAACCAGTATTTGATTAAAACCTAAAAAGCCATCTAGCAAAGAGATTCTAGATGAACCCACTACTCTTTGTAGGATGTGGTCCATTTTTGGCAAGGGGTAGTGGTCTTTTAGGGAGACTTGATTTAAATTTCTTAGGTCTACACACAGCCTAATCTCACCTGTCTTCTTTCTTGTAGGAACAAGATTGGATACCCATTCCGAAAATCTGATGGGTGCTATGATACCTGCTTCAAACATTCTTTTCACTTCCTTTTCAATCAAAGGGAGAAGCATAGGATTGATTCTCCTCAGTTTCAGTTTGAAAGGCTTTTGGTTTGGTTTTAAAGGAATGGTGTGTTGGATCACTAAGGTGTCATAGGACTTCAAGTCCTCATAACTCCAAGCAAATACATCTTGGAATTCTTTGAACAAATCAACATATTTGGGCTTCTGATCGGGTGGCAAAGATTGAGATAGTTTGATCATTTTGGGCTTCTCTGCTATCCCAATGTTGTGTTCTTCTATAGCAGCGTTCAATGGTTGCATTTTTGGTTTTTTGGGAATATCATTAGCATCAAACATGTCTTCCAATGGAGTGAGGCCGACAGGGAGAAAGTTATCTTTCAGATCAACGATCTCGGCCTCTGTTTCTGCTATTTCCTCCAAATGCATCTGTTTCAGCTCTTCTATGTTTGTATTGTCAAAAACAGTTGGGTTCAGCATTCGTTTGGCTGTTACAGGTGTTATAGCCTGCTGATTTTCATTTGTTTGCTGTTGTTCATCCGTCATAGCATCCATGTCAATGGTAATATTTGAAAACTCATGCTCAAGAGTGAGGAAGTTGTTAATCTAGGCATCATTTTCGAACACTTGCCAATCTTTAACATTATTTGGGATAGCAGGCCTATGTTTTATCTCAACAGTAAAATGGTGATTTGGCTCAAAAGGGAGCTTGCATGTACTAGCAAAAGTAGCTAGGATGTGTGCATGAATGTTATGCTCTCTTGAAATCTTGGCAAGCTTGGATTCAGTGAATGCATTGAGTATATTAGTGGCAGCAGTCCTATAGGCCCTCATTCTATTGTCATTGGTAACAAAGTTGCCTTTCATTTGTTGTATGATTAAATCGGAGTCACCTAGGATATACACCTTTGCAGCTCCTAGAGCTTTGAGCAGTTTAAGGCCTAACAGGAGAGCCTCATACTCTGCCATGTTATCGGTGCATTTGAAATTTAGTCTGTAGGCATGACCTTCTGCATGAATGTTATGTGTATTGTGAATCCAGACACCTGCCCCTGCTCCTAACTTGTTAACAGATCCATCAAACTCTAGATACCATGTGATTTCTTGCTTGTGGTTAATATCAAGAGTTTCAGTCACTTTTGTAGTGGACAGATTTGAAAATTTTATTTGGGGAGGTTCTTCTTGTATGCTGGTTGCATCTATTGTTTTGACAGTTTCATCAGTATGGGGAACCAGTTCTTCATTGGTGTGTGTGTTTAGTTCTAAAGCCAACGACTTCTCATCAATAAGAGGATTTGTTTCATCATTAAATAAAATAAAATAATCCATATCAGAATGGATTGAGTGAATAGGAAAATTTTGGGGCTTATCCTCACTAGTTACCACATACTTCATCAGTGTTTCTCTATATAGTCTCTTTGGTTGCCCAAAGATAGATATAGTGGCATAAGAGAGGTCTAATTGGAGGGACCCTTGGAGTTTTGCTCCCCAAGATCTTGACAATAGCATGCCGTACTTTGGTGGAATGTCAGCAACCACCACATCCATGAGGATTGTCTTGTTGGGATATTGGACTAAGGAGACACACAAGTCTTTGATGAGGCCTAAACACTTGACTTGACTTGAGTCAAAGGAGAATAGATCTTTGTAGGGTCTTGTAACATCAAGGTTCAACTTTTCCATTACAGCTTTGGGCATAAGGTTGTGTGAGGCCCCTGAGTCAAACATGGCATTGTGCAAGACTTTGTCATGTGTGTGCAAGCTGACATAAAAAGGTAGAACAGATCCATATGTTGATTTTCCATTAACTTCTGGACCGAACAACAGCTGAGGTTGATCATCAAGAACATTCACATCATCCTTAACCTCCGGTATTTGAGGTGATCTTTGAATTTGTTGCCTATACAAATCATGTTTGGCAAGTTCGGATAAAGGGATGGATATCTTCAGTTTACCTATTTCTGCCTCTAAGTCAAATGATTTTTCAGATTGGGTCTTAGTATTTTGAGAGGCAAGCTTGCCTTTTTCCATTGGAGTATCAACAATTTGGTCTTGTTTATCAGTGTTATGGGAAGTGATTGCTTGCAGTTTTTCAGTTTTAGGAGGGCTTTTTGGAACACTGTTCGAGTTCTTTTCCGAGGAAGGAGGTGGCAGAGGCTGATCAATAGAAGGCTGCATTTCTGTTATGTCCTCTACAGTCACTTGATGCGGGTTTGGGATAGGTATATCAGCTGGTTCTGTTATGACAACCTTGCTTTTAACCTTGTTGGGCTGTTTTCCATCCTTGGGTTTGCTAGGTTCAGAAATGTCAATGGTCCTAGTTCTCAGCTTATATTGTTTGTGGACCTCATACACCGCAGTATCATAGCCTTGTTTAAAATCAAAAGACTCACCAGACTTGGTCTGAAACTGATTAAAGTCATGCTCATCTTGGTCTTGTTGAGTTAGGAAAATTTGTTGCTCAGCCCTTGAATCCACCAAGTTCATGTGAGTGTCCTCTGGGGGTTCACTAGATGTAGAGGCTTCCGCATAATTTTCATGAAAAGGGGGCCTTACGTCATGGTCTGGGCTAGACCTGCCAGCATTTGTGTTTTGAGTTTTCCTGAAATTTGGGTTCCTTATGGCATTAGGTTGTTGTGCTTCCCATGGAGACTTTCTCTCAACACTTTCTACTCTATCTCCCAGCCTGTGCATGCCACTGATGATAGCATCAAGCTTTTGATCTAAGGCTGAGGGTTCCTCCTTAAAGGTGGTTCTTCTCTCCATTCTAGCTCTGTTTCTTTTGGCAGTTAGGTTAGCCTCTACGCTAACAGCAACATTTTGCATGTCTGCAAGGGTTTGAGGAGCTCTTTCTTTCAATTGGTAAGCCATATCCGGGTCGAATCCATCAGGGAATTTATACAAGGCAAGGTCAGGTGGAGGCCTTAAGTTCTGTGGTATTGCATTATAAACATTATTGAATCTTGCACAATAATCCAAGATGGACTCTTGAGGGCCTCTTTTTATTGTATCGTACTCAGCTAGTATGTGCAAGGGGTATTTATTTTTCTCCCATCTGTTGATAAAGGATTGATAAAGCTCATCCGGATTAGTTATGGAATTTGCAGCAAGTGCTTTGAACCAAGTCCTGACATCACCTGTCAGACTTTGGACAAAAATTTTCATTCTCACACTATCATCATCTATCTCGTAGTTCTCAAAATAGTCTTGCATTTTCTTTGTATGCTGAAGGGCTGTGCAAGTACCAGTTCCATCAAAATATGTGATTTTAGTTTGATAATCCTGAGGCATAGCCCCAGGGTTTGCAGGTAATTGCAGGGGTGCATATCTATTGGCCATGTTTACAGGGATAAGTGGAACAACAGGGACGACTGGAACAACAGGGATAAGTGGAACAACTGGGACAACAGTAGTGGTAATGGGAGTATGTGCAGTGAATGGAGGTGTGGAAGGAGTGCTTTGAGAGGTGGACGATGAACAAGGGGAAGTAGGGGTTGACCAAAATAAAACTTTGACATGGGTTGGAATACTGATTGGGTGAACTGTTTCAGGACTATTATCAGCAAAATCTTGGTGTTTCCTAAGAATCTTTGGGACTAAGTTGGGATTGTCAAAAATAGCTGGAGGGTCTGGGTCGGGATTTGACCTAGTATAACGAGTTTTCCTTTTTGGAGCCAGCCTCCGAATTTTATTTTTTGGTATTTTCTTGGGAATGTTTGTAGTTTAGGAAGGAATTGATTAAATTTTTGAGACAGCTGTTTAGAGCTTAAAGCTAGAATGAAGATTGACTGAAGCAACTTTTATTTAATCCTGTAAATGCAAAGCAAGAACAGTTTCAAAGGCTTCCTGGCTGACATTCAAACTTCATCTGCAGTTTTAAGAAATAGACAGCAATCAGAAAAATTAGTTCGAGTTCCCTAATCGAGCTTTCCAACTTGATTTGTGAAATTATCTGAGGAGGTCCCCAGTCGAGTCGCCATTATGTTATCACTCAGGTTGTCCTTAAGCTCGTGAAAGGATACGGTCGAGGTAACCACAAACAAATCTTTGGACTGCAGGTTCTAGCCCACCTGCAATCAGAGAGGGCTCTCTCTTTCTGATTTAGCTTTGTTGAAGATGATTTTAGGCTAGTGTTGAGTTCAAGGGGTTTTGTTTTGATTTTGGTGGGAAGATTGATGCTTTCAGGTAGAGAGGCAAAACATAGTGTGATAAGTTTCAAACCATTGGGCATGCGGTCATGGAGTAAGACTACTGGTGCGTTTTCTTGGTCACAAGAGAGGAAAATGGAGCAAGACAGCTGCATATGAAACAATCATTCAAGGTAAAGAGACGGATTAAAAGGCTAAGGAATGAGAGGCAATTAAGAATCTTTCATTCAAGTTAGCAGGGGGAAGATAAATGAGCTCTATCTAGGAGCAGCTAAGAATTCCTAGATAACAGTCATTCATATGTGAAATAGATCAAACATGAGCCATAAAAGAATTCATATTCATGCCTAAATCAAGAGGAAAAACATTAAGAAGCCACAAAAACTGAGCATAGAGTGCAGCTAAGCAAATTCTAAACCAATCCTTCGTTCTGCAACTTGAGCATATATGAAATTGAAATAACAGAGGTGAGGAACACTTATTGATTCATATTGCAGCACAAGAATTCCAAATTCATCCTTCAGAAATCATTAACAACACATCAAACAATCCATTCTCCAAGCTTTCAACAATCTTTGATTAAGAAAAACATATCAAATATACAGTGCGAGTCTCTCATGAGGATTATCAACCAACCAACCCTTTAAACAGTGAATTAGGGTTGTTTATATAAGCAAAATATCTACACTAATCAGATCTTAGACACATCTACTGTAATAAATGTCATAAACCTAACACATGTCTGAAATAAATGTGGGAAAATATCCTCGAGCTGCGCTGGGTGCAACTGTAACAAAAAGGAATTAATGTATTGCCTTTATGGCTCTGTGATGGTCACTTAGCCATAACTGTGCTTCGAGTTTTGATCCATTGCTGTTGAGTGGTTCTGAGGTGCATTAACTGTGATGGGAGAGCCTCGATATAGCTCCACCACTTTCTTTGACTTTGTTGGAGCTCATTCAATGTTCACCTGTATTGGGAATAAAAGTTTTCATTAAAAACATTCGACTGATACTCTTTGCGGCACCGAACCTGGCCTCTTTAACGTCTTCTGAGTGCTTTAGACTGTCTCATCAACTTTAATGGCTGCTGTTCGACCCTCTGTTGCTTTAAAAACTGTGTTTGCCCCTTTCTGAATGCTGTGCGAATAAATTCTAGTCATTTTGCGCCTTTTGGGCCTGCTGGAGGCCGAGCAGTGAGGGGCTTTCCATTTTGGCCTATTTCCTGTAGGCGCTAATCGCGCATGAAAAACTGCCTCAGATTTTGATTTCGGGCTTCCTGGGCTGCGATTTGCGCCTTTCGCGCTTTTTGACGATGACGTCAGCGGTGGGTCCCAGTACGGCGGTGACGTGGCAGGATGACGTTAGCGCTGGGTGACGTCAGCAGTACGGTGGGTGACGTGGCAGTACGGTGGAGGAGGTGACGTGGCAGTGATATGGCAGGGACACGACGACAGGAGGCCGACGCGACATGGTGATGTTAGCATGACGTGGCGTTGACGCAGGAGGGGGGAAGGCAGTATCTGGTTTCGGGCGCACCGCCTTTGAGCAGAAGTGGTTTCGGCAGAGGGGGCTCTGCCACAGCGGAGAGGGCGACGCGTGGCGAGAGTATGACGGTAAAACTGCCCATCTCCCGGGCCCTAACCCTCGGCATATTGGCATAGGGAAAGGCCCGCCCACCATTGATCTGTGGGGCGCCAGATCTGACCGCCGACGGGACAGACAAGGCGGCGGAGGGTTAGGGACGGGGCCCGCGCGAATATTCAAATTTGTATAATGCCGCCGGGGTGGGGGGGGGGTAGACTTTGATTTAGTGGGTTTTTTGTGGGTTTTTCATGGTTTGAGCACCAGGGTCATAATTTAATCAAATATTTTTAAACTAAGCCCGAACCTATGAGCGCGAGAGGTTAAAAATGATGAAATGTTATGGGTAAAGGGGTGAGAAAAAGGTTATTAACTTAACCAGATGTCAAGTTAATCCCAGGGTTAGGACGCGGAAGGCTAATGCTGAGTCCCAGATGAACTCAACATTTCCCAAACTGATATTTATAGGGCTATAGTGCCAGGGGATGGGAATATGTACTTAGGGGGATTTATTAACATATTTTTAGTACGGGAAGGGGAGATAGATAGGGAGCTACATAGTAAAATTAGCAGTTAATATGAAGTGATAAGAAAGCGCTAAGTATGTGAATCTTAGGCTACTTAGGGGAAGATGATTCATAGAGGAAGTATGAACATTCCTTGAGTAAAGTAGATCTTTCCCAAGGCAAATGATATGAAAAAAATGATGAAACTAAGAGGTATCAAGCAGATCTTGACCTCTTCAGGAAATTAGTGAGTGATTTGGGGAATGAGAAGAAAGGGGAGTTAGCCATGCCTCGCTTGAGCTCCTCCAAATGAAAACTGCCTTGTACCTGTGATCTGAAGTACAATATCACTTTGAAACACAAAATTGATCACAAATCAACATTCTGCAACCTCAAAAACTACCTACCCAGCCTACTTACCTAGCATTTTTTCTCCTTTTTGGTTTGGGTGCACTTAGGCTTGCAAACCCTGCTTATCCTTTTTTCTTTTGACTGCCCTCCTATCTAAATCTACACTTATTTCTTCCAAGGGCCCAGATTAAGCAGTTGGGCTGCTTTGTTTCTCTACCTATCTACAAATCTGCCAAGATTAAACTGTTTGGACAGATATTCATTCTCTATATTCTAAAACGAGAAACTGAAACCTAGGGAAACCAAGATTAGGCTGTTTGGACTTCCCTTTAACAAAAAATTCTTCAAAAATGGTTAACTCATCAAAATTTGGAATACAGTAGTGGCATTTAGACTGGCACACTTTCATGGTCTCTTTTTTGACCTCTTTCTGGAAATATGGAGCATTGCAGCATGCAAAATATGACATCTTTTGCATGTAAAACTGTCAATCATGAAAGATGAACACCTGTTGCAGCAGGAGGCTAACATTACCCACAATTTTATTCATTGTAAGGTAGCAAAAGAATTGAATTGCTTCTTATATCTAGCACCAGAGTGTCAAGTGATGGTTGCAAATGGAGGAACAATAAATTGCTCTGGGGAGTGCCATAATATCAAGCTATCCATGGGAGAATATGTATTTACTAGCGCAATGATTTCCATTCCAATGGGAGGTGCAGATGTTGTATTAGGAGTCCAATGGCTACAATCCTTGGGTACAATAGCTTTTAATTTTCAAGAAATTTTCATGAAATTTTCTGTGGAAGGAAAGGAAGTTAAATTAAGGGGTATTGCAGGGAACCCAAGAAAGATAATCAGCTCTAACGGTATGACAAAGCTTCTAAAAAAGGAACGAAAAGGTGTAATTGCACAATTATGTTCGCTAGATGTTTCCACATTGGAATCATCTATTTCTCCAGATCTCCAAAAAGTCTTGGACAATCATTCCAAGGTATTTGAGACTCCCAAAGGTCTCCCACCTATTCGTGAACATGATCATGCTATTCATTTGATTCCAAGAAGTGTTCCTCCAAACATCAGGTTGTACAGATATCCCTATGCCCAAAAGAGTGAAATTGAACGTATGGCTGCAGAAATGCTAGAGGCTGGTATAATTCAACCGAGTCAAAGTTCTTTCTCTGCTCCAGTAGTATTGGTGCACAAGAAGGATGGATCATGGCACATGTGTCCGGATTATAGGGAGCTCAACAAGGTCACTATTAAAGATAAGTTTCCCATTGCTGTCATTGATGAATTACTGGATGAATTGCATGGATCAATTTACTTCACCAAGTTGGATCTTCGTTCAGGATATCATCAAATCAGAATGAAGATTGAAGACATTCCGAAAACAACATTTAGAACTCATGAGGGTCATTATGAATTTTTGGTCATGCCTTTTGGCCTTACCAATGCACCCTCAACATTTCAAGGTTTGATGAATTCAATTTTCAAACCATTCCTTAGAAAATTTGTGTTAGTATTTTTTGATGATATACTAATCTACAGCAAGTCTTGGAAGGATCATGTTGAACATGTTGACAGGGTGCTACAACTATTGGAGGAGAAACAATTATATGCAAAAAGATCCAAATGTTTCTTTGGAGTAAGAGGGGTGGAATATCTGGGTCATATTGTATCTCATGAAGGAGTTAAGGTAGACCCTAGCAAAATTAAAGCCATTAAGGAATGGAAAATCCCCACATCCATAAAACATCTGCGAGGATTTCTCGGGTTGACAGGGTATTATCACAAGTTTGTTAAGAATTATGGGAGAATAGCAGCACCCTCTAACAACACTATTGAAGAAAGATGAATTTTCATGGACTCCAAAAGCAACAAAGGCCTTCGAACATCTTAAAGAGGCAATGTGCCAAGCACCTGTCTTAGCTAGACTGGACTTCACAAAAACCTTTATTGTGGAATGTGATACTTCAGGAAATGGAATTGGTGCTATTTTAATGCAAGATGAAAGACCCATTGCTTTTGAAAGTCGTCCAATCAAGGGAAAGTTTTTACATAAAGCTATTTATGAGAAGGAAATGTTGGCAATACTCCATGCACTTAAGAAATGGCGACCCTACCTAATGGGAAGACACTTCAAGGTAAAAACGGATCATGATAGCCTTAAATACTTTTTAGAACAAAGATTATCCTTTGAAGAGCAACAAAAATGGGTCACAAAGATGTTGGGTTATGACTTTGAAATCATCTACAAAAAAGGGAAGCAAAATGTGGTGGCAGATGCACTCTCAAGAAAGGATGAGGATGTGGAAGCATTGTTGTGCGCCATTTCTATTATCCAACCAGATTGGATAAATGAAGCAAGGGAGGAATGGAAGAATGAAGAAGAAGTGTGGGCACTTATTCGAAAGTTACAACAAGATTCCAGTACGTCGGATACATTTAGTTGGAAAAATGATTCATTATGGTACAAAGATCGCTTATACCTCTGTAAGAATTCCCAGCTAAAACCAAAGATTCTTATGGAATTGCACACTTCTCCCTTAGGAGGGCACTCAGGATTTTTAAAAACTTACCACAGGGTTAAGAAGGAATTTTTTTGGGATGGACTTAAATCAGTTATTCAAAAGTTTGTGGTGGAATGTTTGGTTTGCCAACAAAATAAAGTTGAAACAATTAAGACATCAGGTCTATTACAACCTTTATCCATTCCAAGCCAATGTTGGGAGGAGGTTTCAATGGATTTTATCACAGGTTTACCCAAGTCTGAAGGAAAGAGTGTCATCATGGTGGTAGTTGATAGACTTACCAAGTATGCACACTTTTGTGCATCATCACATCCATTTAAAGCCAGTACAATTTCTATTGCTTTTATGGAAACAATTCAAAAGCTACATGGAAACCCAAAGATTATTGTAAGTGACAGAGATCCCATTTTCACTTGAAATTTTTGGACAACATTATTTTCTTGTCTTGGTACTCAGTTAGCTCATAGCTTATCTTATCATCCTCAATATGATGGGAAAACTGAGATAGTAAACAAATGTTTGGAAGGATATCTTCGTTGCTTTGTATCTGATAAACAGACACAATGGGTCAAATGGTTGCCTCTGGCTGAATGGTGGTATAACACTTCCTTCCATACAAAAACAAAAATGACCCCATTTATGGAACTTTATGGGTATCAGCCACCATCCATCACATCATATTTAAGAGAAAATTCTAAGGTTCAAGCAGTGGAACATCACATCGAACATCAACAACAAGTCCTCCAACTCTTAAAGGATAACCTCGTGTTGGCACAGAATAGAATGAAACAACAGGCAGATCAACATTGCAGCGAAAGAAGTTTTGATGTAGGTGATTGGGTATTCCTACAGCTACAACCATATAAGCAAATGTCCCTCAAGCAAGCTAAGAAGGATAATAAATTATCACCAAATTATTATCGTCCGTACAAGGTGTTGCAAAAGATTGGTACTATGGCATACAAATTGGAGCTTCCTGCAGCTTCTCGATTGCACCCAATTTTCCATGTTTCATGTTTAAAGAAGGTTATAGGCGATAAGCTCCCAGTTCAAACAATATTGCCAGGACTTGACGAGGAAGGAAAAATTATATGGGAACCAGAAGCAGTCATAGAAACAAGAACTCGACAGCTACGAAATCGATCAATTTCAGAGTATCTTATCAAGTGGAAGAACTTATCTGCTGAAGATTCCACATGGGAGGATGAGAATTTTATACATAAGCATCCATAACTACTCAAGCGTTGAGGACAACACTTTTTTGAAGGAGAGGGGCATGTTGGGTCGCTATAATACTAGTGATTACCCCATTACTATTTTAGTTGTACTCCTTATTAATATTGTTGTGCCCCTATTGTCCCCATATTGTTATTAATGTGCCCCATAGAATCCCTCTATTGTTATTTTTGTGGCTTTATATTATTATTGTTAGGTCGGCTGGGTTATATTGTGACTCCTTAGACTCCTATATATAGAAAGGAGGTTTTTTCATTTGAATCATCCAAGAATTGTTCATTTATGTAATGTAAAGGAGGTTTCCCCCTCGAAGAGGCTGAATTTTAAGGCGTTGATCTATCTTTTCTATCTTTTTCTTGAGATGGTTTCATAACAGCACTTGCATAGCAAATGCAGTTCGAAGGCTAGCTGGCTTGACTTCATGCTCTGTTTGTGGTTTATGAATCAAACAAATAGAGACAAGCAATCAAACTAATCGCTCCCCAGTGGAGTCACCATTTTGTTACCGGGAAATCTAGTGTCTATTCAGAGCTGTTAGTCCCATTAAGACGGGTAGCTATCTTAGAAACAAACAGATTAAAGTCACTTGTTTTTCCTTTACGAGAGAGAGATGGAAAAGAAGCAGAGAGTACCAACCTCAGTCTTCTGCTTGGCTCCTTGCTTGTTTCCTTTCCCCTTTGACAGAATCTCGCTACTGCTTCCTTACTTGTCCAGCTTCAAAGAGCACCTGTAGATTCACAGCAGCATAATACCATAAAAGCATAGAGATCTTTCACTGTAAACAATATAGGATCAGATATATATTGACCATATAAATGCATATAACAAACACAATATTCAGAGATACACAAGAATATGGAGGAAAATTCAAATAGCTTTATTAGTGAAAGTCATAGAAGAGAGGATTACAACCACTAGGTCTAACCCATCGCCATCCTCCCAGCTTGAAAGTCCTCTTCACCTCACACAAAGCAAGATCACCCAACAATGCCTTCAAAGAGAAACTAGCAGCACCTCTCTGCAAATTACCCAATTCCAACCTTTGGATCTCTTGGATGAGGGATCCATTTATAGATATTTGCAGGGGGGTGAGTCAGCTTCTGGGATTTTGATTAGTGTCATCTCTCTGATAGTTCTTGGTTCCACTTGGAGATTTTAGATCTCTTACTCATCCCTGGGTGAACTCAGAGAGGCAAGTGTCAAATGAGCAGTTTCTAGAAGATTCTCTGGGTTTCCACCTAGCAAACTGCTTGTGCCATTTGTCTGCTCTCGCTCATCGCACCCTATAGAAGGGATTTCCAGTATGCATCGCAATTTTTGCATGTGGCAGGTGAGATGCATCGCACCTTTAGCACTAGATAGTCTGTATGGTCCTGTTTTGACCAGTTCTGAGTAGCTTTTCATGGAGAACTTCTGGGAGATGATGTAATCAACTGACCTTTCTCCTTTAGGGTATGAAACAACACTTTTAGGGACTTAGAAGCCCTTGGTTTATGGACATATGTGATTGGGGTTGCAGTGCCCAAATATGTCTATAACAGGGGCGCATATGCAGGTGGCTCTTATTGTTCCAGGAATATGATTTTGAGGTCGTAGTAAAGCTGGGACGCCTAAACGCAGGACCAAATCACTTGTCACGCATTGAGACATGCAAGCAACCCACTAATTTGGAGGAGGGACTACCTGACGCTCAACTTTTTGTTGTGCACGTCGTGGACGGACACTTCGAAGATATAATCCACTTTATGACCATAGGGACCGCGTCGAAGGAATACTCTATCCAACAGAAGAAGAAATTGGTGGTGCGCATGATGGATTTTTCTGTCATCGTGGGGCACCTATACAAATTGGGCAATGGTGAGATATTGCGAATATACGTACTTGAATTTGAACAAATTCAGATCCTCGCGGAAGCACATGGGGTCGCTGCAGGAGGACACTATGCAGGAAGCGCGACCACCCAAAAGATTCTTCACGCAAGGTTAAGGTGGCCAACCCATCACTAGGATTCAAAAGCCTATTGTAAGGCCTGCGATATATGTCAAAGGACTGGAAAACCATCGCGGAGGGATGAAATGCCATTAAATCCACAAATGACACTGTAGCCGTTTGAAAAATGGGCAATATAATTTGTGGGACTGATTAAACCTCAAGGAAACACGGGCGCATGCTACATCATTACCGCAATAGAGTACTTGACACGATGGGCGGAGGCACAGCCAATCAAAGACTGCATGACCGCTACGACTACGAAGTTTTTGTTCGAAAATGTGTTGACCTGATTTGGCTGTCTGAAAATCTTAATGAGTGATCGCGGAACACATTTCCTAAACCAAACCATCAGCGTGCTCACAAAATAATTCCAGGTGTGTCATCAGAAAAGTACACTGTACCACCCACAAGCCAATGGGAAGGTAGAAGCTTTCAACAAAATACTAGAGACTACATTGACAAAAGTGTGCAACGCACAGTGAAATGATTGGGACATGCGCGTACCTACCGTGCTATGGGCTTACAAGACAACTTGCAAGAAAATGATGGGACATATACCTTTCCGGTTAGTTTATGGCATGAAAGCTATCATGACGATGGAATATATCTTACCTAGTTTGTGAATAAGAATTCTCACAAGGATGATAGACCGTGAAGCTCTGGAGGAAAGGCTCGCGCAATTGGAAGAACTTGAGGAAGAATGGTTTTTAGCTGGGTTTCATCAACAGGTACAAAAGCAGTGTGAAAAAGCCTGGGACGACCACCATATCAAGTTGTGCACCTTCAAGGTAAATGATTTAGTGCTGTTGTATGATAGTAAGTTTGAAAATTTTCTGGGAAAATTCAGAATTCTTTGGCTGGGACCATATGTGGTTAAGGAGGTCACTAACGGAGGTGTGGTCCATCTAGTCAAACTAAATGGAGAACCCTTCCTAGGCAAAGTAAATGGCAGCCGCTTGAAGCCGTACATAGGTGAGCCAGCTATCTAACTAGCCTATCGAAGCATAGTCTTCGTGCTTCGAGGAGCTGGACAAAGGCGCGAGACTATAAACATACACAACAGATGTCAATATAGATGTAAGGAAACAATTCAGGCACAAAGGTCTCAGAAGAACGAATGCAGCAGGTTCAGCAAGTAGCAACTCAGTGCATTTCTGACATCAACACAGTTTGAGGACAGTTGGAGGGACTTCGCACCAAGATCACTGCGCCAATAGAGTGACTTGAGGGCGAGTCACGATGTTTGTGTTGGGGGCCTGTTGGGCATGGAATCCCCCCGCGACATGTTTTGGGGCTCAAAGCCCAACTTTTGAGTTGATTTGTTGTAAAGATCCACGAATTGCGGGGGTGAAATGTATGTCAGCATCATAGGGCTATCCGCCCTAGTTTTGAATGTAATGTCGACGTACCCATGGTCCGCTTACCACGGGATTGTATAAATAGAGCGAAGCTCTAAGTGTAAAAGAGAGTGAAGTTAGAACAAAGTATGAGATAGAAGCACAAAGAAAGTGTCTAAGAGTATCTTGGGTTGTAGAGTAGGAGAAGGCTCTGTAGCTGAGTGCACAGAGGCCTAGTTGTCCGTAGCTGAGTGTGCGGACCCCTGCAGCTAAGTGCGCAGGGCAAAATAGAGTCTGTAACCGAAGGAATATAATAATAAAGATAATTTTTATCTGAATTCCGTGTATATATTCTTGAGTTATTACATGTTTGATATAAATTGCTAATGTACTGTTTATTTACTGCGTGCACTTGTATGAATGATTTATATTGCTAAGTATACTTTACACATGCTAGTAAGCTAAGTTAACCAACTAATATCGGGTTACTAGTAAGGATTTGGGTAATAACACTATTTGGCCCCCGAGTAGGGCTGCCAAAAGCAGCATCACATGTTGCAAGGTACAGGTAAGTGAGCGTAGCGACGTGCGTGCAGGGTCAAACCGTGGACCTCTTGAACTAATCAGACATCTCTAGGGTGCAGAAACCTAGTTATAGCACCCTACCATACTACTTCGGGTGAGACCTCAGTCCACGCTAGTGGACTGTTGCTGAAAGGGCCAGTAGTACTGGGATTTGTTTGGCTAAATCACCTCTGAACTTGAGTCAGGCCCCAACAAGCCAACACCTCTTTAAAATAGGAATCTAGTACAATGATTGGAATTTTCCATTGATTTACCAAATTAACAACATTTAGTTCTAAGTCTAACCTATTTTTATATGAGAAAGTAGTGATGAATTCTAGTCTTATTTGTCTTTCATCTCATGTTTTGTCGATTATGTTTGATGGATAATTCTCTTCTATAGATAGAAGTGAATCTTTCGCCAAAAGCAAATAAACTTACCATTGAGGTATGCAAGCTCCAAGGCACTGAAGGAAGTTACTAAGTCAAATTCCTGGATAATGTGCTAATGTCGAAAGGAAGTGACTCGTCACAGGAGGGCCTTGATGTATCCCCCATCAATGACACAAAAAAGGTATCAATATTTCAGATAGAAAGCTGATAATTCTGAGTTGGTTTAAGAGTGGTAGACATGAAGTAAGACTTAAGGGGATTGTAGAAGATGTCAACTAAGGGTGGAATTTCTTTTGCACATTTCAATGACACTAATATGGAGTTGGTAGCATTGACTGAAAGACCCATCATGAATGATTTCATTAAGGTGTAACCAACATAGAGGCAAGTAGATTCCCTAACCCAAAGTAGTCACGAAGATGAAGTGAAAGAGTGTCATGTTCAAGAACGACTCACTGCCATTAATAGGTATTATGCATTCTTTTCCCAATTTCCCAACCATTTCTGGCCAAATACCTCTTTATTTTTGACAAGCTTAAGGAGGATAAGATATGCTAGATCTATAACTTCATCCTTCAGATGAATCCCTTTGAGTATTAACAAACCCTAAGAAGAAGTGGTTTTTTTTGTTCATGCTTGACGAGTCCAAAGATGTTTAATAGTTTTACAAGTCCAACGAAGTCATAACTCGACTTCTTTTTCATGTTTAGAGAGATTTAAAAAGAGGCAAAAAATAAAACTCCAAGGTATTTCTTTTCGTAAATTTGTCACTTGGGCCTGAAAAGGCATAAGAATATACTTCTTAGAGCATGATTCTTTTCCCCAGAAGAGTCGCAAAGTTTTTAGATGGATAATTCTCTTCTGCGGACATAAGCGAACTCCCTAGATCTAGTGGTTAATCTAGAAACAATAAAAACCAAAAGACTTATTATTTCCTTAGATAAATTAGAACATGGAGGAAATACCTACCTGGAGTCCAACACAATTTCTCCTCTTCTCCTTGATTGCAAGTTTTAGTTCCAACTCCAAATGCTATAAATAGGACCTACAAGACAACTAAAACAAGTAAGAGCACTACATACAAATAACATGTACTAACATCTTTAATAGTGAGTTAAGAAAGCATTGTAATACATATGCATTAATGAGACATAATAATAGGAAAGAGAAACACTATTTGTATTAATGAATTTATTAGAAATTACAACCCTTTACAGATCTCGAGCTTTCAAATGTCTCCCAACTATCTTTTCCTTCCTTTGCCACAAAGCAAGCCTTCAATCACAGCTCAAGTGCATGGATGGATACTGGATCCCTAAGCACAAAGAAGTAGCATGAGGGCATAACTAAGAGTCTCCAAAAGCCAACCTAGACTCCATGGGAGGCAATAAATTTATAGGGTAAATGGGGTGGTTTGGGATTTACCAATCTAGGACTTATATCCATATATGAGGGAGGATAATCTCTAGGGATAAGAGATAAAACTTCAAGTATATGAGTTCAGGATCTAATTTAATAGTAAATAGTTAAAACCACTTGGGAGCTTCTAGAAAGAGAATATTCAAATTTATTTTTAATTTTTACCGAATTCTAGACGCCATCACACCTGCAACAAAGACAACATGTGCTAGTTAGTGCAGTTACTTTGGGTACAACTTGCAATAGTGTAGGTTGCATGAAGGGAAAGTGTGATGGGGCTAAAAATTAGGATTTTTTTGTTGTTTAACCCATAATTCTTAGACTTTTTGGAGAGAGAGTGCTCTAGAATTTGTAGGGGATGAATTCAAAGTGTCAATATATGTTTATTGATCCAATTTTCAAGCTATTTGATTGGATGTGACAAAATGACCTGTAATAGTTTGCCCCCTAAAGTACAAAGTCAAAAGCAGTGGCAGAGGATTGAAGTGCTTTACCTTGTGACTAGTCTGGATCAAGAATATATTAGTTGAGATCATCATATGTTACAATACATTATCATCATGATATCATTGCCGAGGTAGGCATACCCATACTCAACATTTAAGCCAATTTACATATACATGTACAATAATCAAAATTACGTCAACTGACGACATATGTGTGATGGGCCTCCAAATTAGACACAAATTAAACACTATCTAACCTTTCCTAGGCACATAAAGGATATATTAAATCTCTCCTACACTTAATAATGTATTTTTAGCTTTAATATGTTATTAGAAGATTTAGAGATAATTGCATATTATGTGCATAATATTATTTATTTTTGCAGAATATTGAGAGAATATGGAGTAAACTATGAATGAGATAATATAGGAAATTTCTCCCTACTACAAGATGGACCAAGTTTGAATAATAAATGAAACGAATAACACGAAATTATTGACAAAGTATGGAGCTCCACTGATTGAGAAAATATAGGAATGTATTCCGTTTCATTTAATGGAGATTCCTAGTGTTGGGAACCAAATCCATTTTTCGAGGGATTTTGGAGGGGAAAATTGCCTCCTTTCAAGGAGAATGTTTATTCATCTATTTGTGTAAGTACCAATTCAAATTTTCCTCTAGGGGCATGCATTTATTAGTCTTTTTGTGGAGAAAACATGTTATTTAGCAACTCCAGTTTCATTTCTAGTAGGGATGTACTTGGATTGATTCAAATAATAAACATTGGTGCCATTTTTAGCTTCTAAAGCTTGGATTCCTTCATAGGAATCTGAGTTTCCTTGAACTTGGCAATCCCAGGAGCCTCAGAGCCCCCTTGTACTATTTCTTTATTTCCTTTGAATGTCTTTTTCACTTGCATATCTTATTTCTGCATTTATTATTCATGTTTCTTTTGTTGTAGGTCATATTGGTTAAATGATTGAAGTGAGTCACTTTGCAGGTTACTTACAGATTCAAAAGTATGATGCAACCTTAGAAGAAGTTTTAAAAGTCATATTCATCATTGAGCTACTTGGATTGGTTTACTAGTTCACAAATCTAGAATTTCTGGAAGTCCCTTGTAGCAAAATAGTAGTAATTTTATGCTATTTTTTAGAACGTGTTAATGAGATTCATTTGAGTTGATTCCATTTTTATTGGGTCATAAAAACATTCAAGTTAATAAATAAATTTATCCCATAGTATTTTCACTTGATTAGGTTAGGCATTTGGTAGGTTAACTAGCTCACTAGTTCTTGAATTACCGGTTTTTAGTGTTGTACTTTTCTGCTATTTTTTAGCATGTGTTAAGAGGGTTATTTTGGAATGATTCCACTTGGAACGGAGTCCGAGGAAATCCTATTTAATAACAAATTTTTTCCCATCTCATTTTCATTTATTTACTTGGGCATCCAGAAAGTTATCTCACTCCTATAGAAAAATAGGGCCTTCTGTAGCACTCATGTAGCATGTGTTAAATTGACCAGATTTGCTCCAAAAGTTTGGTTTTTGTCTCTTAGGCTTGAACCATGAAACCTAGGCTCTAAATCTATGATTGATTAAGACCAAATGACCTCTTAAGCCTTGCCTCTTCTCCAGTGCAATTCGTCTCTGTAGTTTGGATTAATGGACATATTCATGACTTGAAGAGCATAATGATGATTTTCATGATTACTTTATGAAGCACCTTGTGAAATCTATTGAAAGATCTATCTTGAATGCGGTGATTGAAGATTAATTTCATTTTGTTTCATATGTCTTAAGATCTGGTTTCCATTTCCAACATTACTATTTCTATTACATAAACTAGGCTTCTTTTTGATGTACCATTCACACTTTGTAAATAGGTTAATGTTTACATTTTTACAAATAGGATTAAAATTTACATTCATGCAAAGTAGAATAGACTTTCCTTTATGCAAAATTAACTTAGGATTTCCTCTCAGCAAAAGTAATTAGGTTTACTTTATGCAAATAGAGTAACATTTCCATTTATGCAATTAGTTTAGGCTTGTATTTTATGACATTCAATTCATTACATCATATCAATGAAAAAGGACACATTGCACGCTGCACATATAGTGCAGACACCTCTTAAGTTTGTATGAACCGCAGGATGATAATTTAAGTTGGTAGCCTTGGGAGTTACAACATTCTTGTTGCAATACTGGGGATCAACAATCTGATACCAAATGTAGGTTTTAATCCCGTACATAAATTACCTGCATACGAATTCTAAAACACAGAAAATAAACAATGCGAGAGCATAACACATAAAACACATATACATAGAGATTTTCCCCTGGATCCAAAAACCGGGACTACCAACTTGATTTTTCATTATGTTCCTTTCAATGTTACAATACATATTTATACATGCCGAAGCATCCAATACCATGGATCGAAAACCATCGCGTCCAAAACCATGGACCGAAAATCATCACATCCAAAACCATGGACCAAAAACCATCGTGTCCAAAACCATGTGCGAAAATCTTGCACAAAACCATAGGTAGGTCTACCCAACCTAACATAAGGTCCAAAAGAAAAATTTTCTGGGGCATTGCCTCGGACCCCATAGAGGGGGGTTACCTGCACCCCTCAAACCCCCTATGACCCCCCGCCTATGCAATCGACGCAACAAAGGGGGGGCTCCTCCCCATTTCTAACCCCCTGGTTAACTACGTGGGCTAGTCGTGGAAAGAATATAACATAACCCAACAAAAAGGACACATTGCATGCTGCACATATAGTGCCGACGCCTCTTAAGTTTGTATGAACCCTATGATGATAATTTAAGTTGGTAGCCTTGGGAGTTGCAACATTCTTGTTGCAATACTGGGGATCATCAATGTGGACCCATGCTTAGATAGCTTTTTGAATGATCATAACCATCATACTTTATAATTTTGTATGAATCCTGAAATTGCAACCCAGATGGATGAAACTAGATCGAGGGTCTTCTACCTCGTCACTCGATAGTATGACTCTAACCATGTGAAAAAATGGTTTGTATTTGAACATGGTAGACACCATATGATTATTGACCAATAATGTAAGTCATTAACATACATGAGAGGAACCATCGATAACGATAATGGGCCTCAAGGTACTAGTAAAATCTATGTGGTGCGAATAAATGAGTTGAAGTCAAACATCACATAGAATATTTTGGTCGAAGGCCAATGATGATAATTTTTTTCCAAAAGCGAGGAACCTTGCCATTTAGGTATGCAAGCTACAAGGAACTGAAGGGAGTTCCTAAGTCAGCTTCTTGGGTAATGCTTTGATGTTCACAGGAAGTGACTAGTTGCATGAGGGTCTTGATGTATCCCCCATCAATAATATGAAACAAGTATCAAGATTTGAGATAGAAAGATGATAATGCAGAGCTGGTTCAAGAGTGAAAAACATGAAGTAACCCTTAAGGGTATTGTAGCATATGTCAATTAAGGGTGGGCTTTATTTTGAAAGTATCGTGACACGAATATGGAGTTTGCATCATTGACTCAATGACCCATCATAAAGGATTTCATGAAGGTGTAATCAATAGAGAGGCAAGCAGATTCCCCAACCCAAAGCAGTCATGGAGATGAAGTGAAAGAGTGTCATGTTTAAGAGTGACTGACTGCCATTAACAGGTACTATGCCTTATTTTTTCGATTTCCCAACCATTTCTAACCAATACCTCTTTATTCTAACAAGCTTGAGGAGGATGAAATATGCTTGATCTATAAGTTCAACCTTCAGATGAATTCCTCTGAGTATTTTTAATGAACCCTGAGAAGGAGTGGTTCAATGTTGTTATGCTTGATGAGTTCAATATTATTTAATAGTTTTAGGAGTCGAGTGAAGGTGTAACTAGACTTCTTTTTAATGTATAGACAGTTTGAAAAACATGTGAAAAAGAAAACTCAAAGATATTCCTTTCCGTAAATTTGTCTCTTGGGCTTGAAAATATGTAAAATAATACCCAAGAGAACCTTTTAGCCATGTTCGACAAAAGTATTCATTTTTCATAAATAGTTTATCTAGCCTAGAAAAGGGTTAAACTTATACTAGGTCGGTGTCTTTTCATTTACTTTAGTGAGTTCAAAAAGACAAGTAATTGATAATATTTTCATGTTTTGGGAGTTTGAAAAGAGCTTTAAGAAGAACCCTTGGAGGAAAAAGTGGTATAAAGGATAACAACTAGTTCTACTCATGATGAAATGTCTCAAAACATATAGAGGTTAAGAGACAAGCTAATAAGACCACTCATCACAACGGTTCTCTAGGAAAGGGTAAAAACCAAGTGTAAGTGTATGATCAACCAAGTAGATGGTGACAATGTAATGAGAACACCAAGGCTCATCTAGCAGGATCAAGCTAATAAAAAATGGAAATCATAGGAGATAAAGTGTGGGATAAGTTTCATTTTTATACAAGCTTGAAACAAAGAAAAGCTATGCTTGAGAATACTTGAAAGTAGTTTCATTTTTACATAAGCTTGAAATGAGGAAAAACTATGCTTGGGAGTGGTTTCATTTTTACACAAGCTTGAAATAGAGAAAAACTATGCTTGAGATAAGTATATTTCCCCCAATATAAGGGTAGAGGGAGGCATGCCCCTCCCCCAGCTTCATTTCATCTGCCTATTCATCTCATGGATGAATGAAAATGTTCATTTATGAGATCAAGTGAAAGAATCGACTCAACATTTGCGAGATCTAGCCAAATACTCAAATCAATTAGAAATATATTTGTTTCATTTTTTAACGAGATTGACACAAGAAAATAACCACGCTCAATTTTTTTTTCATTTTTATGCGAGTTTGATACATAGAAGAAACTATGTTCATCGTGACTTGTTTCATTTTTTAATGAGCTTGACATAAGAAAAGAAACTATGCTCATAGGATCAGATCATGACCTACAAGAGGTCATGGCTTCCAAGAGGTTCTCATCAGACTGAAGAACAATTCTTTGGAAGGTATCAAAGGATTGCATGGAAAAATTAGGCTCCAATGCCTCCCATAAATGATTTACCATTTCACCTACTAGATCTAGGTTAAAAAATGTTGAGCAAATAATGAAAGGTTCAACTTAATTAGTAGGTATGGGCATGGGACAAGTTACCACATAATCAACCTATGGCGGGGTAGATACCACTTGCATATTTGGAACATTTAGGGAATTAGAATGTTTGGCAGTCAAATAAGGACCAATGAATTAAATTTGATCAGTAGTTAAAATTTTTCCATCATGTGGGAAACATATCACTTGAAAGAGAGTGGACACGACAATGTTAATAACATAAACATAGTCTATCATAAGGATTAAATTGAAATCCAAGGGACCTTGAACTACCATAACATCAATACAGACGATTTTTCCTTTTGAAGTAATAGGAAATTGAGGAAGAATCCCTAAAGTTTTAGAGGTTCTTCTGTTGAAATCCAACAGATTTTGAGTAACAGACACAAGATGAGGGGAACCTATAACTTTCGAAGCAGTCGAGGATATAACACTAACATAAGTGCCCTCATCTATAATGGTGTGATATATGTTTGTATCGCAAGACTTCACCTTGAATTAAAAGGGCATGTAAGAAGGAAGACGAGGCTTTGTCAATTTATTCCAGTTAAACGAAATGACTTGATTACTTGGAGGGTTCTCCATAGGAATGGGAGAAACACCCTCTTGTTTGAAAAAATCTGAAGTAACAAACATAACCTAAGAAGAACCTCACTCTCTATGGGAAAAGTGTGATCAACTGAAGGTGGAATCGAGTCAACCATTTTCTTAACGAGTGGTTGGTTGGGAATGGACTCATGGGATTCACATTCAAAGAGTGGGATTGACTGAAGAAGGATTTAGATCATGTTGGAAATAATACTGAGAGGGGGGGGTGAATTAGTATTATCAAATCAATTATATTTCATTTCACAATCAGATTTGTATACGCTACTTCAGTTATGGGAAACCACGTATATACGCTATTGTGTCTAAAGCAACTAGCGTATATCAGTGAACTTATGATTCATTAAATTTTGATATTTAATCAGTGCATCAAAACTTCATTAACCATAAGAATAGTAAATAGGTGCAGTAAAACAGAACAAATCATCACACACATGGACACAAGATATAAGGTGGAAACCCAATGTGGGTGAAAACCACCTATTGCAATTTGTCTCTATCTTCCTTTAATAAGTAACTTATTTTTACAATATTTCTGTATTGGTGCAGTCTTATACTAGTACACAGGCTTCTACCTGCAGAAGGCTACAACCTTCTCTCTTTCTCCAGCTTTTCCTGGAAGGGAGCTACAACCCCCTTAGCTCTTGTACTAGCTGATGGACTAGTATGTAGGTGCTGACCTACAAAAGGCTACAACCTTCTCTTTTCTTCCAGGGACCACATTTCATAAATTTTCACACTGGATCCATTAATAACAATAATCAAACATCAAGTACATCTGCATCAACCAATCTCCTTTTCTTCAACCAAAACTAAATCAAACAATTACTGCTGTAACTAGAATACATTAACAGTAACCAGAAACCAATCCTGAATCCAAAACACTGCAGCAATAAGCTTAAGAAGCTAAAACATATTCCATGAGATGTACACTACTTCAATATGTAGAACCTGTGTGCATACGCTTCTATGTTAAGGCCAACCAGCGTATATGCTGTTTTGACTTGCTGAACCAGTGTGTACACGCGCCTCTGCTGTGCCGAACCTGTGTACAAATCTATAAAAGATAATTTACCCTTTTCACTTATTCAGACATCAGTTATACCCAGATTATCAGATTTATGGATCAAGTCATGCGCCAAATATAATAGATCAAAATCACACAAAGAGACTACTATTCAAGCTTTAATATCTTGACCCATCAATAGAACTTATCCTTCTTCTAGCACTCAGGTTCCTCCTTGGTTCAGATCCAGCTATGCACCATAACCCAATTCTAGATCTTGCTCTTCATAAGATATTCAATGCTTGAGTGAATGCCTTTGCCTAATGATCTCCTTCCCCTTTTATAGTCTTAGGCCTTACTCAATACCATGGTCCAAAACCATAGATAATCAATACCATGGACCCAATACCTGGGTTCAACACTTCAGACGAGATACCATGGTTCAAAACCATAGGTCCAAATACCAAGGACTAAATACCATGGACCAAAAAATAAGTTTTCCCACATGTACGCGCTTTTCCTTGCATGAAAGTGCGTGCATACGTATATGCACCTTTTGATCGGTGATCCCGCGTGTATACGCGACTTGGTTAAGAGGAACCTGTGTATATCTCTTTTTCCTTCATTCCAAGAGCCTGAACTGTGATCTGTCATCTGAGTGAGTTACCATCAAGGACAACACCTGTGTCATAGCGCAAAACCTATGTCATAATGACAACAATATCCCCCCTTGGACTTGATGGCAACCCCAAGTCACTCAAAATCATTCTCCCCCTTTGTCATCAAGGGCAAAGGGTGATTCTCCCCCTGAGTACGTGATGATAGATTTGCTCTGCTGTGCTGTCCATGCTCCCCCTGACTGTAGGGAAGGTCTGCAAAAAGATGTTCTACAAGAAGAAACATGAATTTATACATCATAAATGACCTTCCTATCACCAAAGACTCATACATTCATCCATCTCCCAACCAAGTGGGGATATACCAATATTGACTCATCCACCCAACCAAGTGGGGATCCACCAGAAGTTTACACATGATAAAACAAGAAAATTACATCATCCATCCCAGGCATAGTGGGGAAACGAACACAGGCCTTTACATGACCTTGATAATACAAGAAATACATGACATAGATACTAAATATCTAAGACAAGACTATGATAGTCATCAGCAACTAATCATCAGCAGTGTCTATCAATCATCATTCAGACCGACAACCATGAGCTCCCTCTGCACCTATTCCACCTGAACAAAAACAGCTGCGAAATTGAACCAAGATCTTCTAAGATAATGCCAACAATGCATTATTAGAAGTATATGCTCCCCCTGAACCTGTGCCAGATGGTCTCTATCAGACCCATATCAAACTCTTTTCATCTTGAGTCTGGCTCCACAGTTTGTCTTCACACCAACATATATGCGACTGTATCCATAGAAATACGTGTATGTATGTGGATACGCTTCATCAAACTCGCATACAACCACTGTTCTCTGAAACAGATAATTTCAACAGCAAGATGATTCATCAACTACTCCTAGCTTTTGTCTGAGGTATTCAAATGTCACCCTGGGCAGTGGATTGGTGAATATATTAGCAACCTGTTCCTTGGAGGGAACATACTCCAATTTGACCTTTTTTTCAAGCACTTGTTCCCAGAGAAAATGATATTTGATAGGTATGTGCTTGGTCTTTGAATGCATGAATGGATTCTTTGAAATACTGATTGCACTTGTATTATCATAAAAATGGAGATAGGTGGAGTACAAGTGATTTGAATATCTTGTAATGTTTGCATCATCCAAAGGAGTTGTGTGCAGCAAGATGTAGCAGCCACATATTCTGCTTCAGTTGTAGATAATGCAATTGAGCTTTGTTTCTTGCTGAACCAAGATACTAATCTGGAGCCCATAAAGAATGCACCACCACAAGTGCTTTTTCTATCATCCACGCTTCCTACCAAATCTGCATCTGTATATGCATGAAGTGTGAGATTTGTATCTCTAGGATACCATAAGCCATAGTTTTGCGTTCCTTGAAGATATTTGAAAATCATCTTAACTGCCTGAAGGTGTGCTTCCTTTGGATTTGCTTGGAATCTTCCAACTATTCCCACTGCATGTATGATGTCTGGTCGGGTAGGTGTAAAATAGAGCCGACTTCCAATCATGGATCTATAGGTTGGTTGATGCATTGCTGCTGATTCATCATTTGCGCTGAGGCTGCATCCTGTTACCATAGGTGTACATACTGGTTTCGAATACTCCATTCCATATTTCTTCAAGATCTGCTTGAGGTACTTGTTTTGTGATAGAAAGATACTGTCTTTGTTTTGTTGGACTTGTAAACCAAGAAAATATGTGAGCTCACCAAATAAGAAAATTTCAAATTCTTTCTGCATCACCAAAGTAAAGTTTTGACTCATGGTTTCTTCATTGCTACCAAAGATGATATCATCAACATACACAAAAAGTATTAGCAATTTATCATTGTCAATTTTTATATAAAGATTGCTATTTGTTGATCCCTTTGAAAAACCTTGTTGATGGAGATATTTGTCCAACCGAAAATACCAAGCCCATAGAGAGCCTTTTTGAGTCTGCATACAAGTTTTGGATCATTTCCAAGGATGAATCCATCCGGTTGCTCAATGTACACTTCTTCTTCTAAGTCTCCATTTAGAAAAGCAGATTTCACATCCATTTGATATACTTTGAATTCCTGAAAGCTAGAAAGAGCAAGGAACATTCCTATGGCATCAAGTCTAGCAACTGGTACAAAATTTTCTTCAAAATCTATAC
The DNA here is from genome assembly GCA_031772625.1 of Pinus tabuliformis. Taxonomy (NCBI): domain Eukaryota; kingdom Viridiplantae; phylum Streptophyta; class Pinopsida; order Pinales; family Pinaceae; genus Pinus; species Pinus tabuliformis. Next base: position 495,201,953 of record CM062820.1, read on the forward strand.
CTTTTTGTTGAGAAAACCCTTTACAAACAAGTCTGGCCTTGTTTCTAATAACATCTCCATTCTTATTCAGCTTGTTTTTGAATATCCATTTTGTCCCTATGACATTTTTATCATTTGGTCTAGGAACCAACTCCCAAGTGTTATTCTTTTCAATCTACTCAAGTTCTTCATTCATGGCCTTGACCCAGCATTCATCTTTGCATACTTCACTTACATTTTATGGTTTAGTGGAGGAGAGCAATGCTAGATAGCTTGAAGCTTCTGAAATAGTTTTTCTTGTTTGTACACCTACCTCTTTCTGCCCCAAAATTTGAGTCTCTGGATGATTCTTCTGGACATACCTGGATGGAGTCTTTTCTTATACCCTTATCTGTTCTTCTGGTGCCTCATAGGTTTCTTCTTCATCATTAGTCTGATTTGATGTTGAAGGATAGTCCTCATCATCTTCGAAATCTTCGAATTTTACCTGCCTTGGATCATTTCTTGCTTCATCAACCACTACATCAATACTTTCAACAATTTTTCCAAGTCTTTTATTGTAACACTGATATCCTTTACTTCGGGAAGAGTAACTAAGGAGAATGCTTTCATTTGCTCTAGGTTCAAACTTGCTAAGGTATTCATCAGTCCTTTTGATGTAACATTTTCTTCCAAAAATTTTGAAGTATTTTACCTAAGGAGTCTTACCATACCAGAGTTCATGAGGAGTTTGAGTGCTGTTCACCTGGATGTTTGTTTTGTTGAGAATAGTATTGGCAGCAAATGCAGCTTCACCCGAGAAGGTTGCGAGAGTTCCAGATTCATCAAGCATAGCATGAGCCATGTGTTGAACCATTCTGTTCATCCTTTCCAATACTCCATTTTGTTGAGGAGTCCTTGCAGTAGAGAATTCCCTTCTTATTCCATGTTGTTCACAAAAATCAAAAAATTCATCCGAGGTAAATTCCCCTCGATCAGACCTGAGGCATTTGATTTTGCGATCTGATTCATTTTCAACCAAGGCTTTGAATGCTTTGAACTTTTCGAGAGCTTCATCTTTATGCTTCAGAAGTCCTATCCAACACATCTTGGAAAAGTCGTCAATGAACAATATGAAGTATTCTTCTCCTCGAGGTGACTTTTTCCTGGTTGGATCACATAAATCAGTATGGACAAGTTCAAGTGGCTTACTAGCTAATCCTTCCTTTTCAGGGAAATTAGTTTTGGTTTGCTTACCAAACTGACATGATTTGCATATTGTATTGTCTGGAATTCTGATGTCAGGGAGATCACGAACCACTTGATATTTTCATGCTTTCCTTATCTGAGAGAAGCTTAGATGCCCCAATCTTCTGTGCCATAGCCAGTGTTCATCATTCTTGCTTAGATAGCATTGTCGTTGTCCTCCCTTGAGTATGTATAAATTATTTGGAGTTCTTATGCCTTTGATCACTGTTTCTCCTGTATCAAGCTCATGAACAATACATCCATTTGATCGAAATATTACCTCATTTCCATTATCACACATTTGACTGGCACTCAATAGATTATGCTTTAAGCCATCAACATACATAACATTTCCAGCTTTGATCTTTTCTTTCAAAAGAACAGATCCTTTACTTTTTATGAGTGCAGGGGTGTCATTTCCAAATGAGACCTTCCTTTCCTTTTCTAAGGCACTATATGACTGAAGTTTTTCTTTATCACCTGTCATATGTTTCGAGCATCCACTGTAGATGTAAGGCTATACCACATTTTTCTGGTTGCGATTATTTCTTTCTCCATGTTTTGAGACTCATTAAAGCTTGCTCCTTCTGAGTTGTTTGCCCAAACCTACTCCTACATTCAGAATCTTCATGACCGAAGTTGTTGCAAATAGAACATTCTATTTCATTTTCAAGAGTAGAAAAGTTATTATAGGTTCTTTTCATGATTCCAGTCACACTCCTTTGATTTCATGCTTCTCTGGTCATGATAGTATTGTAGGCAACACATTGAGCTGCTTTGTGTCCAAATTTGTGACAAGAGAAACATTGGCCATTGAAGAATTTCCTGCGATTATCAAACCTACCATCTAGGTGATTGTAGTTTCCATAGACATTCATTCTTGAGGAAAATTGAGAATGATTTACCTGCGGTTGGTTGTAGCTTCTATTCATCCTTGAAGTAGATTTCCCCTGATTTACTTGGTGCTCTTTGTTCATCCTTGAAGTAGATTGACCCTGATTTACCTGGTGATATGCTTTATGCCTTTGCTGTTGATTGTCAACCTGTTCACTTCTCCATGCTGCATCAAGATAAATTTTGGAGGTGGATGGCTTCTGTTCTTGAGATGCTTCTTTAGAATATCCAAGACTTGTCTTGATTATAGGAGAACACTGCACTTTGATAATATCATCTAAAGTTTCAGATCCTTTAGCAAATCTAAGATTAAGAGCTTTTGTTTTCTCAATATCTTTTCTAAGTCCCGCAATTTCACATTCTAACTTTTCATTGTGTTTTCCCCTTTCAGCAAGTTGGAATGTTAGAGTATCTATGATCATACTCTTTTCTTCTAAACATATTTTAAGTTTAAAAATTTCTTCATAGAGATCATCTTCATCTATAGAATCCAAGAAATCATCATCTTCAAAAGCCATCAAAAGTATATAATCATTACATTGTTCATCTTTATCACTAATTGAAAATCCATCACTGTCTTCATGAGTATAATAACTCTTCTTACTTACATTATGTTTTCTGTTCCATCTAACTTGTTCCTTACCTTTGTCAAGCTTATCTTTATGAGGACACTTGGCTGCATAGTGACCGACTCTTCCACAATCAAAGCATTTGAAAGGTAGCTTACCTTTGAATCTTCCAGAACCCCGTTGAAGGTTCTTGACTTCTGACATATGTCCTGACTCATTATAATCTCCTTTTCTTGAAGCTTTGAATGCGGCTTCTCGCCTGTCTGATGGTCCCCCCTTTTCTCATTTCGAAAGAAGTTAGGATTCCGTGCAGCTGTGACATGGTAATGCTCTGTAGATCCTGCTTTTCTTCTATGGAAGAAACTTTTGATTCAAACTTAGAAGACAAAGATCTTAGAACCTTTTCAACCAAAGTAATTTCTTTTATCTCTTCACCCAAGTTTTTCATACAATTAACAATCTCATCTATACATAAGAAATAATTAGCCACACTTTCATCATTGTGCATTATGAGATTTTCATATTGAATTCTGAGAGTTTGTAGTTTTGCAAGTTTTACCTGATCATCTCCTTCATAGCTCAGAACAATCTTGTCCCATATTTCTTTTGTGGTTTTGAGCTGCATAACCTTGACAAATTCTGATTGAGATAAACTCCCTAATAGAGTATTGACATCCTTTGCATTTGTTTCATACTGCTTCTTACCAGTTGTATTTGTAGGAGTTGCTGATGGAAATGTGTATCCTACTTCCACGATATCCCAAATTTCTGTACCAAGAGATTGAATATAGGCTGTGATTCTTACCTTCCAATAGAAAAAATTTCTCCCATCAAAGATTGGTGGCCTGATCGATGCCTCCTTTTCGTAGGTTCTCATGATGATAGATCTTCCTTCAAGCGATCAAGATTTTTCTGAAGGACCTGCTCCAATTCCAATTATTGGAAATAATACTAAGAGAGGGGGGGTGGTGAATTAGTATTATCAAATCAATTATTTTTCATTTCACAATCAGATTTGTATACGCTACTTCAGTTATGGGAAATTGCCTATATACACTACTGTGTCTAAAGCAATTAGCGTATATCAGTAAACTTATGATTCATTAAATGTTGATCTTTAATCAGTGCATCAAAACATCATTAACCATAATAACAGTAAACAGGTGCAGTAAAACAAAACAAATCATCACACACATGGACACAAGATTTTTGGTGGAAACCTATTGTGGGTAAAAACTACCTGCTGCAATTCGTCTCTATCTTCCTTTAATAAGTAACTTCTTTTTACAATATTTTTGTACTGGTGTAGTCTTATACCAGTACGTAGGCTTCTACTTGTAGAAGGCTACAACCTTCTCTCGTTTTCAAGCTTCTCCTGGAAGGGAGCTACAACCCCCTTAGCTCTTTTACTAGCTGATGTTCTAGTACGTAGGTGCTGACCTACAGAAGGCTACAACCTTCTCTTTTCTTCCGGGGACCACGTTTCATAAATTTTCACACTAGATCCATTAATAAAAATAATCAAACATCAAATACATCTGCATCAACCAATCTCCTTTGCTTCAATCAAAACTAAATCTAACAATTACTGCTGTAACCAGAATACATTAATAGTAACCAGAAACCAATCCTGAATCCAGAACACTGCAGCAATAAGTAGAAGTATCTAAAACATATTCCATGAGATGTACGCTAATTCAATATGTAGAACTTGCATGGATATACTTCTGTATTAAGGCCAACTAGTGTATACGCTATTTTGACTTGCTGAACCAGCGTGTATACGTGCCTTTGTTGTGCCGAATCTACGTACAGATCTATAAAAGATAATTTACCCTTTTCACTTATTCAGACATCAGTTATACCTAGATTATCAGATTTATGGATCAAGTCATGCGCCAAATATAACAAATCAAAATCACATAAAGATACTACTATTCAAGCCTTAAGATCTTAACCCATCAATAGAACTTATCCTTATCTAGCACTCAGGTTCCTCCTTGGTTCAGATCCAGCTATGCACCATAATCCAATTCTAGATCTCGCTCTTCATAATATATTCAATGCTTGAGTGAATGCCTTTGCCTAATGATCTCCTTCCCCTTTTATAGTCTTAGGCCTTACTCAATACCATGGTCCAAAACCATAGAGAATCAATACCATGGACCCAATACCTGGGTTCAACACTTCGAATGAGATGCCATAGTCCAAAACCATAGGTCCAAATACCAAGGACTAAATACCATGGACCAAAAAATTATTTTTCCTACATGTATGCGCTTTTCCTTGCATTAAAGTGCGTGCATACGTATACATGCCTTTTGATCGGCGATCCCGCGTGTATACATGACTTGGTTAAGGGGAACCTGCGTATATCTCTTTTTCCTTCATTCAGAGAGCCTGAACTATGATCTATCATCTGAGTGAGTTGCCATCAAGGACAACACCTATGTCATAGTGCCAAACCTGTGTCATAATGCCAACATATCAATCACTTCATCAACTAATGAATAATTATGGAAAATATTTCGATAACCATCCTGAAGAAGAAAGGGATGAAGGAAAAATAGGCAAAGAAGGTGAGGGGTCAACTTGAGGTTGATGTTGTTCAGGTGGAGGACTTGGTTATGGAGCGATTTGGAAATTCAAGACCAATGAGGTTGAAAATAACCATATCGGTAAACCTATGCTAAACCCAGGAAGGGATGACGTAGCCATATAAGGAGCGTCAATATTTCCAAAAGGAGGAAAAGGACCAATATTCTTGTTAGAGGGGTTTCCTTGACTGGTAGATTCGAACGCTATTGCCATCAAATTCAACCTAAATAAGGAGTAAAGTGAGAATTCAATGTCTCATGAATGCTAAGTATGTTGTTTCACGGTTGATTAATTGATTCTAGAACAAAAACAAAAACAATATAAAAGGGGTAAGTAGGCATAAGGGATTACCAAGTCCCTGTGAAATACATAATATCATTTCCAGCACATGTAGGAAATCTCCATGAATGTTGTGTTCGATGTATCACAGTGTTGAGGGCCTCGAAATCGGGTCGACAACAAGGGGGATACCCACCCGGTCGGGAACCTGGTTGGCGGCTCCTTGCCCGTTTGGAGTAGCGGGTCCGACTGGGGATAATGGGACCAGTTTCCCAATGTGAGGGGTGTGCGTGTGTGTGTAGAGTTTGATGGTATTGATCTAGAGGTATTCTAAGCTAATTTTAATTCTAACTTCTAAAGTAACTCTATGCTATTGTAATCTAATGGAAAAACAATACATCTAGTCTACGCTAACCCGGGGTATTTTCTTCTATTATGCGATCTAAAAAGATTTTGAACAACAGCTGGTAATAAAGATCGTTAAGCTATTATAAGAATATAAATCAGTAAAGATAAACCATTCTGCATAAAAAGTTAGGCAAAACAGTTGTGAACAGCATATCGCATAATTAGTTATTCATATGTCAAGCACAAATAAATGACTCCACCGTACAGAAGTGCCAAATGGTAATACACACATTCATACATTAACATATAAAGAACTCAGCTGCATATCACTTTAGGAATATAAGCAGAAATTAGTCAAGAGATAAAAGTACCATTTATGACTGATTTCACTAATAAACTTCAAGCAATAACGATTTATTTCTACTTGTTCTAATATTTGCTAAGAGTACAGAAGTGCAACATCCGTAACAGACATTAAAATGCAAACATAAATAAATCTCGATCCATCCATTCATCAAAAACCCCCTCCGAGGGTGCAAAAGTGCATGTTCTGAGGACAAGTTTTTTGATAGATTTCCGGACCCTTCTCCGAATGCCATGAGAAGGGTTAAATACTACTAACTAATTAATCTTAATTACACAAATTTAGGGAACGGCTTCAAATGACCGCCCTTTTACTAAAAGCAAATTTATTTCTAAAAATCAAATCTAATTTCTAACCGTTTCTGTATCTGCTCCTTAGTGCTGTAAGCAATGCGTTGTTCGCCCTGAAAGAGTCGGCTGGTTGTTCTTTCCTTTTGTTCGAGCTTGAAAATTAGAAATAACAAGAGCTGGCACCTCTTTCTGACAGACTAGAAGATATTTTCGAAAACTTTTCTCTAGCCGGGTGTATTCGCTGTGCGTATACTTAGTACAACCCAGGTTCCTTTCGAACTGATTTTGCTGTTGCTATTTCGGTTTCCGGTCGTGCGAATGACTCAATGAGTTAGGAGTCGCGTTGTATGGACAATCCCCTGTATCGAGAATTGCTTCCGTTCTTTGTTCCAGGCTTTTCTGGAGCGTCCTCCTTCTTTTGCGTTTCTCTTTCTGCTTTACCAAGTCTGAGCTTCAGGATCTTTTGCAAACATGCTGCTTTTGTGCGCCTTTGACTCTGAGTCTTGGATAGTCTATTTTCATCAGTGCCTGTTGGGTGATACTCTGGAATCCGCGGTTCTGCTGCATGCGGCATCTATTTGCGGAGGCATCTTCTCTCTGTTATCTTATTGGCGCTTTCCCCTTTTCCTTAGATGTTTCCTGCATATAGATTTATATCAGTTGCATGTCTTGCAGTTTACGCAAAGAAGAAGGGAAATGACGAAAAGATTGACATGAAAGCATTAAATTCTAATGAATGCGTAATTCTGACATTCATCATGACTTGACTCTTCGAAAAATGCGATGCAATCATTTCTGGATACTCAAGCATGCGGTCATTAATTTCCCTTAAGGCACGCGCTCAATTTTGGGTCTACCGCGTATGTCGGAGAATTCTTGCGATGAGTCTTTTCTGCGATTGGTATCGCAGTATCGAGGGCTGCGACGTCATTAAGTGTTATCGCAGATCGCAGATATCGCAGATCGCAGATCGTTAATATCGCAGATCGCTGAATTTTCGCCTTATCACTCTATGCTGCTTATGTGACATTGCGACGTGCGACGTCGCATATCGGCCGTTGGCGATTCCTTAGGTTTTCCCTTTTTGAGCGCTTTTAATGCACGCGATGCGATGGGTTCTCGCGTCGCTCTTTTTCAGTGTATTTATGCGCTTTGGGAAAACGCTTCTTTCTACCTTTGCGACGCGATATAGCTCTTAGGGAGTTAATACAAAAAAATTTTAAACAAAAATATTTTTTGGATTTTTTGGTTAAGGGTCCCCCTTTGTTTGATGTTATTAATAACATTAAACAAAGAGGGGGGTTGTTGGTGACCACAACAATGGCGATTCACTGCGAAGAACCAGTTATCTCTGCTTTTCTATTGATCGTTCACTTCCGAAACAGCAAAAAAAAATTTATATGTCTAAATTTTGTTATGGACAGATAGAGTAGATTACCCCTCACCTCGTCAACGATACTTTGTCTCAACCTTTTTATATCCCAATTGCTTGCTTCCTCAGGCTTTTTCTTGCATTCGCACCAGACATTACTTGGTCTTGATTAAAGATAAAATAAGGTCTTCTCTGCGTACTAGCTTAAAAGTATGCTCATTTGTCGTAGGTAGAGCCTCTGCTGCCCGCAAGCGTCCATAGCCTCGACAGGGTTACCATGTTATCCAGCAATGATCCTTTTTCCTGCTTGAGGTTACTCGCAACATTCCAAAGAAAAATCCTTTTTGACACACTTTTCCTTTTTTAATTCTCTAAAGAACAATGTCTTGGTTTGGTGGCCAAATTATGACACAGTCATTCACTTGATTTACACTTTTGCTGAACAAGCTGGCTCGTGATGAGACCTCTTGTGTTTTGATTGCAACAATCTCAAGTCGTTGCCCTGTTTTGATAGACAGTATTGGAAAAGTCAGCAAGTTATAATATCTGTGATCATGATAAGTCGGCTCGTGATGAGACCTCTTATTCTTTGAGATATAGTGTTTTCCTTGGATTGTTTCTCTCAATGCTGCAATTTCCTTTTAGCAGGGAGGAATTCATTGTTTTTCCTTAAGAAAGCTCTGTACGACAGTAATAGAGTTTTTGAAAACAACAGTTTTGCAGAGAATACTTATTTTATTATTGATGATACTTTTCATTGTGCTGATACAAAACAATTCTTTACCAAAGGTTGCTTTCGTCAAAGTTTTTTGAGGTTGAAACTAATATCGTAATCAGGGTGAAGTTAACTCTATTTGTCAATAATAAAATTCAGATTTTTCAAAAAATTTTGCTATTTGTACAAGCGAAATCAAAATCTGATAGAGAATTGGCGTGCTCTTTCATGAATCCTTTTTAAATGATCATTTACAACGGGTTTTATTCATAAAAAGAAAACAAAAACAAACAAAACAGAATAAAAACTAAAAATTAAATCTATCCTACAAAAATGAGAAGAATTCTCTTCTATGGAAAATATATTTTGAGAATTTGTCCATTCACAGGCAGAGAATCTCTCCTGCCTGTTAAATCCTGCAACACAAAAGTCGATGGGCCTATGACCTCTACAATCTGAAAAGGACCAAGCCACAGCTTCTGGAATTTCGTATGTTTGCCCTTTTCTTCATGTTCCTTATCCCATTTTAAAACTAAATCTCCCATCTGAAAGTTTTTTCTGGTCATGATGTTTGAGTCGAAAGAGGATTTTATTAGCGCCTGGTGGTGAGCATGGGTTTTCTTAGCCTGTTCTCGTCATTCTTCTAGTTTGATTATTTCCATTTGTCTTAATTGTAAGGAGCAAGTAGGTACTTCATCAATGTATTGTACTAAGGACAAAGAGGGAATGACTAAGTGAGTAGGAAGAACTTCTTCTCTCCCGTAAACTAAATTGAAGGGAGAAGTGCCGATAGAAGCTTTCTTTGTAATTCTATCTGCCCATAAGGCGTTTACCAGCGCTTTGTGCCAATTCTTTTGGTTTTGGTCGACTGTCTTTTTAATAATCTTGATTAGGTTCTTGTTTGTCGATTCAGCCAACCCATTACCTTGCGGATAGTAATTGGCAGAATACTTCAGTTTGAACCCTCTTTTGAGCGCAAACTCAGTCATTGTATTTCCAGAAAAATATGATGCATTATCAAACATTAAGGCCGTTGGCAATCCAAACCTAGTGATGATAAACTGATCTATGAATTCAATAATGTTTTCAGAATTAGCTGTCTTGAGAGGAACTGCCTCTACCCATTTGGTAAAATAGTCAGTTGCTGTGAGGATATACCTATGCTGTTTAGAAGAGTGAGGAACGATCTCACCTATTATGTCCAGGCCCCATTGACTGAACGACTGCTCGATGTTAACCGGCTGCAGTGGCATGGATGACTTCTTTTGTTTCCCTGCAGCAGTCTAGCAGACTGGGCACTTCCTTACGTGATTGTATGAGTCTTTGAATAGCGTGGGCCAGTAATATCCTGCACATAAGATTTTATGTGCGGTGGCTTCTCCAGCATAGTGTCCACCTGCTGGTCCATCGTGGAGTTCCTGCAAAACCTTTTCGGCTTCAGTTTTCTCAAGACATCTAAGAAGCACAGAATCATAATTTCTTTTAAACAGGACATCATTTATGAGCTGGTATTGTTTAGCTTTCAATCTCAGGGCTCTCTTCTTGGTGTGATCCAGGTGAAATGGAGCATACCCGTTCTTAAGAAAATAAATGGTGTCGACATATAATTATTCTGCGTCGTTTAGGCTTACCTCATACATGTGTACCTCTTCAGACGAGTTCTCAGGAATTTGCGATGCTCCAGCTAACATCTTGCAGAAGCCTTGACCTCTTACGATGTGTTCCAGCTTGATCTCAAGGTCGTATTCTTGTAAGGCGGTGATCCAATTCGCTCTCTTTTCGCCCACATCCTTCTGTATCAGGAGGTTTCTTACCGCTGGAAACGGTACTATGACTTTGGTATGAGCCTTTAGCAAGAAAGGTCTGAGATATTTGATTGCTTTGAAAACAGCATATCCCTGTTTCTCCACATCTGAATAATTGAGTTCGGCACCTTGTAAGTTCGAGCTAAAAAATGCGATTGGAGCTTCTACCTTTTCTTGATTCGCTTGAGTTAAAATCGCAGCATAAGATTTTTCCGAGGCAAACATGTATAGCAAGAAAGGTTCTGAAAAATTTGGGGTTGCTAAATATGGAGCGTTGATGATGGCTTGTTTGATCAAGTTGAATGCTTCATGCTCGTCTAGACCCCATTTAAAGTTTGAATTCTTTTTTATCATTTTTTGTAAAGGAGAAATAATACGTGAAAAATCCGGGACAAACCTTTTTACAAAATTGATCTGTCCCAGGAAGGATTGCATGGTCTTTTTGTTATGGGGCATGGATATCTCATAAATTTCTTTGATTCTGTCAGGTTCAATGTGGATACCAGATTTTGACACTATGAATCCTAGCAATTTCCCTTCACTTAATGCGAAAAAAGATTTCTTCGGGTTAAGTGAGATCCCATACCTTAAACATCTTTGAAAGATTTGTTTCAAATCTTTAAGGTGGTTGCTTTGGTTCTTGGAGTACACTGTTATATCATCCAGGTAAATCACTACCGATTTATTGACTAACCCTTTAAATGCGATGTCCATGGCTCTCTGAAAGGTAGCTCCGGCATTGATCAGACCAAATGGCATCTTCCAATATGCATAAGTGCCCCATTTGGTTCGGAACGTAGTCTTTAACTGATCATCGGGATGCACCAGTACTTGACTGTATCCTGAAAATCCATCCAGGAAAGACATTAATTCTGAGCCTGCTACTGCATGTAATATTTGCTCCATAGGTGGGAGGGGAAAGTTATCTTTCTGACAGGCTTTGTTGAGATTTCGGAAATCGATACAGATTCTAATGTCTCCGTCTTTCTTCCTAACGGGTACCATATTGGACACCCATTTGGAATGCCTGACGGGGAAAATTATTCTGGCTCTCAACAACTTATTAAGCTCAGTTTTTATCTGATTTTCTAAGTTAGGGTGTATTTTTCTGAGCTTCTGCTGGACAGGTTTTTCATTGTCAATCATAGGGATAGTGTGTTGGATGATAGAAGTGTTGTAAGTCTTCAGCTCATCGTAATTCCAGGCAAAAACGTTTTTGTACTGTCTCAGAAGACGGATGTATGCTGATTTCTCTTCAGGGGCTAGGCCCTGGCCTAGATTAACGTTTTGTGGCTTCTCGTCGGTTCCTAGGTTCACCGATTCATAGTTCAGAGTTGAACTGTAGAGTTTGGCATTAGCTGACCTTTTGAACCGACTTTTTAAATCATATAGGTCTTCTAACTTGACCACCGATTTGGGTATAGCATTATCAGTGCTACTTTGTTGTATTTGGTGATCATGACAGTCTTCATCGATTATCTGGTTTGAGTAGGATCCTTCAGAGGTGAGGAAACTTACGATGTCTGGATCGTCGTTGAATACTCTCCAGTTGGTGATGTTGTCAGGGATGGACGGTCTAAAGATTAATTCTATTGAGAATCTATCTGGACTGAAGTCTTCGGAAGGAATAAGTCTAGAGGCTACGTTAGCTAACAGGTCTGCGCTCGCATTTTGAATTCTTGGAATTGACGAGATGTTGAATGCTATGAAATGTGCAGTGAGATATTTAACTAACGATTGATAGTGCTTTAAATGACTTGACAGGCAGTGTATGATGTTACGTACCTGTTTTACGATGATCTCAGAATCTCCAAAGACTTGAAGATACTTAACGTTCAATCCTATCGCTTTGTATAGGCCTTGAACCAAGGCTTCGTACTCCGCCGTGTTGTTTGTGCAATCAAACTCAAGTCTGCATGTGAGCATAATCTTGTTCCCGTCCGGGCTAATCAGAACGCATCTTGCTCCTGCTCCCTCATTGGATTTAGACCCATCAAAATATAATTTCCAAAATAAAGAAGTATTTACAGAATTATCTAAAAAACTAAAACATTTTGAGTCATCAGTTTGGGAGAAATTTTCAACTTGGGATAAAACTGAATTCTCTAAGTAAGGTGAAATATGAGCATTGAAATTGCCGAGGAAATAATCTACTGCGTAATTGCCTACAATGCTGCTATTGTATGCTATGGCTTCATTTTCTCCTTCCAGTTCTGTCACTATGTATTTTTGGTGCAACTCTCGTTCAACCTTTATCTGATTTGGTTTACCATTGTATGGTAACCACATGTGTGACCAGTCGGTTGAGAAATACCCGTGGAGTTTCTCCGACCAATCCCTGCTAAGAATCAAACCATAGAACTCAGGGATATCAGCTACTAGAATGTCGATGACCTGGCATACTTTGGGGTTAGACGACAGTCTTATGGTTACTTGATTAAGTTCACCTATCACTTCGACTTGCGATCGATCAAGTTGAACTATGCGCACTGCGGATTTTTGCGGTTGAACATTCAATTTGGCACATATTGACCTGGGTAAAATATTGGTTGAAGCACCAGAATCAACCAAGCAATTGTGCACGTTTTTATTGAAGATTTCATATGTGAGAAGAAAAGGAGGAGTATGAGATCTTGATCTTCCTCCAATCAAGGCGATGTCATTTGGATCAATCTTATTGGTCGCATTGGTTGGAGGCCTTCCCAAATTGTGGGAAGCTACAACTGTAGGTAAAGATGTAGTAGGCACGGCATGTAATTTTTTCATCATTATTTTCTGCTGGTGTTTCAATTTACTCAATTCATAAAGAGTGATGTTAGCCCTAGTCTTCTTCATGTCATCAATGATGTTATACTCCATTTCATCCGACACTATCAGTGTTCTTGATGGAGGTGCTTGATCAGATTGGACTGGGCTAAACTGGGTCGCTTTAGCAATTGTCTTTTTTGTTGCGACCTTATCTTTTGTTGTAGGGCTTGCGCCCTTTTGTTTTGGGGTAGTTTGGGGAGGATCAAGTTGATTTTTGCTTCTCGTGCTAACAGGAAATGCTTCCTGATCCTCTTCTTGTGGGAGGATGAAGTCCCACATTCCTTGTAGTTCTACAACTTCTTCATCGTCGGTCTTCCCTTCAGTGGTATTCTCTTCTTCTTCTTCTTCAGATTCAACGTTTGAGACAACGTTGGGTGGCTTCGTCTCCATGGGAGGGTTTCTTTTAAAAGTCCTGAAAGGCTTTCTTGAAGACGTTTCTGCTACTTGTTTTCTTATATCAATCATCTCATTGGACATGGCCTTTAATACTTTTTGTAATCCTTCCATATCGAAAGGATCTTTCGTTTGCTTCTTCTTGGTGTCTTCTTTGAAAGAGATCTTCTTAGATTTGCGTTCTTCTATTGCAGATCTCTTTTCTAGGGCAACTACGCGTTTTTCTACTGCTAGCGCCTCAGTTAAATTTTCAACTAAGGTCGTCTTGCTTGCCCTATCTACGAAGATAGCCAAGTTAGATGGTAAGGCCGTGATGTACCATTCACATCTTACTTCCTCGCTGGGTTGTGAAGCAGCGGAAATCTTGTTGAGGATCTTATTGAACCGTAAGTTAAAATCTTTAATGGGTTCTCTAGCCTCAGCCTTAAGATTAGATAGGTCATTGATCAATGTCGCCGTGGATCTGTCATCACCAAACTTGGTGAGGAACTGACTTTGAAAAATGTCCCAGCTTGTGATGGATCCGGAAGGTAACGAAAAGTACCACGACCCGGCTGTTCCTTGCATTGTATAAGGGAAAAGCCGGACAACAGCGTCTTCGTTAGTAACTCCGTTGAGATTAACAGAAAGCATGAAGTTATTGATATGTTCTTCGGCTAGCATGCCTGCTTCTGGATTGAATTTAGGCAGCCATTTCTCAGGATGGGCCGGTATAGGGCTTAGGGGTGGAGGCATTAAAACCGCCCCAGGATTGTTCCATGGAGACTGGGCCATCGTTGAGCTGCTAGTTAATGGAAGTGTAGAAGATGATCTCTGATGCTGAGAAGAGGGAGATATTATGATCTTCGATGATCGCGGAGGAAGGGTTGCGGAAGATGGATGAGTGATCTGGGGTGAAGATGTGGGTGGATGACTTCGCGGTGAGGGAGTTGAAATGGACGAGGTAGATGAAAGAGTCTCTCTGTCAGACTCTGGAAGTGCTTTCCTTGCTCTTTTCCTAGTGGGGAGAGGGATTTCAGTTGGCTGGATGCCAAACTTTTCACTCTTCAATCTGGTCAGGGGATGAGTAGGATTGTACTGCGAAGTCACGCTGCCTTTAGATTTATCAGACCTCTGAGTAAAAATAGAGAATCCCTGGAGTTTACGAATCAAAGTTTGAAGTTCAGGGGGATCAATGATAAGTTGGTCTGATATATTAGGGTGTGTAGCAACGGTGGATGCCCGAGCGACTTCTAGTTCCGAGTTTAATCGTACCGGAGAAGTCGGGGGAGTTGATGAGGGTGATTTGCTCTCAGAATGGTATTTAGATTTCGACTTATGTGCCATTCATAGCTCGTGCCCTCCTTCTAGCACCAGAAAGGTTGAGGGCCCCGAAATCGGGTCGACAACAAGGGGGATACCCACCCGGTCGGGAACCTGGTTGGCGGCTCCTTGCCCGTTTGGAGTAGCGGGTCCGACTGGGGATAATGGGACCAGTTTCCTAATGTGAGGGGTGTGCGTGTGTGTGTAGAGTTTGATGGTATTGATCTAGAGGTATTCTAAGCTAATTTTAATTCTAACTTCTAAAGTAACTCTATGTTATTGTAATCTAATGGAAAAACAATACATCTAGTCTACGCTAACCCGGGGTATTTTCTTCTATTATGCGATCTAAAAAGATTTCGAACAACAGCTGGTAATAAAGATCATTAAGCTATTATAAGAATATAAATCAATAAAGATAAACCATTCTGCATAAAAAGTTAGGCAAAACAGTTGTGAACAGCATATCGCATAATTAGTTATTCATATGTCAAGCACAAATAAATGACTCCACCGTACAGAAGTGCCAAATGGTAATACACACATTCATACATTAACATATAAAGAACTCAGCTGCATATCACTTTAGGAATATAAGCAGAAATTAGTCAAGAGATAAAAGTACCATTTATGACTGATTTCACTAATAAACTTCAAGCAATAACGATTTATTTCTACTTGTTCTAATATCTGCTAAGAGTACAGAAGTGCAACATCCGTAACAGACATTAAAATGCAAACATAAATAAATCTCGATCCGTCCATTCATCAAAAACCCCCTCCAAGGGTGCAAAAGTGCATGTTCTGAGGACAAGTTTTTTGACAGATTTCCAGACCCTTCTCCAAATGCCATGAGAAGGGTTAAATACTACTAACTAATTAATCTTAATTACACAAATTTAGGGAACGGCTTCAAATGACCGCCCTTTTACTAAAAGCAAATTTATTTCTAAAAATCAAATCTAATTTCTAATCGTTTCTGTATCTGCTCCTTAGTGCTGTAAGCAATGCACTGTTCGCCCTGAAAGAGTTGGCTGGTTGTTCTTTCCTTTTGTTCGAGCTTGAAAATTAGAAATAACAAGAGCTGGCACCTCTTTCTGACAGACTAGAAGATATTTTCGAAAACCTTTCTCTAGCCGGGTGTATTCGCTGTGCGTATACTTAGTACAACCCAGGTTCCTTTCGAACTGATTTTGCTGTTGCTATTTCGGTTTCCGGTCGTGCGAATGACTCAATGAGTTAGGAGTCGCGCTATATGGACAATCCCCTGTATCGAGAATTGCTTCCGTTCTTTGTTCCAGGCTTTTCTGGAGCGTCCTCCTTCTTTTGCGTTTCTCTTTCTACTTTACCAAGTCTGAGCTTCAGGATCTTTTGCAAACATGCTGCTTTTGTGCGCCTTTGAATCTGAGTCTTGGATAGTCTATTTTCATCAGTGCCTATTGGGTGATACTCTGGAATCCACGGTTCTGCTGCATGCAGCATCTATTTGCGGAGGCATCTTCTCTCTGTTATCTTATTGGCGCTTTCCCCTTTTCCTTAGATGTTTCCTGCATATAGATTTATATCAGTTGCATGTCTTGCAGTTTATGCAAAGAAGAAGGGAAATGACGAAAAGATTGACATGAAAGCATTAAATTCTAATGAATGCGTAATTCTGACGTTCATCATGACTTGACTCTTCGAAAAATGCGATGCAATCATTTCTGGATACTCAAGCATGTGGTCATTAATTTCCCTTAAGGCGCACGCTCAATTTTGGGTCTACCGCGTATGTCAGAGAATTCTTACGATGAGTCTTTTCTGTGATTGGTATCGCAGTATCGAGGGCTGCGACGTCATTAAGTATTATCGCAGATCGCAGATCGTTAATATCGCAGATCGCAGATCGCTGAATTTTTGCCTTATCACTCTATGCTACTTATGCGACATTGCGACGTGCAACGTCGCATATCGGCCGTCGGCGATTCCTTAGGTTTTCCCTTTTTGAGCGCTTTTAATGCACATGATGCGATGGGTTCTCGCGTCGCTCTTTTTCGGTGTATTTATGCGCTTTGGGAAAACGCTTCTTTCTACCTTTGCGGCGCGATATAGCTCTTAGGGAGTTAATAC
Source organism: Pinus tabuliformis (assembly GCA_031772625.1). Classification (NCBI taxonomy): domain Eukaryota; kingdom Viridiplantae; phylum Streptophyta; class Pinopsida; order Pinales; family Pinaceae; genus Pinus; species Pinus tabuliformis. The sequence goes on from CM062820.1 coordinate 495,219,005, forward strand.
AAAAAAAATTTAAACGAAAATATTTTTTGGATTTTTTGGTTAAGGGTCCCCCTTTGTTTGATGTTATTAATAACATTAAACAAAGAGGGGGGTTGTTGGTGACCACAACACACAGTTAACAAGGCAACCGACTCGATTACCTATGGCAGGTTTGCAACCTAGTGGGGACTTCCCATATACTCGAGGTACATGGAAGGAAAGTCCATGGTAGTGCTGTCTAATGCATCATATATGATAGAAGTATTCTGATATGCTTCTCATATAATATGGAAGTAGGATCCCTAAGTGCAAAGCAACAACATGAGGGCATAACTAAGTGTCTCCAAAAGCCAACCTAGGCTCCATAGGAGGCATGAAATTTATAGGGTAAATGGGGTGGTTTGGGATTTACAAATATAGGACTTATATCCATATATGAGGGAGGATAATCTCTAGAGATAAGAGATAAGACCTCAAGTATAGGAGTTTGAGATGTAATTTAACAATAAATAGTTAAAACCACTTAGGGCTTCTGGAAAGAGAAGATTCAAAATTATTTTTAATTTTTACCAAATTCTAGAGGCCATTGCACCTACAACAAAGGAAACATGTGCTAGTCAGTGCAATTTCTCTCTGTACAAATTGCAACCGCACATGTTACATGAAGGGAAAGCGTGATGGGTCTAAAAAATAGGATTTTGCGTTGTTTAATCTAGAATGCTTATACTTTTGAGAGAGAGAGAGAGTACTCTAAGCTTTGTAGGGGATGAATGAAAAGTGTCAATGGATATCTATTGATCCAGGTTTTAGGCCATTTGATTGGTTGTGACAAAATGTCCTGTAATAGGTTGAATTTGATTTATACAGTTCTACCCTTTTGGTCTAAAATTGTGAAGTTAAACTGTGGAATGCCTTATATTTGGGGCTATTTGTGGTTCTTTCTTGTTTCGAATCTCCAATTTTTAGTGGGTTAGAGAGGAGGGGTTAAATTTCTTTTGGTGCCTGAGTATTGTGGTTCCTCCAGTGGTTTAGTCCAACATCTCTTATATGGCAATGACACTGGTCATGTGTTCATTTCACACTATGTATGTGTTCTACCAAGAGACTTCTCTAACCATGTTATGGTTGTGGTTCCTTTTTGTAATTTTCAGGGAGTTGAACCCATTCTACCTTCCATGCCTCCCAGGAAACATATGTGGTGCAGGAAGGGTGGCAACAACAATGTTCTATAGGGGAAACATAAAGCTTGACTCTTTTCCCAAGACTCAGCTAAAACATACTTTAACATAGTTCCTTCAGAGACACGATGCGATATAAAGAAATTGGAAACTCAAGTTGGAGTTGAGAGGAAAACCCACTCAGACTCTAAGCTAATTAAGGAGGTCTCGTCCTAGGTTCTGGACCCTGGCCAATCCAGGGGATAGCAAAAACAATATCTCAGTTTTGTGCAATTCAATTGTAGATGAAGACTCTGATTGGTATGGTATTGAAGGATAAACAAGTGGAAAGATACAACACATTTTCTTCACTAGAGGGCATCAAAAGGATGTCGAGTAATCAAAGCTTCTATGTGGATATGCTCAATGCAAGGCTAACCCATGTAAAAGGGAAACTACTATGTGAATATAATAAGGTTACACCTCTTGGTTCAAGTGCTAGGGATCTGATTCCCATTTCTTTTTCTGACACTTAATGACTACTATGGCTGCTATTGTTTCTGTTTTTTTTAATCTTGTAATGATTATTTTTGGAATACCCTAGAGGCCTTAGAGAATCATATTTGGTGTATTTCTTGAATTTTGTGGAGACAGTAGTAACTCCACAATGGATTAAATGTAACAACATTGTATTTTAATAACATTATGATAATATAAAGTGTTTTAATTTACAAAAATAAAATCATTTAGTATTTATTTATTTTTTATATGGTCCCAGAATTTTAAAGTTAGAATAGTTATTTTAATAATCTAATTTTAATAAAAAGTCAACTCTCTCTATTATGAAATTATCATATATGTTAAAATATGTCGACTTTATTAAGATTTCACTAGTTCATATTGCTATATATGATATGGATTATAAGAATATAATTTTGAAATGTAAATTTGATTTAATGATGAACCAATTAAAAAATATTTTTCTGGAAATCAAGGTTTTTCTGAGATAGAGGGAAAACAATAAATCGAAAAAATTGGAAACTTATTTAGACAAATACCTAGGGGGATGTTCCAACAGAGGATGCTACATTAAAGGCCCAATGATAAAGGTCCTTATCCGTCCTCCTAAACTTTGCATTGTGGATATTGATTTAATTATATTAAAAGAGCCATTTCATCCTTTACAATGAACAATGATCGAAAACCATGAAAACCCCGCATCACAGATGAAAAGGTGGCACAAATCAAACAATTAATATTTGGAAAAAATAATAATCCCTTTGATAGAAACAAGTCAATTGAATTTAATTGGACTTATTGTTGGTGCACTAAGATGTCTTATTACAAGCAATCTCAATACCTACATTCATTATCAACCCAGGGAAAGTCTTTTTATTTCAAGAGTGTTAGCACTATATATGTAGTGAATTCAGAGGTCATTATATGTTGGAATCGTTGCAATTACTAATGCCTATTTATCTAAATTCAATCCAAACACTTCTGAAAGGAATTCATAACACACTTTCGAAGCTACTTAATCTATTTTGCAAGCAACTGAATTAGAATGCAAATAGAAAGAATCACACTTGACTATCTAACTTGTATTGAAACTCACTCATTTAACATGAAGGAAAGCTATGGTAATTGAACAACAAATAACCATATAACATCTCATGGAAAGCAATCACTCTAGCTTTGAAATCTATGATAGCGTTACCTTAGAATGAACAACAATATGGAATGAACATAACCAATTCAATAAAGAGCATCACACATATAACATAACCATTTCAATAAAGAGCATCATGCATATATAATCACACAACTAAATCTAGAATCTTGACTGAACAACAACGCAAATCAAAATCATCAATCCTCACAGTAATCAGAATGATACTAACTTTGAAAACTAATAATAATGAACAATGAAGAATAAATAGAAATAATTATAACACAGTTGGAGCAGTAGATCTTCTATTGACTGGGCCCAAAGTCTCCAGAAGTCCCCGTTATTAGATACTCAGAATATAATTATGAATTAAATGCAATCTTCTTCATTAAAATCAATAACAAAGTTACAACATCACCGAGATGAAAGTATTATATGTCCAAAAAGAATAGTTACAATCTGTGAATTCCTAAACTAGTTGTTCAACTCACCTTACGACTTTATATAACATTTAGAAAAGTAAATAGATAAAAGCGAATCCTCAGGATCAGGGGATCCTGAGGATTTCACAATACTTGATCTAATTTCATCATAAAATAGCATTGGTCCTCCTGGTCTTCCGCTTTATTCCATGCTCAGGACGTTGTCTCTTTTCCTTTACTGGCTACTGTTGTCCTGTTGATTGAACAACTATCGTCCAATCTGTGTCCCTACATACAAAGATAGTGAAAGTCAGTTTTCTATGCCCAAATTTATCTAATTTGTTACTAATCGATTTTACCCAACTTTTGCTGTTGTTTCCTCTATTTTGATCCATAAAACAAAGATAAACATATGAAGACAAATGCTAAATTAGGCTATTTACGAGGAGAAATCATACCTTTTCCTCGTCCCAACATACTCCCTAGCTTACCTTATTGCATGTCCTCATGCAATCAGATGGTTAAGGTGTAGTTGAGTTAAGGAATAGGTTGGATATACTTCCTCCTTATACAGCCTGAAACTGTTTTTCTTTTTAAGCACTGCGAAAGCCTGGTTCACTTGTTGATCTGTCAAGTTATAATCATTGCGGTACCCATATGGGGGATACCAAATAATTGGGCTTCTATATCGGCACCCTATCCACTCAGGGCCCATGCTCAAGACCATGTTGCTATATTTATGTAAGCGATTGGAGGCAGCTTTGAAATTCCTGAATCCAAATGGCTCTATGTTCTTGATAGTATTGCTGGAGGCTTCCCACCTCTGTCTAGCTGCAGATAAAACTTCTTCTTTGATTTCTTGGAAGTACTCCTTCCCTGCCTATATAATGTCTGTGTGCAATGGTCCTAATTGGCCCACAACACCCATTCGTTTCATGAACTGTTTGTGTTGGATAGAGAGGTGTAGGGGTTTTGTAGGCTCTCCCCTAACCCACAGGTCTATGCCATATTCTCGTTTTCTAAAAGTATTATGGGCCTTATCCCATTTGATCTGGTTAGTGGCAAAGGAAAGAAAATACTGGATTTGGATATCCCCTATGAAGGGTCCAGGATTGCTATTTAAGTAATCTTCTAAAAACAAATTGTGCATGTACAATTCACACAGGAGCCACTGTACCTGCTCATTTTTCTCCTTAAAACACTTAACAAAATATGGGGTGGTCTTAATTTCTACTAACTTTCCAACTTTAACAGCTTTTACCTTCAATAGGAGATATCTCTCCAGTAAGAATAATGCGTAGTTGGTAGCAGGAGCTCGACATGAAAAGGCATTTGATTAAATAGAGAAAACAATCTCCAATTTCTCTTTAGCTTTCTGCAACTTGACCTATGTTTTTTCGACTTTCTTTTATTCATCCTTGTAATTTGAAAAAGTCTCATCCTCTGTGACCATGAGTGCCTCAAATTTATTTCATAATTCTTGGTGTACTCATAGGGGTACTACTTCCTCTTTATGTAAAGTCAATTCCTCCTGAGTCTTGACTAGCTCATTCTACAATTTCCTAATGACCACTTCCCTTACCAAGGGAATGTAGGCATGCATCTCCTCTGTTTGGACCTCATCGTCTTGTGTTTCCATTAGGCCAGTCTGAACAGAAGTCTTAACCGCTTCTCGAATCATGCAACAATCAACTTGGGTGTTTTCTTTAGTATTAGTTTGAATAGCAACATCAACAGTAGGGAAGTCCATTTGAGTTTCCTATGGGAAAACACAAGGATCCTCTTGTTGTCTTGTTGGGGCCTGACCTAGGTTCGGAGTTAATTAGCCAAACAAATCCTTGTTCTACTAGCCCTTTCGGCAATAGTCCACAGAGCGCAAACTGAGGTCTCACCGGAAGGGAGGGTGATAGAATTAGGTTTCCAAGCCCTTGATATGTCTGAGAGGTTTGACTGGTCCTTTGTTTTCTCTTGTGTGCAGGTTGCTTCGCGCACTTCCCGTTCCTCATGGCATGATACACTGCCTTCATGTAGCCCTAACCAGGGACTGTGCCACACTCTATTACCCGAGATCTCAGTTATCTTCCAGTGTTAATTAACTACCTTTTCCTACTTGAATGTCTTATAATTAGCAATACAAAGCATTCAAACACGATCGCACAGTAAATAAACAATGTATTTGCAAATTATATCCAATCATGCATTAAACCAAGAAAAGATACACATAATTTTAGAAAAACTTCTCTTTATTGATTCTTCCAATGGTTACAGACTCGACTTGCCCTGCGCACTCAGCTGTAGGTTACTAAGCCTCCGCGCACTCAGCTGCAGAGCCTTCTCCTACTCTACGACCCATAGACACACTTTACACTTCGACTCAATCACTTAGACTTCTTATCCTTCTATTAGTTACTTCTTCTATCCTTAGAGCCTTGCTCTATTTATACAATCCCATGGTCCATGGACCATGGGTAGGTCCATCCAACTGAAATTACATTACAATAACTAGAGTGGACAACCCTGTGACTCTATTATACTTTCATGCTCTGTGCCCACAATTTGTGAAGCTTTTAGAAAAATATTCGGTCAAAACTTGGGCTTTAAGCCCCAAAACATGCCTTGGGGGGATTCCATGCCCAATAGGCCCCCAACACAAACATTGTGACTCACCCTCAAGTAGCTCTATCAGCACAGAGATCTTTACGCGGAGTCCCTCCAACTGTTCTCGAACTGCGGCAAGGTCAGCAGCACACTGAGTTGTTGCTTGTTGGATCTGCTGCATATGTTGTTCTGAGATCTCTGTGTCGGAAGTGCTTCTCTGCATTAGTGCATGCAACCCCTACATTTGTGCAAGCTTTCCTTCAATTTTTGCTGTGATGGTGAAGGCCTCATCGATCCAAGGTTGAACATGCGCCTTCAGGACTACTTCCTTGTGTCATGCCATATTCATCTATTCTTTCAATGCTCTAGCTTGTTGCATCCGTGCGAGCTTCTGAGTGAGGGTCACTGTCTATGCAGTTCCTTTGACACTATCATACTGTTGTTGGAGTTCTCGCGCCTTTGTCTCTAAGCGCTGGATGTTGGGGTCCTGCTGCGGCCTGTTCTTACTCAATTGTTGTCTGTGCAGCGTCCCGTGCCGCCCGCACTCCTACTGTCACTGCTTCCTTCCTTCGCTTTTCGGCCAACTATGCGAGGTGTAGCTTGGCCTTGTCTTTTTTTCTTTGTGCCACCGACTTCTCTATCTCTGCGATGTCTGGGGCGCACCACTCGGGTGACCATGCCTCCAGTATGTTAAAGATGACGTCATCCATGGCTAAAAAGGGTAGCTTTATCCATTGTTTGGTTGAGTCCTTTTGCACTCTGATGTAAATGTTATCGATGTCCTCTTTGAATTCCACCAAACTCTTTAGGCCGTTGTAGACAGTGGGCGACAACCGCGATTTATAGTTGATCCCCATTCTGAGTTTCATCTCCATGAACATCTAGAATATTTTACTGTTGCGGATCCTCTTGTCATCCTTTGTGGCCCAGAGCGAAGCATACTTCGCGGCCTCTGGGAGGTCCTTTCCAATTATGGGGAATTGACTATTCTCTAGTAGTTCCCCTACCATGAGCACTATGGATAGTAGAAGCCATGCATAGTGGAACATTTTGCCCTATTCTTGAGCTTCGTAGGAATTCTCTAAAAACTCCTTATAGAGGAACTCAGACTAGTTAAACTGGACCCCCTGTGCGCACTGCTTAGCTAGCGCGACCATCGGCGCGGGTACTTCTTTTGCACGACACTTGCGCATAACCTTACCAGTCAGTATTTGGGTTTTCACTTTCACTGCTTTGTCACTGATGCTGGATATGGCGTAGCTCCTTTTCTTCTTCACCAGGTTGTATTTTTTCCTCATGGCCTTCGCAATGGCCAAGTCACTGGTCTTCCCCTCGGAGATGTTTGCAGGGTCCTCTCCTTTGCATGGAAGCTGAGAGATGTGATGAATCAAGTCTGCCGTGATGGGAATGGGCTCCTCCAGCCACAAATACCCATCATGCACTAGGAAGAGCGGTTTCTTGATGACAAAAATGGTTATTGGGGTGCGGTAGAAATGCAGCACTGAGAGCAGGTTCAGTAGCCCAGCCTTTTCCACTCTACGCAACTACTTTCGTGGCTCTAATTCTGTAACCCCCGCTGTAGTGTTCTGCTTGGAGTTCATGAGGTGCGAAGTCTCAAGGTGAGGGAACTTCTCATGGTCAGTGTTAGAGCCTAGATTTGTCTTAGGCTAAAAAGAAAAGGTTCTAGGTCCACATCAAACCACGCTCAGCCTCGTAGCTAGCCCTACGAGGACAGGAGAGGGCTCTCTCCGGGTCAATCTCGGCAAAAGATAATCGATGGGGCTCGAGATGACTGTGATAAAAGCTAATCTTAGGCTAGGTATTAAGTACAAGGGTTTGATTTGAGTTTTTTGGGGGTTTTGTGTTGGAAACAGGGAAAGGAAAATTGGGCTCGGGGATGAGGCACAGTTTCTGCAGAGTTCTAATTGGGGCAAGGAAGGCAATAGTTTTGATGCTTTAAATTTAGTGAATGGATAAATAAAACTGGTGAGGAGCTAAGGAGAGCAAGAGAGTTTCAAGAATTCTCCTTAAATAGATGAAAACATGGTAATTTAAACAAATTCAAAGGCAGAGCATAACAGTTAATGGATTCCACCTTAATCACTCATTTGTTCAAATTCAGAAGAAGAGATAGGAAAATGATACACATAACACTAATGAACTTACAATTTACTTAGAGAAGAACACCATCAAAACATAAAGCCACATGGATCCCAAACAGTGCTGCAAAACCCTGGTCTTTCCTTAGCCAAAAATGCAGAGATAGAATGTACAATGATATGCCAAAGCAATCCCAAGTGTCCAACCCTGAAAATGACATAGGAATTACATGATATAGACTAGCCCAACCCATTCCCTTGCCTCTAGGGGTCGAGCTCATCATTTTAGGAGCTGTTTCAACCAATTCTAAACAAGGCACTAAAATCTAGGCAATCAAAACAACTTGCCTCTATAAGGTAGGAAACTGATTCATTCATTAAATTTTCACTTTTTAGTGAATGAATCCTCTAGAACAAGTAAATAAGTGCCAAAATTACATAATTTTTATCCAATTACATCAAGATAGATCAAAAATTACATCACAAAGCAAAACTAGTCAAACTGGCCAAATTTCTGAGCTGGAAAGTGAAAAATTGAGCAAAAATCCCCAGTGCGCCACGCCAAAATCTGTGTGTGTCGCACCACTTTGAGGCTGAGTTCAAGGCACTTCTTGAAGTCCAAATTGAGCCCAAGTGTGCTTTTTGGAAATCCCTACCTGTCTAATTTCCAACCCAAGTGGAATTTCTGAATTTGGTGCCCATTTTCCCCTCCAAAACTTCAATCTCCCAAGACTGCTTTCTGTGTGTCAAAATAGGGGCAGAGAGGTCATTTTTTGAGTGTTTTTGACCTCCTGAGGACTCAAAACCTGTCCATAATTCTTGGCCATGCACTAGAAGTCATGATTTTTCATGAAAAATCCAAAAATATAAACGTTTTTCAGTTTGGAGATCCCTAGAAAAAGCGCGCTCCAGGTGGCGCGACTCACGGGGAGAAAAACCTTGTTTTTTGTGCAAAAAAATTCCAAAATGAAAAAATTGCTCCAAATTTCTTGAAATTTGGACTGAAGGTGCCTCATCAAGCATCATTCTCAGCCAAATAGGCTTCAGCCAAGATTCGGAGTTTATCCTCCCTTTTATGGCATTTTAGTGCCCTCCTGGTGCATGCAATTTCAGTTGTAAAGTCACTATCTTGGTCATATAATGTATCGGTGCCCGCCTCCATGGTGTTGAAAGTCTATGCCAAGTGTACATTTGGTTTGTTGAGGATGAGAAATGAGAACTTGGTGTCTTGTTTCAATGCCAAATGTGTGCCAAAGGGAAATGAGGGACTGTGGCAAAAATGGGACAGTGGGAACAATGAAGTCTTGCCAAGTGGTAGTTTTCCCTTTGACGATTTGACAAAATTTGGAGGAGGGGACAACCAATGAATGTTGGAGTAACTTGGGATTTTACAAATGAGATGGGGAAGGTGTATGAACATGAGGATACAAGTTTTGCTGATGATTTGACCGTCCAAGAGAAATTGCCATCAAAACCCTAGGAGAGGGAAATGACCTTACCTAGGCACAACTGAAGCATGAAGAAGGTGTAAAATGACCCATTGGAACCTGGCATAATTATAAAAACCTTCTGAATGATGGTACACCCAACTGAATGGTGACATGAATCAAAATTTGGACAACTTGGGAAGGAGTAAAAGCTAACCCTAGACCTAATACCTAGTGACCAAATTTTGCTTGAAGACTCACTAAAATGACAAATTTGACCTTGAAACCTTAAAATCACTTTGTAAGAGCATGTTTGATCACTGGAGGAAGGATGGAAAGACTCACACTAACAGTTAGCGAGGTCCCAATCTTTAGACCTTATGACTCTTTGCTTCTATGTGCAACTCCAACATCGTGCAGCTCCCAGGCATAATAGTTTATAGTCCCGTGATCCATTTCAACTGCGTGAAGTGCTAAGACTGTTCTTCCTTTAGCTATTTAGGTGGTTGCACCACCCGTGAAATTTTTTATCCTATCATCCATCATGTTTCCTAAGGAATACCCACCTTTTATTGTTACAGTTGGCATTGCGCACTTTACCATTTGCAACGCGCTACCCTGGTCAACACACTTAGCAATGTGTGGTCCAATCCAAGGCATCAGACTGATCAATTCGTGGCGATAGGCCATAAACCTATCACCGCAATTGTACACATCTTGCCTTATTACCTTGGTTTTTCTGAGAAAATCTTCCTTTATCTGGTCCTCCAGCTTCTTTACTTCCGCGTCCACCAGAGGGCTTTTATTCCTCAATTGTATCTTTTCTTCTTCAAGTTCTTGGAGTCTGAGATTTCCCTGTTGGATTTTTGCTTCCAACATTCCGTGAACCGTCATATCTATCGGTGCTATCATGCGCATTCTAAGTTCTCCAAGTACTCTAGGGCTTACTGTAGTTGCTTCATACTCCATACTTGGCAGTGCCTGCACGATCAGGCTTTTGCACACAGTCCTATGAGCCTAGAGAACCACTGGTATGTGTAGGTCCCAGTCAGTTCGCCTCACATTATGGACCTTGTTTAGCGCTTCGCGTACTTTGTTAAAATATTTTGCGTGGATATTCTTCTATGCACTTGGTTTTTCCTTACTTTGTAGTCCCATCAGGAGGGGTTATTCACCATTGCCTTACCCGTACCTGCTTACTGATCATCTCTCCTATCGCGAGGACCGTGTGCATTCACGCAGGTTTCATACCATATGCCTGTATCCACCTGGATAGGTGGGTGTGCGGGCTGGTTTGTCCATCATACTTGTCTTTCAATCGCATATGAGGCTTCCCAAACTGCATGAGCATCATCCTTCTGCATTCATGCCAGTCCTCAAAACTTCTTTGGTGCGTCCCCCACCATCTCCGGGCGTAGCTCACAGTACCCATTTTAGAGTGTTGAAATGCTGTTGTTCTGGTACTTCTCTTTCAAATTTGTTTAGGAAGTCATCCACCTCACTCAACCATTTGTACGTAGGTAGATCTCTTGCCTCTATTGCCACACAGTGCAATGACCTTGTCATCATGTTACAGTTGAGCATGGTTACCTTGTGTAACTGGTTTTGCCATCGTTCTATCTCTTCGTCAGAATCTGATGTGCAGGAACTTTCACACTCCCAAGAGATTCGGTCATCCACTATTGGATTTACCCAATCTTGCTCCCATGCGATGATCCGAATTGGATCCTCAAACAATTCCATGATTGGTAAGAATGAATGACAGACTTCAAGAAATCTTATAGGTATCAGAAATAACCTCTGAATAATGGCAATTTGCAGCTAGCACGGAGCAACGAGGACCTTCGGTCAAAGAGCGCTGACCGTTGGCCCATGGAGACCGTGCATGGCACAAAACTGGCAATTGGGAAGCTTAGATTCGGAAATGGAGGCTGTTTTGGCAAAACCCCTTGAGAAGGAAAGACCCCAAGCACTTGGTCACGAGGGAAACCAGAAAACCACGAAAAAGCGCTAAAACCGACAAGGCGGGTCCTGCGCTCAAAACCAGCGGAATATCGGAGGAATTTCGGGTGGTAAAAGGATTTGGCCAAGGACCCAACGATTCCATACACTAAGTGACACATATTCGATGGGGAGAGAGAGAGAAACCACTTACATCGTGGACTAACGGTCGAGCAACTCATCCGTGTGATATAAGAGAAGACTGTAGGATCTAGGGGCTCCAGATCAACGACGGAGGTTCAACCCAATGGATGACTGGACCCGAGGGAGAAATAAACTACGACACATAAGATTTGAAGTCCGATTTGACCAATGAATCAACAGAAGGATCTGTTTCGTAGGCATCTGGGAAATAATGGAAAAAATGACTGTTCAGGAAGAACTGACACTCAGTTCACAAAGAGACAGGTGGCCACCTCTTTGCGAAGCGTTACACAACGATGATGACGCAGGGTAGAGGAGTCCCAACGTGTAGAGGCAGGCGATCCAGAGAGCCAGGAAGCCGAAACGAACAGCCGAAGGGATGAACTAGCTTTAAAGCCACGAGTTGACAGAGACAGGATAGACAGTGAGGAAGAGAAGCAGTGAAGAAGCCGAAGGCCGAGAGATACAGAAAGAGAGGCAATGTTGTAGAGGGTAGAGAAGCGGAGCTGACCATTAGAGTAAGGGCAACATAGAGTAGATAGATACCAATTCATGTCAAAATTCAGTAAGGGGAGTCTGTGAACTCTAAGGACTTGGGAATTCCAAGTGCCATCCTACTGATCATCCTCTGTCAAGTGAGACTTAGATTGAGCTCCTTATTGTAAGACTCTGCTTTAAAAGCATAATAAAAAGGCCACCACTGAAGCCTGGACTAAGAGATGTAGCCCAGGAGGATTGGGTGAAATCCTTATTAAATTTTGTTGTGTTTGTGTTTGCTTACTATGATCTCTTAATGTTTCAAGTGTCTGTGTATTTCACAATCTTATCGATCCGTTGCGCAAGATAACATAGACACACACACCAACACATGTGTCTGTAATACCTTCATTAATTTCCTGAGGTCACCTAGGGGTGATTTCAGATCAAGTGGTATCAGAGCTATAGGTTGTTAAGGTTAGACAAGCTTGTGCTAGATTTAGCTATTGAATGCTAACTAGATCGAAGCTCAAATTAGGAGAAGGAGAGTTGGTCGAAACTAATCCTGAAATTGGAAGAGTCTACCCTTAAAAGACAATGTCGGAGGAAGGTTCCATGGGCCCAAACCCTCAATTTTTAGACAGTTTCTTTGCCATGAGATCCATGGTAGAGGAAATATATAAGGACTTTAGAAAACATAAAGATGAGGAATCATCAGGCTCCAAACAAGATAAAGGAGAAGAAGAGTCTCTCCTCCATGACCACTCAAAAGGCAAAGGGAAAGAAGAAAACTTTCTCACACCTCCTAATAGCCCTGAACATAAAAAGAAGACATCTTTGATTAAACTAGATGTTAATTTTCATTTACCAATATATGATGGAGAGTTGAATGCAAAAAAGTTGGACAGTTGGATCAGACAAATTGATGGTTATTGCAGAGTGCAAAGTATCGACTCAGACAAGAGCAAGATTCAGCTAGCTAGCCTACGCCTTGGGGGCACTGCCTTGGTTTGATGGGAAGGCAGGACCCAAGCTGACATGAAGAGACATGGTAAGACTCTTTTTGTCTGGAGTGAATTTGTTTCTGCAATCAAAAAGCAGTTCTATCCATTGGCCTACATTTAGCAAGCCATGATGAGCTGGCAAACTCTTCGCCAATTGAAAGGGCAAAGTGTACAAGGTTACACCCAAGAATTTAGGAAGAGAGCTTTGATTATAGGAATCTCATTAGACTCACCTGAGACTCTGTTGAAGTACATTGGTGGTCTACACTGCTACATGAGGCACACTATCCTCATGTTTAATCCCACTAGTATAGATGAGGTATCTGTTTAAGCTACGCATCTAGAAGCCAGTGGAAAGAATGGGAACCCAGAGGTTGGAGGATCATCCAAGCCCATTGCAAGCAAGAATAAGGAGAAAGTAAAATAGAAATGGAAAGAGAGGAAGGCAAACACTGCACAAAAAAGCAAGTCTTCATGCACTCACTGTAACAAGGATGGGCATGATGATGAGCACTGTTGGATTCTGCATTTGGAGCTGAGACCTAAGAAGTTTGAGGGTAAGAAGAATAAGACTGCTGTAGCTATTCAGAAATATTTGGGGTCAGACTTAGGAGATGAAACAACCATTGGAGCCACAGGTATACAAGGTAAGAATTCTAAAGCATCTACTAGTAATTCTCCACAATCTACTATTGATGAAGAAAATGTGAGAAAAAGACATGAGCTTTTCCATATTCGATCAAAAGATTGATACTTTGTTTGATAGTGGCTCACAAGTAAATTTAATTTCTAAAGCAATTGTAAAGAAGTTGGGATTACTGACTACACCTCACAAGAAACCATATCCATTAGGTTGGTTAAGTGATAAAGCACAACTACAAGTGACTAGACAATACAAACTCAAGTTTTCTTTTGGGTCAACATTTGTAGATGAGGTTGAGTTAGATATAATTCCTTTGGATATATGTGGAATTGTTTTAGGAAGTCCTTACTTGTATGACAAAAAAAATATTTTCTACAGAGCTAAGAACAAGTATCTACTCGTTAAAGATGGAATCGAATACTTTGTAAGAGCTCATAAGCTCAAGAATAATTATACTCTCATAAACTCAGGGCAGATGAAACAAATTGTAAATTCATGCAAACAATTTTTGTTGATGGTTGTAAAGGAAAAGAAACCTGATAAAACCAATGTATTTGAGGGCTGTGATGCTAAACAACAAGCTGATTTAGAAAAAGTTGTTTCAAAGTATGATATCTTGTTTCAAGAACCTAAAGGTCTTCCACCCAAAAAGGAAATAGTGCATGATATTAATTTGCAGCAAGATGCTCCATTGCCTAACATTGGGATGTATAGGTTGTTCGCTTTAGAGAATGCAGAAATCAAGAAGTAGGTGCAGGAGTTGCTCAAGAAGGGGTTCATTAGACCTAACACATCACCATGTGGGTCACTAATCGTTTTGGTGAGAAAGAAAGATGGCTCGTGGAGAATGTGCATTGATTACCGAGCACTTAATAAAATAACAATCAAAAATCATTATCCCCTTCCTCACATAGATGATCTATTATATCAGTTAAAGGAAGCTGTGTTTTTTTCCAAGTTAGACTTGCATAGTGGATATCATCAAGTTAGAGTTGTTGAATAAGATGCATGGAAGACTTCTTTCAAAACAATGTAGGGATTGTATGAGTGGTTGGTTATGCCTTTTGGCTTAACTAATGCTCCTGCTACTTTCATGAGAATAATGAATGATGTGCTCAGACCTTTTCTTGATGATTTTGTTATTTTATATCTCGATGACATTCTTATATTTAGAAAAACATGGGAAGAACATTTAAAGCATGTTAAGCAGACACTAGATGTTTTGAAAAGAAAAAAAGTTTATGTTAAACTCTCAAAATGTGAATTCTACAAAACATATTTGAATTATTTGGGACATATAGTAGGGGGTGGTGAATTGAAGATAGATCCCTCTAAGGTGGCAGTCATTGTAAATTGGCCTAAACCCAAATCTGCTACAGAAGTTAGAAGCTTCTTAGGAGCAACACAATATTGGAGAAAGTTCATTTCTAACTTTTCCTTAATTGCAGCTCCCTTACATGCTTTAACAGGATTGAACAAGGTGTTTCAGTGGGGAGGCAAATAGCAGAAAGCCTTCAACACCTTGAAAGAAAAGATTAGTACAGCACCAGTACTAGCACTGCCAGATCTTCAAAGACCATTTGAGATCCAAATAGATGCCAGTGACTATGCCATGGGAGCAATGTTGATACAACATGGTAAACCCATATGTTATTATTATGAGACATTTAACTCTGCAGTAGTTAAGTATCCCACATATGATAAGGAATTGTATGCATTAGTACAAAGTGTGGAAAAGTGGAAACATTACTTAACGAGCAAGGAAACAGTTATCCATACTAATCATCAACCACTTCAATATCTACCCTCCCAAACTAAGTTGCAGCAATCAAGGCACTATAGGTGGATGGGGTTCCTACAACAGTTTCATTTAGTCATCAGATATAAAAAGGGCATACATAATAAAGTTGCAGATATGTTATGTAGACCCATTATAAATGCATCTACTATACTTAATCATAATTCTATATTACATGAAAGCTACATTCAACAATATGCTCAAGATATAGACTTTAAAGATGTATATGCAACTTTAAGTCAAGGCAAACAAGTAGAAGAATTGGATTATCATATTAAGGACCAACTCTTGTGTCATTGTGGGAAGCTATGCATTCCACAAACTAAAAGAGTAAAGATAATTCGAGAAGCACACACTTCTCTAATATCAGGTCACTTTGGGGTAAGCAAAACAGTTGCACAACTGCAAAGATTTTGTTATTGGCCAAAAATGAACAAGATAGTTTCTAGATATGTAATAGGTTGTGCTATGTGTGCTAAAGGAAGCCCAACAATAGGAAACTAGGCTTGTACACTCCATTACCAGTTCCTTCTCATCCTTGGGAAAGTGTTTCCATGGACTTTGTTGGAGGACTAGCTAAATCTAGGAAGGGTCATGATTATCTGTATGTTGTTGTAGATAGGTTCAGTAAAATGTGTATTTTGATACCTTGTAATAATCATATTACAGCTAAACAAACTGCAAAACTATTCTTTCAACATGTATGGGTTCATTTTGGATTACCCACTTCCATTATATTTGATCGAGACACCAAATTTGTGGGGATGTTGGATAGGTAAATCCCCTCTGCGGACAGAGGCGATCCCACTAGCCTAAAACAGAACTAGCCACAATCAATTCACGCTGCCACGCAAGTTCCTAGTTGTACATTAAAGGTGAATTAAGAAGACCAACCTGGAATCCAACGCTATAGTTGAAGCAGAGTTGGTATTCCCGCTCCCTCGCTCCGGCAGGTCACAATCCTTGCAATCCTTGCAAACGGACACCTGCACATGCAAAGGAAGAAACAGATACAAGCATAAAATCCACCAAGGCACAACTATATTTCAGTCAGAAAGGAAATAAATCAAACATCACTATAATAGAGAATGAGATTGGAACTATAATAGCAGTCGTTCATTAATGAATAATAGACAGGAAAAGTTACAACCAAGGTTCTGACGTTGAACCTCTCCTCTGGCTGGGCGAGCAACTATATGTGTCTTGCAATGTACCTCCTCTCCGACAGCATAACCTCTCTATGCTTCACTATCACTCACTAGCATTCCTTCAAAACTTTAGAACTCAACAACTAGCTTGTCTAATGCATGAGGACAGATATTTATAGATGGACAAGGGAGAAAGATTTGATGAACCAGGACACTCATTGTGGATTGGCATTATCTCTGAAAAAGCCACTGTGGATAGATGTCAAGGATAGATGATGACTCTCGACCTCTATCAAATGGATTTTACCCTCAAAAGACTTCGTGATCTGAAAGGAAGAAGCAGATGGGCGTGCGTTTGTCAAAAATCATTACCAAACTGGGCTGGCGCGAGTGTTGTTCTATGACAGAGCGCCAATGGTCGCGCCCTCTTTTGAGGATCTTAGTGATTGGCGCGGGTAAGATACTATGGACTTGCGCCAATGGAAAAAGAGTACTTTCCAGGGATAATTTGCAGAAGGTGTCTTCAGGGAACATGAAGTACATACTCAGGGGAACATAATACAAGTGTTTTTGGGTTATGTCACTGCTCACAGGTCTCGGAATGTGTCCTCCAATGTATGGAAACGGGGCGATAGGGACGGTGACCAATGGTGACAAATTACTGTGTAACAGATGCCCCCTAAAGCATGAAGTCCGAGAGGGAGAGAGAGGGGTGAAATGCTTTATAGGAACACACAAGAACACACATATAGCTGCTGCCGAGGATCTGCATTGAGAGACACGACTGATAGTTCAATTACTTGTTGTAAGTGGTATGGTCGCAGCCATCCATAAGAGAGTACATAAATAATCGAGATCCATAGTATGGACGCAGCCATCTAGTTAGGATCAATGACTAGACTCAGGCATGGTCGCAGCCATCCAGTGAATGAGTCATGTATCAAGAATCACGCCTGGATTACAACAGACACAATCCAGGGTCTTGCGCTCCATCTCGGCCCGAACAAGAGTACAAGTTCAAGCATGCGAATATGTGAGCTGAAGTCGAACATGCATGAACATCGTCTGATTAGCAGTCAATAGTGGAAACTGTTAACAGACGCGAGAGGTACCATCAATAATGACAATGGCCCTCAAGGTACTATAGGTACAATCTACGACGTGCGAATTAATGAGCTGACGTCGAACACCCGTAGAATCATTCGATCGGAGGCCAATGATGAAAACCTCACGTCGAACGCGAAGAACCTGCCATTGAGGCATGCAGGCTCCAAGGCACTGGAAGGGAGTCTCTAGATCAGCTTCCTGGATAATGAGCTGAAGTCGACAGGAAGTGACCTTGATCGAAGGTGGGCCATAATGTTTCCCACATCATCGACACGAGACAGAGAGATAATGTTGTGAATCAAGATTATGTGAACTATCAGATGGAGGTTGTTTCTTTTCAGAGGTCAACTTCTCTTGAACATATCGGCGACACATTAATGGAATTGGCAGTATTTGACATCAATGTATCAAAGGTCATGATGACGAGGCAATGAGTAGATGAGAGGTCAAATAGGATTACCCAAATCCACCGAGGCCAGTGAAAAATGAGATGAGATATCCCCACTCAGACACGAAAGCAAACAAGTGCCATGTTCAAGAGCGACATACTGCCGACACGATAATAATTATGGTTTCAAAATTTTTCTTTTCCCCCACCATTTCTGGCGAGTACCCCAGTTATTTTTAACAAGCTTGATGGGGATAGCATATTCTTGTGGTGCGTCATTTCGACAAAATCCGATGTCATCAGGTTTTAACGAGTCTGACAAAGGAAGAACTCGGCGTCTTTTCATGTTTAGAGAGTTTGAAAAGACAGCAGAAAAGGAAACTCCAGGGGTGTCCTTTTTCATAAAGTTGTGTCTCTCGGGCCCGAAAAAGTATAAAACAATGCTCGAAAGAACCGCCCGACCATTACGATCGAGGAGTACTTTTCATAAATAGTGATTTCGACCTGAAAAAGTAAAAAAGCGATCAAAACCACGTCGTTTCGTAACCATTAACGAGTTTGAAACGACAAAAACCCGGTAATCTTTTTATGTTTTAACGGTCGACAAAAAGAACTTAAAACGACCGCCCCTTATTAACGTTTAACGAGTCAAGAGGAGCGACTCGGCAATCTTTTCC
Organism: Pinus tabuliformis; assembly: GCA_031772625.1. Classification (NCBI taxonomy): domain Eukaryota; kingdom Viridiplantae; phylum Streptophyta; class Pinopsida; order Pinales; family Pinaceae; genus Pinus; species Pinus tabuliformis. The sequence continues at coordinate 495,237,743 of CM062820.1, forward strand.
TCTTTAAATGGTCAGAAAAAGAGCTGAAAGCGGACCTCCATTTTTATTCTCTTTAACGAGTCAAAAAGGAAAAAATACTCGGCAATATTTTCATATTTTACGAGTTAGAAAAGAGCTTAAAGGTGACTCGTCCTAGAGGAACGAGTGGTATAAAGGGTAGCAACTGGTTCCAATAATGGTGGAACTGCTCAAAACACGTAATGGTCAAGAGGCTGGCTAATACAAACCACTCATCGCTGCGGTTCCTCAGGAAAGGATAAACAACCAAGTGAAAGCGTATGATCGGCCAAAGAGATGGTGGCGATGGAATGAAACAACCAAGGCTCATCTAGCAGAATTTAGCAGATAAAAGGCAATCACGGGATGTAAATCAGGTATGGGTTCATTTTTACACAAGCTTGAACCATGGAGAACTCTGCTTGGATTCGGTTTCATGTTTACACAAGCTTGAAACGAAAAAAAACTATGCTTGTTATAAATTTGCATGCCCCCAGCATGATAATGCAAATCGAGGTACATGCCCCCCAAGCTTCATGGCATTCACGGAGTGGATGGAATGAAGGTTCACTTGGAAAGACTCGATTTTGAAAAGGAGGATGCATGCCCCCCGGGCTTGAGTCACTTGCCCGGGTCAGCTGCCGTCATCAGAATGACGGGCTGGATGTTGAGGCATTTCCTGTGGAAATAAGACCATTTAGGAATGGTAGATGACTATATGTGAAGTGTGAATCGGGGGAACGAAAGTTGGTCTACGATCTTGATCGTCCTTCCTTCGTGTGGAAAACACATCACTCTGAAGAGTGAGGACACAATTGCACATATGCGATAAATATAGTCTCGCCCAAGGAGTAAATTGTAATCTAACGGACCTTGGACTACCATGACGCCCATCTGAACGGTCTTCCCTTCTAATGTGATAGGTACATTGGGAAGAATTCCTAAAGGTCGACTGGTTTCTCGATTAAAACCTGTAAGGTTTCTTACCTCAGGCAGAAGCAGTGGCGAACCAAGTGCTTCCCAAGCTGTTGAAGAAAGGATGCTCACAGGAGATCCCTCATCAATAATGGCACCGGCCATAACCATTCGGTAGACTTGGACTATAATTCGAAATGGTATGGAAGCTGGTAACCGGGGATTGCCTAGTTGATCCCAATTGAAGGAAACAACTAGGTTGCTTGGAGGTGGGACCGGATAAACGGCCAGATATGACTCTGATGAACCTCCTTCCTGCTGCGAAGGAATGAGAGGGATGCTCACTTGATCATTAGAGTCTGTGTTTATGTATAGAATTTGGACGGTGTGGTCTTCATTCTTTACAGTGATAATATCATCTAAGGATGGAACTTCTGAAGGCAAAACCGGGTCAACTGTCATCTGGACCTTTTGAAAGACCGGGTCAACTGTCATCTGGACCTGTGGACTTTCGTCTGGTTTGGATTCAGATGGTTCGTCCTTGATGATAAACGCTCCCGGAACAAAGTGGTGCGTAGACGATGAACGTAAATCAACACTCTTTCCGACCAGGGACTGGTCTGGAACAGGCTGAGCACAGCCAGGTTCGGGAAGAGAAGGCTGGACCAAAGAGGAATCATGCTTGATCTCTTGGCTAGCGGAGAGAGGATCTGCAGTTGGAAAAAGACGCTGATATCCAGCGGGTAGTTGGGGTAAGGGAGCTGACAGACTTTCCAACAGACGGGAGGCTTCATCCATAAATTGACAAAGGCGAAGGAGATGATTACCTCCACAAAGTCGACAAGGGAAACGAACCTTCCCTTTTCCCTTACCAGCTGATAAGGTATCGTCAATCTGCGACGACGAGGGGCGAGTCGGGTCACGGGACCATATATCTAGGACCCTGGGAATACCAGGACAATCAGTAAGAAAATGATCCTCCTTGCATAATCGACAAGGAAACTTAGCCTTCCGCGGAGGAGCAGAGGGTGGCTCTACTTCAGGTATACTCGTGGTAGATGCGACCTTTCCCTTGGGAGACTTCTTCTTTTTGGTCTTCTTCTTCTTCTTCTTAGCCACCTGGTTACTTAAATCCAGAGTTTCACCAGGCGAAGTAGAAGATGAGGACGCAGCAATAGGCGAAGAAGGGGAAGGATCCACCTTGGAATCAACATGATGTTGTTCGGGTGGAGGAGGTGGTGGTGGAACAGGAGTTATCACACTCGAGACCACCGAGTTTGAAAACAACCATACGGGCAAACCGATGGTTAACCCAGGCAAAGACAAAGTTGCGATATACTGAACACCGACATTTCCAACAGAAGGAAATGGACTAGGGTTTCCATCAGGGGGAACACCTTGGCCGGTGGACGCAGGGAAGGATGCCATTGAGCGAGAAAGAATCCTACTCAAGCTAACGCAAACAAAATCTAATTGGGTAAATATTATCGTGGTCAATAAATTTTAGGACGCAAAGACACAACTTGACCTTTTCATGTTTTAAGAGTCGAGAAAAGGACAAAAGATGACTCTAGTCTCCTTCGAATGTTTAATGAGCACGAAGTGACAAGACGCTCACAGGCACCTTTTCTTTTAGGGAGTCCGAAAAGGATCAAAAGTGACTACTCTGGAGACTCTAGGCAAAAAGGTTTACCAAACAATCCGTAAAACTGCTTATACACCTTGGCAATCAGATGAAAACCAAGGACTTCCCGTACTGCAGTCAATCTTCCCGAATGCTGTGTTCAGTGCATTACGGCTTGTAAGGCGGCAGAATCGGCTTCCTATGGATAAAGGATGATAGCCTAGTGGGGTCTCCCCTATATACGCGACGGTACGTGGGAGCTTAGTCCGTATTGGCACCTATTGTTTTACTGTGGAGGAATCACCCAACCACTCGACGATAATATACCAGTGTAACAGGGGAAGTTTTGGTCAAGCCTGTGGGAACTGATGGACACCAAACTGAAGAAAAGCACAACTTTCCATCCACAAACCAATGGCCAGACAGAAGTAGTCAACAGGACAGTGATCCAGTTGCTCAGGGGATATTGCAGCAAACAACCCAAGCTTTGGGATGAACATTTGTGTTATGTGCAGCATGCTTACAACCAAGCCAAACATTCTTCCACACAAAGATCTCCTCTTGAGACCTGTTTTGGTTTCACACCAAGGTCTCCCTTGGATTTTGTCTTTGGTAAGGACATAATAGTTGAGGGACACAGCGATGTGGACAATGCAACTAGGTTCATGGAACAAATTCAAGGGATCCATCAGGCAGCACAGGAATATCTAGAAAAGAGCCAGGCCAAATACAAGGCAAGGCATGACAAGCATTGGATGGAGCATAGTTTTCAAGTTGGTGATCAAGTCTGGCTATATATCAGCAAGGAAAGGGTGCAAGGTGAAGCTAAAAAGCTAAAACCAATAAGGTATGGACCTTTCAGGATCCTTGAGAAAATTGGTGAGAATGCTTTTCACCTTGATTTGCCAGCTTATATGTACATCTACTCAGTCGTCAATGTAGATAGCTTGAGACTATTTGAACCTTCTTTAATTGAAGATCTTGAAGAGTAGAGTCAATTGCCTTCTATTGATGACCTGTTACTTGAATATCTTAATGAATTGCAGGAAGACACAGTTTTGGACAGGAAGGTGAGAACGATGAGCAGGGGAGATGTTGAGTACCTCGGAATTGGGCTCAGGGGTTCAAAGCCAAGCAGTGCAAAATGGATAGAGATTGGACATGTGAGAAAGTTGTATCCTCACTTAGTTGATGCTTGAAAACCAACTTTTGGTGGTCCAAAAGCTTAATTTCCAGTGGGAAGGTCGTGATCCGAATTGGATCCTCAAACAATTCCATGATTGGTAAGAATGAATGACATACTTCAAGAAATCTTATGGCTATCAGAAATAACCTCTGAATAATGGAAATTTTTAGCCAACACGGAGAATCGAGGACCTTCGGTCAAAGTGTGCTAACTGCTGGCCCATGGAGACTGTGCATGGTGCAAAAATGGCAATTGGGAAGCTCAGATCCAGAAATGGAGGTTGTTTCTGATAAGCGATTAGCGTAGTGCAAAGCGCTAATCACGTATCGCTGGGCAAAACCCCTCGAGAAGGAAAGACCCCAAGCACTTAGTCACAAGGGAAACTAGAAAACCATGGAAAAGTGCTAAAACCGACATGGTGGGTCCCGTGCTCAAAATCGGCAGAATATCAGAGGCATTTTGGGCGGTAAGAGGATTTGGCCAAGGACCCAGTGATTCCATACATTGAGTGATGCGTGTCTGGTGGGGAGAGAGAGAAACCACTTACATCGCGGACTAACGATCGAGCAACTCAACCGCGTGATATAAGAAAAGTCTGTAGGATTTTGGGGCTCCAGATCAATGGTGGAGGTTCAACCCAATGGATGATCAAACTCGAGGGAGAGAGAAACTATGACGCATAAGATTTGAAGTCAAATTTGACTGATGAATCGACAGAAGGATCCGTTTCGCAGGCATCTGGGAAATAACGGAAAAAAATGACCGTTCAGGAATAATTGAAACTCAGTTCGCAAAGAGACAGGTGGCCACCTCTCTGCGAAGCGTTACACAGCGATGATGACGTAGGGCAGAGGAGTCCCAACGGGTAGAGGTAGGCGTTCTAGAGAGCCGGGATGCTAAAATGAATAGTAAAAGGGATGAACTAGCTCTAAAGCCACGAGCTGACATAGACAAGACAAATAGTGAGGTAGAGAAGCAGTAAAGAAGTCGAAGGCAGAGAGACACAGAAAGAGAGGCAAAGTTGCAGACGATAGAGAAGCTGAGTTGACCATCAGAGTAAGGGCAGCATCGAGCAGACAAAGACCAATTGAGGTCAAAATTCGGTAAGGGGAGTCTGTGAACTCTAAGGACTTGGGAATTCCAAGTGCCATCCTACTGATCATCCTCTGTCAAGTGAGAATCAGATTGAGCTCCTTATTGTAAGACTCTGCTTTAGAAACATAATAAAAGGGCCACCATTGAAGGCTGGACCAGGAGACATAGCTCAGGAGGATTGGGTGAACTCATTTTTAAATTTTGTTGTGTTTATGTTTGCTTACTGTGATCTCTTACTATTTCAAGTGTTTATGTATTTTGCAATCTTATCGATCCGTTGCACAAGATAACATATATACACACACCAACACATGAGTATGTAATACCTTCATTAATTTTCTGAGGTCACCTAGGGGTGATTTCATATCACATGGTTATCTTGTAGATGCAGTCCATATAGTTGTCGCTATCGTAGTCGTGCATTGGCTTTGTGTAGCACGATCCTTCTGCAGGGTCTAAGGTACCACTACGTTCAAAGACTTTTTCTCAAAGATCATCTTGCACTTCTTTAGATTTATCACTCCATTCATGTCAGTGGCCCAATCTATTCCCAATAGCGTGGGGTAGGGATTGCTGTCATCAACAATTTCTATCACTTCGAAATCTGCTAGCGCGTTTTCTCTGCTGAGCTTTTCTCTTCGATGTATACTATGATTCCTCGCAATCTCCCCATAGGTAGGATATTTTGCTGGTTCGCCATTCGCAGTTGGATAGGAGACCATTGTAGCACAGGCCTGCCCATGCACTCCAATGTTTGCTTTGGAAGGATGTTCGTGTCCGATCCTAGGTCTAGAATCACTTGGTCCATCTCATATTCCCTGATCTATGCGGTCAATCTCATCTCCCTTCTTGTTTGCATCATGTGCTTCCCGAGCTTCTAGATTACGTGCGGTTCTCTTGGTGTGGTCCCAACGCATCTAGTTATGAGTTCTTGTAGGCCCTTTATAGCCTTGTTGTCACGCATCAGCTTCATGCATGTCTCCAAGAATGTAGTGCCATAGGAATCCACGACACAATAAACTATCCATGGAAGAGAAGGGAAAGTAGTCACAATAGAAACATATGAGGAAGAAGAAGACTTATAGGCCTTGATCACCATGACGGAAGAAGAAGAAGTGGAGGAGTATATCCAACCGTTGCGCTCTGCAACAAAATTGCCAGCTTATTTCCCTCTACAAAAAGGGAAAACCAAAGTGCTGAAGAACCTAGACGAAACAAAAAGCTCACTCCAGACCCCGATCCTCCCTGACAGCATTGTATTTGAAGGCATGCACCTAGGCGCGTACCAACCAAGAAATTTGAAGATTGGGACCTCACTAACAGTGAGAAGTTCTCGCACCTAGGGACCAGGAATTTAATGAAGCAAAACACTGAGGGGGCGGTGATCACATTAGAGCCGCAGAAATGGTTGCGTAGTGTGGAAAAGGCTAGGCTTCTACACTTGTTATGGATACCACATTTCCACCGTGCGGCCATCACCATTTTTGTTATCAGGTTGCTGCTATGCCTAGTGCATGATGGGTATCTATGGCTGGAGGAGCCTATTCCCATCACGACAGACCTCATTCACTGGATTTCTCAACTTCCTTGTAAAGGAGAGGACCCCGTGACTATAGGTGTGAAAGGTAGAGATTTGGCTCTTATAAAAGCCATGAAGGTGAAATATAAGCTAGAGAGAAGAATAGGGGTTACATTATCTCTAGCATCAAGGACAAAGGGGTGCATGTAGTGACCCAACTCCTGGCTGGCAAAATTATGAGAAAGTGTTGCACTGATGAGGTCGTGCTGGCTGAGCAGTGCGTAGAGGAGGTCCAGTTGAACTGGGTCGAATTCCTCTACAAGGAATTTCTAATAAACTGTCGCGAAGCTGAGGAGCAGGGTAATACTTTCCACTACGGTTGGTTGCTATTATCCATATTTCTAGTAGCGGGAGAACTATCGTAGGATAGTCAGTTCCCCAACATTGATAGAGAGTTACCAGAGGCCACGAAGTGTGCTTTGCTCTGGGCCACCAAGCACACTAAACAGATTCACGACATCAAAATGTTCTGGGTGCTCATGAGGCGAGCATCCAGATGTGGATCAATAAGAGGTTGTGCCTGTCACCTATGGTACACAATAGTCTATAGATTTTTGCAGACTTCAAACCTGATATGCACAACATCTATATCAGGGTGCGAAAGGATCCAGCGAAGCAGTGGACGAAGCTACTATTTGTAGCCACTGACAATGTGATTTTTACTATCTTGGAGACATGGCCTCCTAAATGGCACACTCCGAACCTGGTAGAACTGGAGAAGGCAGCAGCCCAAAAGAAAAAAGAAGATGCTAAGTTGCGTGTCACTCAATTAGCAGAGAAAAGGTAGAACGAAAAAGCAGCAGCTAAGGTAAGGGCAGTGCGAGAAATGGCACAGAAAGTCGCTGAGCAGAAGAAGGCTGCAGAAGCAGCAACAACAGTGCAAGCATCAGATGCAGCAACAGTGCAGGAAGATGAGGGCCAAGCAATGTCCTTAGGGCAAGAGGTAGAGGAAATAAAAATAGTAGAAGGGATCGTGGACCCATGGGCCGTGTCCACACAATTAAAGCGACCGCGCATCGCAGAGCGATTGGGCCCAAGGAAGAAGGTCAAGGCCTTGAAGTTGGCCATTGACCCAATCACCTTAACTGAAGGTGATCTCCATGACATCGATGAAATGGTCCACGACGTCACCAGTGAAGTGCTTCAAGATTTTATGTAGGAGGACCAGAATGTGTTGGGGGCCCTCAGGGCACAGCAGTAGGTGTTACTAGTGAAGCCCCCTAAGGAAGGTACCTTGTCAACCCATGTCGCAACAGACACTTCAGCAATAGAGCAGATGTTGCTCACAAGGATAGAAAACACAATAGTGTTGCCAGAGGGAGCACTAGTGTCGTCAAATTCAATGGATCGGTTGTCAGTTAGAATGATGAAAGGCCTTGGCCTTAATCTGGCTGCCCTTCCCTGGGAAATGTTGTATCAGTTACAGGATGGGATAACGACAGAGCTATGGGCCAGGGAGAGCTACGTGATCCAGGTTCTTAGCGAGCAGAAAATAAACATAGAACAACTTAGCTTGTAGCGCGATGAGTTAGTGTCGCAGAATCAAAAATTGGTGAATACGGTAGATGATGCTTACCAATGTGTCCCAAAGCTGGCCATAGCAGTAGATCTACCAGTAGAAGTGCGGATCCACAATTTGGCAATTAAAGTCCGTGAGGCCAGAGAAGAGATGACAAAGGTTCAGCTAGAGCTAAATCTTCAGACTGCGAGCTACGGTTGAAGGCGCAGCCTTCCACTCCCCCAGAGATCAGAGAACAACGCGCTAGCACTATTACAGTGGGGTTGGAAGAAATTGGAGGAGCAGTGTGCGACTGTACTGACATGTTGGAACAAGCACTTGGGGTCCTCACAACGTTGCAGGAGGATCCCAACATCTAGCACCTGGAGACAGAGGTGCGAGAACTCCAGCAACAATATGACAACGTCAGAGGGACTGCACAGACGGTAGTCCTCACTCAGTGGCTTGCAAGGATGTAGCAAGCCAAGGCATTAAAGGAGAAGGTGGATGCAACACGCCATAAGGAAGCAGTTCTCAAAGCACGCGTTCAACCATGGATTGACGAGGCCTTCACAATCATAGCGAATATTGAAGGGAAGCATGCGCACAATCAGGGGATGCACGCGTAGATGCAGGAAAGCGCGTTGGCCACAGAGGTCTCAGAATAGAGGATGTAGCAGGTTCAACAAGCAATAGCTTAGTGCATTGCAGACATCATAACCGTATGAGAACAGTTGGAGGGACTTCGCACCAAGACCGTCGCGCTGACAGAGTGACTCGAGGGCGAGTCACGATGTTTTTGTTGGGGGCTTGTTGGGCATGGAATCTCCCCACAACATGTTTTGGGGCTCAAAGCCCAAGTTTTGAGTGATATTATTGTAAAGATCTGTGAAATGTGGGTGCGAAATGTATGTTAGAGTCATAGGGTTGTTCGCCCTAAGTTTGAATGTAATGTCGGACTACCCATGGTCCGCGGACCATGGGATTGTATAAATAGAGTGAAGCTCTAAGTGTAAAAGATAGTTAGAAGTTAGGAAGTTAGAGCGAAGTATGAGATAGAAGTACAGAGCAAGTGTCTAAGTGTATCTTGGGTCGTAGTAGTAGGAAGAGGCTCTGCAGTTGAGTGCACACAGGCCTAGCAGAGTTCGCAGCTGAGTGCGTGAACCCCTGCAGCTGAGTGCGCATGGTAGAGTCAAGCCTGTAGCTAGAGAAAAGATTAATAAAGAAAGGTTTTATTACCAATTCTGTGCATCTGTACTGAGTTATTACATGTTTGATCTCATTTGCAATTATATTGTTTATTTACTACGCGCACTTGTATGAATTGTGAATATTGTTAAGTATAACTGAAAGCATACAAATAAGATAAGTTAATCAACCAATATCGGGCTACTAGTAAGAACTTGGGTAATAACACCGTTCGGCCCTTGAGTAGGGTTGCGTGAAGGCAGCATCTTAGATTGCGAGGTATGGGTAAGTGCGCGTAGCGACGAGTGCGTAGGGTTGAATTGCGGACCACTTGAACCCATCAGACATCCCCAGGGTGTGGAAACCTAGTTCTAGCACCCTCTAATACTACTTCGGGTGAGACCTCAGTTCGCGCTCTGCGGACTATTGCCGAAAGGGCTAGTAGTACTAGGATTTGTTTGGCTAAAACACCTCCGAACTTGGGTCAGGCCCCAACAAGCCAACAATTCTACCTTGAAAACCTGGTTAATAAGCCTGTATTGGGGGGGAAGATTTGCCGATGGATGTTGTGATTCTAGGAGTATGACTTTTAGGTCATTTTGTAGCCAGGGAGGTGGAATGCAGGACCTAACCATCTGTCACAAATCAGAACAGGAGAGAAGCCTAATAATTTGGAGGAAGGGTTACCAGATGTGTAGTTATTTGTAGTGTGCATAGTAGATAACCATTTTGCAGATATTATTCACTTTTTGAGTACGGGGATGTCCCCGGAAGGGTATACAAGTTAGCAAAAGAAGGAGCTAGTAGTGTGCATGGTAGACTTTTCAGTAATTGCAGGACATATGTATAAGATGGGTGCAAATGAGATATTGCGAAGATATGTGCCATATTTTTAGAGAAACAACATTCTCATTAAAGGCCATGGAGGGGATGCGAGAGGACATTATCCAAGAAAAGTGACTACGCAGAAGGTTTTGCGTGCAGGTCTATCATGGACAATGTTGCATAAGGATTCCAAAGTGTATTGTAAGGCATGATATGTGTGTCAGAGAACAGGAAGACCATCACAAAGGGATGAATTTCCATTATAACCTCAAGTATCATTGCAAACAATTGAAAAATGGGCGATTAATTTTGTTGGGCAAATTCAGCCCCTAAGGAAGAAAACTGGTGTGCACTACATCATCACCATGATGGAGTATCTAACCAGATGGGCAGAGGAACAACCTGTTAAGGATTGTACAGGAGCAACAATAATAAAGTTTTTGTTTTAGTATGTCTTAAATAGGTTTGGTTGCCCAAAATTGTTGATGAGCATCTGACGTACACACTTTCTGAATGAAACAATATGCGCGTTAAGAGAGGAATTCTAGGTCTACCACTAGAAGAGTAAACTGTATCACCCGCAAGTGAATGGAGCTGTTGAGGCCTTCAACAAGATTTTGGAGAATGCACTAATGACTATCTACAACTAGCAATGAAACGTTTGGGATGTGTGTGTACTATTGGGTAGCAGAGGTCCCGCGTAACAGTTTTGGGGCTCAAAGTTCATAATTTTGGCGAAAGTTATGGTAAAGACTCCGTGAAAGGCGCAGAGCACGAATTGCAAATAAGTTGAGTCTAAGGGTTGTCCGCCCAAGAAATAATATAGAATAATAGGAAGTAAGTTGTCTTGTCCATGGTCCATGGACCATAGGAATGTATAAATAGAGTGAGGCTCTATGGGTAGAAAGTAGTTTTTTTGATATGTACTTTTGGATTTGAATTGTAATGGGTTTTCTGAGGAGCAAAGTCTTGAAGCGTCTGTAAGTCCGAGTCAAGGGTGCTGGTAGGTAGATAGAGGCTCTGCAGCTGTGTGCGCAGAGGCCTAGTAGAGTCTGCAGTTGTGTGCATAGACCCTTGTAGCTGTGTGTGCAAACCCCTGTAGCTGAGTGTGTAGGGCGGATATGGATGTATTGGTGAAAGAATTGAATAAAGATAAGTTGATTTTGAAATTTTATGTAAATTATGAATTATTGAGAATCTGCCTAATTTATATAACTATTTGATCTATGCATGTATGATTATGTTATGAGTTTATGCAAATCTGTATCTTTCCTGGGTGTACGAACTGGTTATGTCTGTTAAATGTTTGCTTAAAGACCATAAAAAGTAGATCGAATCTATAACAGTGCATTAATAAGTATTAAGGGGTTTCTTGGGTCCAGGTCTACGCGGGGTAGAGTGGCGTGAAGCCACAGAATGGTGTGCGAACCTTCTAGACTACATCAAGACATCCCAAGGGTGCAGAAACCTGGTTCTAGCACCCCCCCCGTGCTACCTCGAGTGAGACCTCAGTCCGCACTTTGTGGGCTGTTGCCGAAAGGGCCGGTGGTCACGGGATTTATTTGGCTAAATAACTCATTTGAATCTGGGTCAGGCCCATATAAGCCAACAAATGGTTCCATTGCCAGGACCAGGTTCTGCCTAAGGGATGTCTGATGTCGGAACACTGGAATCCTACAAAGAAAGAGCTTGAAGATTGGTTGGATCAGAAGCTTGCGTTTGTGCTTTAGGAAAATAGAAACCACGGATATCAGAGGAAGGGTGGTTGGATCGTTACATATACAATGATATCCACGAAATCTTCTCATGACATTCCTGATAGAGTTGTATGAGTGGATCGCGAGGTTAGCCGATAGTGTGGGAAGGTGTAGACCAGATCAACCTATTGTGTGGACTCCAGAATTGGTGTGCAGGCTAGAAGCATCCAAAGATAAAATCACATGCGCATTAGATCACTGGTTGGATCGGGTAATAGGAAGGTTTATTACCGAGTTCACGATAGACACAACCGTGAGTTATAGTGAAGTGGAAAGGTACTTTCTCCAAGGACCGCGGGGTAAGTATATTAAAACGTTGAACACTTGGATTAAGATGCTGTTGTGTGAAAAATAGATTATACACATTTATTGATGTCTGGCATAACGCGAAGTGGAAGAGGCTACCAAGGAACTGAAGGATTGGAGAACAGTCCATTAATTTTTATTTCACAGGAGAGTGAGGAGGAGCTCACGAGGTTCTCCCCAAGAAGCACGGTCCGGTTGATTAAGTAGCGCTTTCCACTGATACCACCTCCCTCTATGCCAATACCTACTTCTCCAACGTCAAATCCATCTTTGCCCACTCCACCTCCACCTCCACCACCACCGAAGGTTGGGATGGTGAGCGCAGTCACGTGGCCAGTATTTAAAGGTGTAGGAAATGAGGAACCAAGTCAGTTCTGGTTTGTGGTAAAGGCTGTATGGGAGCCCAAGGCATAACGGATGATAACATACAAAATGCTACTTTGGTTAGTGCACTTCAAGACCGTGCGTTGATGTGGTATATAAAGTACTCAAGCAATCATCCAAATGCGGGAATAACAGTGATCCAAGACGCCTTGAACAAAGAATTTGGTCGACCAAAATCAAGACCCAGTCAGTCATTGGGTTCAAGGAGATAGTGATGTTACTGGGTGAAACCCCATGGATCTAGATCAGAGATTAAAAATCACAATCCGCAAAGCTAAATGACATTGATAGATGTGCAACATTGTGCATGGTTTGTAGCATCCTTTAACACCACATCTAAGGACAGTGTTATCACAGCAAAAGATCTCAACCCAAGCCAAAGCATTAGAAACCGTGATGAGATTGCACGAAACCCCAATACAGGATTCAGGGTTGGGAGTTCAGCAGATCCACGCGCAACTACAAAACCTGAGCTTAGAGATGCAATCTTGAAGCAAGAAAGTGTGACCCGATTTGAGGTGGCGTACAGAGGTAGATGCATAAAATGCAAAAATCAAGCACACGACTAAGACAATTTCCCGTCTTCGCGAACTACCTGGCGGGGGGGCGATGCCACTAAAAACTGGAGGTACAAGTAGGGACAAGTATGGCAACCATGCTCTGGTGTACTATTTGTCATGTAGGTGGAAAGCATGCAACGAACAACATGCCCCTCCTATTGCAGAAGTATAACCCAGACCCTGCAAAACTGTATTGCACCTTTTGTAGATCAATGGGTTCATGACGATCAAACATGTCGGAGTTACGAATTAATGATGAAAGGACCCCAGCTTATCAAGTGCAGACTGAAGTGCGAGAGTTCGATCTGGCCATAGGGCCATGTGGGGGATTCCAAGATGCGGCCGAGGAAGGGGAATGGGGCCTGGGCGAGGC